>BMAV01016787.1:0-205269 GCA_019973955.1 Trichonephila inaurata madagascariensis | reverse complement strand
AATTTAATTTACAACTTACCTTTTATTCTTTTTTAAATTTTCCCGCTATTCGGTGGTAGAGCGGAAGGACAAAAGTAAATTGCTCTTGCAATCGAAAATAAAAATAAATTTCATATAGTATTTAGGGTATTTTATTTTTGATTTGTGTGTGTATTTTTTACTCGTTTGTTATTTTATTACTATTTTGAATGTAAGCATCTTTTTCTGTTTATTATTTTCGACGGGGAACGGGGGCCTTAGGCTGCAGCCCATTTAGCCCATACGTAGATCCGGCTTTGGTTCTAACTCATATGAAAAATATTGGTTAAATGTATAAGTTTATCTAGGGCAGGGGTGGCGAACCTTTATGGATCAACGTGCCATTTTTTTCTAAAGTATTTAATAAGCTATAGATGTGCCGTCAAATTATTTTTACCTGTGATATTATTGGGAAAATAATAAAACTAAATACAAATAACACTAAACGCTTTATCTACTACGAAAAATACCTTTTCACGTATAGTAGTAAGTAATTCAAATTAAAGTTAACTTTAGTATGATTTCTGTTGTTACAGATTGTGGATGGCAAATAACTTATATTAGAATTGTAACATGTTACTCTTTTAGTAGAATGCCTGCTGAATTGGAGTCATCTGCCAAACGAGATTTCTAAGCAATTAATTATTTTGGATGTGGTTCACTTTTTTGACAAGAGTATTTGTGAATTGTTTCAAAATGCCGTTTTACAGACGACGTTCTACGTACCACTATTCCAGAATATAAAATACACAATATATAATGCCCTATTTCTAGATTCACCAAATTTGAAATTCTCTTCCACACTTACTATCTTGCTATTTTCGTTCTTTTTCTGAACGAGCCATGTTAAATAAGAGTTAAAAATCGCAAAAACACAAATAAACTTTAAAATACAGTTGTATCAATAAAATTGACTTTTTTTATGCGGTGACAAACTTATTTCATAAGCAACGGGGCCCGGCTCTTTTTTGTCGCCCTCTCAAACACATAAAAAAAATTATTAAAAATATATAAATGGTTCACATAAATACAACCATAAAAAAGAAAAGTTCTTTAAAAAAAAGCAACATAACAGTATCTGTAAATTTTATTAAAATTAAAAAAAATAACAAAACAAAAAAAAATTAAGTTTTTTTTTGACTTTAACTCTGAAAAATTTCTGATTAATTTTTTTAAATCAATTTGCCAGCTATTTTAAGTTCGATAGCCAATAGAAAACCATTTAATCTTTTTAAAAAATTGTAGACCGTAAAAAATTTTTAATTGGGAAAATCCTCTCCGTTTGCTACACTTTTTTTGGCAAAAAAATAAAATTCTTAATGCGATGGCAAGATTTGGGGGCGCAAAATCTAAAAATGGAATAAATTTTTAAAAAATTTATATATTTGGGGTTTCTTTTTGCCATAATGTGAAACTAACATTATCTCATCTGCTGATCAAGCGATTTATATCTACTGATTCTCCATCTGTCAGCATCATTTTTAAATTTTTACAGCTTTTAATCATTGAATGTTTGGGATCTTGTAAGTCATATATATTATATAAAATTAAAAAAAATTATTTGGGGTACTCTTTAAAAATTAAATCTGCTTTCCAAGGCATTAATTGCTTGGTCAATTGTAAAAATAAAAGTAAATTTTAATTTAGGATTTTCCCAAGGATTTTCCCGAAATTTAAAAATTTAAACATTTTGCGGCGAACTCTGTGACGTGGCTGCGTGACCTAAAAATTAGCGGGGGATATGGTCTCGTGGGCCCATTTTTTTGCGACAGAGCATTTCAGAAAAAGCTCCACCCGATCGAAGATCATTAAAAAAAAAAATCTTTACAATTTCTTAAAGTTCCATAGCGGATGGTAGATCAAATTTTTTGTTTTTAGTAAACCTCCAACTTGTTTTTAATGTGGGCTTGTTTTCTAGCCCCTTTTTTTGTATTCGTACCAGATAGTTTTTACGTCCCCCCTCAAACATTCTAATATTTAAAAAAAATACTTTAAAATTTAAATAAGGGGAAGTATGAAGATAATTGGGATAGAGTATTTTGCTTTCATACAAAAATTTGAATTCATCAAAAATTTCGCTTTTTAAATTAAATATCAATGTGTTTGAGTTTTTTTTAAAAATCTTATGTAAATTTAAAAAAAAGAAAAAAAAGCCCTTATTTTTTTCTTTTTTGAACACTGTTTTTAAATTATGTTTAATTTTCTATAAATTGATAATATATAAGAGTGGGATACCCTAACAAAGTATATTTTCAGTATTAAAATTAGCAAATCATTTTAACTTATTTTTTCAACAACCCAAAATAACATCAGTAGATAAAAAAAGCCGGTTCTGGGACGGGGGAGCGTGGATCCATAACTTAACATGGGGCCCGGTTCGGGGACAAGTGGGCGTGGGGGGGGATGCCCCCGGGGGCAGAAGAAAAAGGAAAGGGTGATAACGGGTATCCTTATCAGCGTTAAAAATTTCGCTCGTTGAAATGCGGGGAATTCATTAAAATTTTTTTTTAAATTAAAATTTTTTAAAAAAGATTTTAAAAATTTTTTCTATTTTACTTTAGTGAAAACAATAATGGCAAAAAATAAATTTTTTTTATGAGAAGATGAGTCCTTTTCGTATTAGGGGGGGCTCTTCTCTATAAATAAAATTGGTTTGAGAACACGAATATTTTTTTTAATGATAGGCGATTCGTATTTTTAATTAATGAAATAATTAATTAGTTAAAATGAATAGACTGTTCAACTTGATTTAGGATTGGATGCAAATTTTAGTCTTGATGAAGGAAGACAAATTTTTTTGGAAAAAATGGAATTGAATGTTAGAGCTATTTTCGTTTCAAAAAATTTTTTTCATTTTTTAAAACTAATTGTTTTAAAAGGAAATTTATTAGGGTGCCATCTATGATTGATTTTAATTCCTATGACTTATTTTTAAGTTGAGTTTCAAACCCCAAAGTCTTCTTCGTGAATGTTGAAGGGATTCTAACCATTCACTAAAAAACCTGTTACATACATTTAATTTACTCACATATTATCAAACTTCAATAAAAAATACTTAGTATAAAAGTTGAGTTGTAAAGATTCCTATAGCAAAAAACTTTATCATTCTATACTATTTAAACTATGAATTTCTTCATTTTATACGTCATGTAAAAATTTGAAGATATATATATATATAATACATGTTTTACTTGAAAGTCATAATAAATTACTAAAGTGGTAATATATCTTATCTTGAGGATGTGAAAACAACCTTTGAACATGTTGTTACATGAATATCGATAACATGCCCAAAATTTCAGCTAATGTAACACTACGCACGCGTAAAATACTTTTTTATTCCACCAATCGCTTCTTTAATTTTTTATGATAGACCCTTACAAACCAATCACAGTTCAACATGGGGGTAAGTTCTAATCAGGATTTGGAATATATTTGGTTTACAGACATTTCAGCTCTTTTCTCCCCAGACTGTAGTTCAAATTTTATTATTTTTAAGCAGAAGTATACTCGTGTAGAATTAAAACATGAAGCGTTTTAATCCCAAAATGGCTCAAATGCGAGTATTTTTTTAGTGAAGATACCAAGTGATTCCCTCTTTCTACGTTCTATTCCCCCAAATCATTTCCCTTAGGACGGGACGTTTTATGCTGCGTGACATTTTTTGCTACTATGGTACAAGTTCATCTACGTCTCTATAAAAAAATGGGAATAATCGACTTTTTCCCAACAAAGAGGTGTGTTTTCTCGCCATGCTGTGGCAATCATTTGTGAATCAAATCAGCAAAAAAACATCATCTTCTGTTGAAGAAACTATCCTCATAAAAGACTTTTTTATATATCCCCTTTTTTTAAAAAACCCGAAAAATTTCATCTTCCACCCTATTTAAAGAAAAAGTTATTAAAAGAAGTTTGTCCCGGGACGTGTGTTCTGAGCGAAAATAACGGTTGGGAAATTTCAACGGTTCATAAGAACATTACAGAAAGTGTCATGCGGTTAAAATTTACCGTATGCTTCCAATTGTTACTGAGTGAAGCCTCGAAAATAGCCAAGTGTGTAGTGAATACAAACGCTTCAGAAGTTGAATTTTTGGTTTACAACTTCATTGATTAAACTTTTTTTGTGAATTGGGGAAAATCCATCGCAGATTTTTCGATTCTACGGGGGTGCTCAACTATAGTTAACGGGCATGAAAAGTATAACAATGGATTATGAAACCCCTATACGATTTTATGGGGCTTAGCTTTGTTCACTATTGACTTTGAACAAAAGGATTTTATCCCCAAATATTCAAATGTTAAATTATCTAAATTCAACATTTGTAAATAAAATGGGGGATTTTTTTATTTTGATAATGCTAAGAAAATGTATATTGCATCGTCCCAATCGTTTGTATTAAATAAAAAAAAATTTATTTTATATGTTCGTGTTATTGTTATCTAGTTTTACTTTGTATTTATAGTTTTGTGTTTCCATTTTATTA
Organism: Trichonephila inaurata madagascariensis; assembly: GCA_019973955.1. NCBI lineage: Eukaryota > Metazoa > Arthropoda > Arachnida > Araneae > Nephilidae > Trichonephila > Trichonephila inaurata. The sequence goes on along the minus strand of BMAV01016787.1, from coordinate 200,767 downwards.
TATATTCTATTTAAATTTTTTTTTTTTTTGAAGATTGCTGTTCTTATATATTGAATGCTATAAATACTTTGTTTTTAGTCTTATTACTTTATTCATTCATGTGATGTTAGTCAAATAACACGCATTTTTTTTTTAAAGTTAGAATGGATCTTGGAAAAGGGAAACAAACCGAACATCCGGGTTGCTTTTGGTGTCGAAGTTTTTTTTAAAGCTACGGATGGAAAAGTTTATAGAAAAATATTAAAAGTGGTTAAAATGCAAAAAAATTAATACTTTAATAAACCTATTAAAAAAAATTTAAAAAAAATAGAGTGTTTGTGCCCAATGTGAATCAAAATAAAGCCGATTTAGTGGATATGCAGTCTCTTTCTAAGTTTAACGACGGGGATGATATTTACTTACCGATATGCGTTTTATCGAAGTATGGGCCTATTCCCTTGCCTGATAAAAATGCAAAAAACAGTAGTATCGGCTTTTGAGCAAATATTTTCGGCGCGTCCCCCTTAAAACCCCAAAATGACGCTGGTAAGGAATTTACGAACAAACTTTTCAGAATTATCTCAAAAAAAAAAGGATTTTTTTATGACAAGTAATAACCGAAACCCTATTGTTGAACGTGAACGTCGTCAGTCATTCTACCTAAGAAAATTTGCACAGCCATATTTAAAAAATTTTAAATAGTATTTAATGATTCAAAAAAATTCATTAAATAGGCCAAAGCCGGGCGGGCAGTCTTTTCCTGGGGCAATCCTTATTCCGGGCACTCGACAATCCCCCTTTCTTTTCGGGCCCCGTTTACTCCTGGCTCTATCTCTCCAAAGTTTCTTCCTCTCTCCGTCCAAGTCGCTTCAGGTTTACTCTTCTCAGTTTTCTCCGTCCCTCCCCCTTTGTAACGTTCAGTCTTTTCCAAGTCTCCTTCTCGTCCGTCCCCTTTTTTTTTTTTTTTAAAATTCACCTTTTAAACACCAGGGGGGGGTCCACCCCCCGCCCCCCGTTTTCCTCATTGGCAGGTCAAAAAAAAAGGGTCTGCCCCGTCTTCCTCATTGGCAGGTCAAAGAAAGGTCTGCCCTCGTCCCCGGGCCACTTTGTCTCCCATTTGCGCGGGAAAAACCCAAAAACCTCCCCCCGTCGGAATCCCAAGGGGGGCCAATCATCCCTTCTTCTCACACCTGGGCCTCATAGCCCTATTCTCTATGCAACGCTTGATATAGGTTCGCTTATTCAAGACGTTATCGGAATCCTATTGTCCCGGGACCCTAGCCATTGCAAATTCCAGACCAGATGTCTGCGCTTGCCCGGGAGACAAACAAACAATGACCCCTGGCCACCTCCCTGTCACCCAACATCTGTTTGGGGATGAAGGGAATGGGAGTGATTTCAAAATGAATGGATAGGGGTGTTTTCCCAGATAATTGACGGGGGGGGGTTCACATCAATCGAAGACTTTAAAAAAACGATTCAATAGAACGCAAAAAGACGAAAATGTGGAAATTTTTAAGAAAGAATACGAAACGATACTTTGGGATGTCGTAGATAAGGGGGGTATACAGCTCCCAATAATACTTGGCATCGAAACATACAAATGACTCCAGCACCCCGGGTAACTAATCGAGGCCAGGTAGGGGGAAAAATTTTTGTATGGTAAACAGAAAATAAAAAAGGGGAAAAAACCAAATTATCGACAATGATACAGTTGGGAATTACTTAATTTTTAAAAAAAAAGCGTGTTATTTGACAAATTTTTCACATGAATGAATAAAGAAAAGCAGACTATAAAAAAAAAGTTTTTTAAAATTTTCAATATAAAAAGAAAAACAACTTTTTTAAAAAAAAATTTAAATAGAATATATAATAAAAGGGAAAACACACAAAATATAAATACAAAGTAAAAAACTAGATAACAATAACACAGAGACATATACAAATAAATATTTTTATTTAATACAAACGATTAGGATCGAATGCAATATACTTTTTTCTTAGCATTATCAAAATAAAAAAGCATACCCCACTTATTTACAAATGTTGAATTTAGATAATTTAACATTTGAATTTTTTGTTGGATAAAATCCTTGAAAAATTTGTTAAAAAGTAAATAGAAAAAGAAAAAACTAATTTAAATCGTATGGGGGTTTTTCATAACCCCATTTTTAAATACATTCATGTCCAAGTTGATTACTATATTGTTGGGGCCCCCCGAAACAATCGAACACTTCTGCGGGGGATTTTTAAAATTAACACAAAAAAGTTTAATCAATGAAGTTTAAACCCAAATTCAATTTCCCGGAAGCGTTTGTATTCACTACAGCCGGCAAAATTTTTTCGAGGCTTCACTGGGTAAAAAATTTCCCCGAAGCATACGGTCAAATGTTAACCGCAGGGCCACTTTCTGTAATGTTCTTATGAACTCGTTGAAATTTTCCAACCAGTTTTTTATCAGAACACACGCCCCTGGTCAAACTTTTTTGGGAATAATTTTTTTTTCTTGAAAAAAGCGCTGGAAGATGATTTTCCCGGTTTTTTTTCAAAAAAACGGTCGATATCATCAAAGTCTTTTAGGGATAGTTTCTTCAACAGAAAAATAAATTGATTTGCTGGGTTTGATTCACAAATGATTCCCACAGCATAGGCGAAAACACCCTCTCTTAGTTGGAAACATGATTTTTTCCCCAAATCTCAAAAAATAGGGGCTAGATGAACTTGTACCATAGTAGCAAAATATGTCACTGCGGAAAAACGCCCTGTCTAAAGTGGAAATGATGTGGGGGGAATAGAATCGTCAGAAAAGGGGAATCTGACGGTACTTCACTAAAACCCCCTTATTTGGGGCCCATTATTGGGATTAAACTTTTCCTTCATGTTTCTAATTCTACAGGTATACTTCTCCCTTACCTTTAAAATTTGAACTCAGTCTGGGAGAAAAAAAGAGCTAGAAATGTCTGTAAACCAAATATTTTCCCCAAATCCATGATTAGAACTTTCTCCCATTTTGAACTGTGTTTGGGTTTTTGAAAGGATATTTTATCATAAAACAAAGAAGCGTTTTTGGAATAAATTGTATTCTTACGCGTGCGTAGTTTACTTAGCTGTAATTTGGTCATGTTATGGGTATTATGTAACAACAGGGAAAAAGGTTGTTTCCCAACCCCTTTTTTCCCTTTGGTAATTCTTTATGATTTTTGGCGGAAAAACATGTATTATATATATATATTTTCTTAAAATTTTTTTACGTATAAAATGAAAAATTCATAGTTTTAAAAATGGTTAAAATGATTTAAGGGTTTTTTAGCTATAGGAATTTTTACAACTCAATTTTTATAAAATTTTTTTTTACTTGAAGTTTGAAAATTATGTGAGAAAAATTAAATGTATGAAAAAGGTTTTCGTGGGAATGGTTTAGAACCCCTTAACTTTTCCGAACAAAAGGTTTTGGGGGTTGGAAATAAATTTAAAAAATAAGTCAAAAGGAATTAAAATAAAATATAGGGCACCACTAATAAATGTCCCTTTTTTAAAACAATTGGTTTTAAAGTAAAAAAACATTTATTAAAACGAAAAAAACTCTAACTTTTAATTCCTTTTTAAAAAAAAAAGTTTTTTCCTTCATGGGCAAAAATTTGCATCCAATCCTACAATCAAGTTAAACAGTCATTTTTTAAACTAATTAATTAAATTTTTCTTTAAATTAAAAATACGAATCGCCTATCTTTAAAAAACATATTCGTTCTCAAACCAATTATATTAAAAACCCACTAATAAAAAAAAGGACTCATCTTCTCAAAAAAAAAAATATTTATTTTTGCCTTTTTATTTTGCACTAAAGAAAAAATAAAAAAAATATTATTAAAATCTTTTTTAAAAAAATTTTTAAATTGAAAAATAAATCTTCAATGAATTCCCGGCATTTCTAACGCAAAATTTCCTAACGCTGAAAAAAGGTTTACCCGTTATCACCTTTCCTTATCTTTTCCCCCGGGGTCATCCCCCTCCCCGCCCCCACTTGCCCCCAGAACCCCCCCCATGTTAAGTCTATGGGGCCCCACTCCCCCCTTCCCAAAACCCGGCTTTTTTTTCCCTACTTACATTTGTACATAGCTTTTCAAAATATAGAATGGTTTTTACATAAAAGGTTTAATCTAAGAAAAATATTCTTAAACAACCCCCACAAAAAATAAAAAATTAAAAATCTTATTAATATAATCTAGAAATTAATAATCTTTATAATCACAAAAAATTAAACTCTAAAAAAAAATAATCAAAAATGGTTACAATAAAAAAATAAAAAAAAAAATACTTATTTTTTCCCCTTAAAAAAAAAAATTTCCCTTTTAGCTTCCTCAAAAATGTCATTTCGAAATTTTTTTTCATAACATTTAAAAAATCATATGTAATCTCTTTTTGGAAATATATTTATATTTTAAAAAATAATTTCCCAAATATTACTATCTCTCTTTACTTTAAAAGAAAAAAAAAAAAACATTTTTAAAATATATAGCTCACTTTTACTGACTTTTCACAAATTTTTAAATAGAAACTTCTTGATGTATAAAAAAAGAAAAAAAAAAAATCTGAAACCCCACATCTGTTATATTGATTCAACTTTGATGATTCAGGAAAACGGAATGTTTAAAAATAAAAAAAACAAATGAACCAAAATTTTTTAACTCGGGGAACAGAAATGAAGGTTTTGCAATGTCTCTTTCCCGAAAAGGGAAAAATTTTTAGGAAAAAATTTCTCTTCAACAATATTATTTCGATTTAATCTAAAATAAAATTTTTTAACCCATTTCTCTTAACTATATAATTTTTGGATACGTATATACAAAATAATTTCATTGAAATCAGAAATTACCAAAGTTTTCTTTTTAATTTTCAGTAGCCCTTTTTCCAGTTATAATAATTACTCATTTATGGGGTTTTTATAATACTTTTTAATACATATTTTTTAAGAGTGTCCCTTTGGAAAAGCATTTTAACTGTTTTGAAAATTATTTTAAGTCTTAAAAAAAAAAAAATTCAAAATTAAAAACGTAATTACCTGTTGCTATTTCAAACGGGGCTAAATCTAAAAGATTCAGTGGAGCAAATTTTTTTTTGAACTACAGTCTGTTGATGGGTAGAGATCAGAAACTTGTTTTAACATCAAGAAACTACTAAAAGAGTAAAAAAAAACACCTGTAGCCCCCCTATCTTAAACAAACTTTTATTACCTTGTCCCCCTCTTTGGTTAGCTGCCCCAAGATATTTTATGGGTTCCGGGTTCTAATAAGGCCCGAAAGGGGAAAAAAGTTACGGGGTTGGGAAATAAAATTCCCTATATATTTTGTTCTAGTACTTCTTCACTGTTATTTTATATTACTATATATATATATATTTTTAAGTATTCATACTTAAACCATAAATCGGGCCCGTGTAACCCCACTTTTAACAAAAAAGAAAAAAGAACAAAAAAATTTTAAAAGGGGTGAGCCGCCGGACAAAAAAAAATAAAAAAAAATGATGAAAAAAAATTGGGTTTTCTACTTAGATCGGAATACTGCAAATTTTAAAAAGGAAATGCATATTAGGAAAAAAAAGGGTTGTAGTTCTAAAAGTATACTTTTTTTTTAAAAAAACCTAAGATAATACCTCAAAAACGATTTCAAAACATAAAGCATTGTAAAAATTCCTTTTCAAGTTCCTTCGAAAAAAGAGGGGGGAAGTGTTATCGGCGAATATACCAAAAAACTATATATATATATAAAAAAAATCCCAGCTTGAAATTATAAGTCGCGTTATACACCAGATTTTACGGTAAGCTACCCCCTTTAAAACCTGATTTGAAAAAAAAATTGTGCAAGTTTTTACTTTTTCCCCACCCCGACAAGCTAAAAATTTTTTCCGACTCTTTTTGGGTTTTTTCTCTTATTGCATGCTTCCCACAAAGGGGGGAAAAAAATTTTTCCCTCTGTCTAGGAAGTTTCAGTGAACGATCGAAAAATTGCCTCAGCGGGGGCAGCTAAAATTTTTATAGCCGAGGTTGAAAACCCCTAGTCAGGAAAAATAGCTACTTCATGGATTATTTAAGCCCCGTCCATTCCGGGAATAAAAAAAAGTACCTTAAAAACGACGATTTCCCAATTCCCTTTATATCAGCGCAGTGAAAATCTTGTCCAAATAAACATGTCTCGATCCCGATGTCGGGGTTTCCCATTACTTTCAAAATCAAATCCCAAAGTTATACCCAATTTTTTTTTTTTTTTAGATATAATCGTTACAAATTTTACTAACAATGGTCGACTTTTTTTTAAATTTAGTCTAAAACAAAATAATTATGTTTTAAAGTTTTTTAATATGTAAATAATAATATTTTAGAAAATAAATTTATCCCAAATTTTTTTGTAAAAAAATAAAGTATTTTCAAATTCGGTCCCCAAAAGCCGCTCGGACATGCCCCGCTTTGTCCCCGGGCCCTTTGAGCTTTTCCCCCGTAAGCAATTATAGTCCCGACGTAACGGAGGGAAAACAATAACAAACGGGGCCCCCCCGCGAACGATTTACTTACAATGTTTTGTTATACGTCGTAGTGAAATTTGTTATTTTGAAATAAAATGCAAAAAACCCTTTTGATCGCTGGCTTCCCAAAAAATTCCCCCAAAGGTTCGCCATCCTTTTAATCTATAGGGTAAAAAACTTCTTCCCACAGATCCATTCAATAATGTGCCCATAAAAAATTTATAATCATTCTATTCATTATTTAAAATTCATATTGCGGGTAAGTTTTACATAAACAAGGCACTCATGAAATCTGCATAGGTATATAAAAAAATTTGTTTTTAATTGTAAAGTAACATTGAAAATTTGGCTTTTATTTTTAATTGGGAAAGGAATGTATAAGGGTTTTGTTCTTACCTTTTCATCTTCCAAGGGAAATTATTTTACATTGAAATTCACACTCAAAAATCCGTAATTTAATGCTGCATATTTACCATTGTAAGCATTTTGATTTTTTTTACGTATTTGGGGAAACAATGGGTTGAATAAAAAAAAAATAGTTATATGGAATTGAAATTATGCTCAAAAACTTTTACAACTACCCAAAAAAGAAAAAAATATCAATATAGCAATTTAAAAGTTTTTCTCTTTAAGTACCAGTTAAGGGAATAAAACAATTTATGAATAATACCCGATTCACCTGTAGTAATTCATTAAAGTTAACTTTAAAAAAAATTCTTTTTTAGGGAATAAATTATTGTAATAAAAAATATACTAAAAAAGCATCATCAGTATTCCCTAAAATTACTAAATCTAAAATATTTTTTTGTTAAATCATGCATTTTTTGTTCGAAATTATATATCTTTTAAAATTAAGTATGTGGGGGGGATATTCAGTCCCAATGTAATCTTAAAGGGAGATGGGGGAAAAAATTCCCGGGCTGTTGGGCGTTTCTCTTGAACCATGATTCAAAAATTTTTAAAGTTCTAAAAATATGTTGCAAGTTACTGTTTTTTTAAAAGTAAGGGGGCGCTCTAATGCCAGCGGGTTCATTTTCATCAACTACAAATTTGAAATAAGTAAATATGGTTAAGTGCTTTTTGCAGAAAAAAAAGATATGTTGAAAAAGCATTTTTTAAAAAAGGTTTAATTCTGTTTTTTGCCATATGTCGAAGGGGTGAACTTGACCGGGGCACATTTTTTGGACAGAAAGAAAAAAAAAAAGCTTCAATTTTTTTAAAAGTTTGTGACATTGAACTCACGCATTTATTTATAATATAGTGTTTTAAAACTTCAAAATATTTCATAAATAATTGGTTTTTCTTTTTAAAAGTTAAGGGGAAAATTAATTTAGCATTGGTACAGGGAAAAATGCAGAAATAAAATTTTATAAAAAAAAAATGTGCTAACTCGAATAAAAATTTAATTTTGATAAAAAAAAAATGAATCTCTACCAATTAGTGAAGCCAAGGAAATATATATATAATATTAAAAGCGAGTTCTTTTTTATCTGAAAAAGTATTCAAAATTGGGGCCCCATTCTTTAACATTTGCCGAAGACAGCCTTATAAAAATTTGGGTGAATTAATTACAAATGAAAATTTTGTAGTTCGATGCGGGTTTTTTTTTATTGGAAAAGATTCGCGTTTTTTATTTTTTGAGATTGAAGCATTAAAGGGTACACATTAAAATACATGCTCAGAAATTTTTTTAAACTGATATCAGTTAGGGAAAAGGGGAATGCAGCCATTTTTTCCGGCCAACTGATTAATCAAAGTTTTCTTTAAAATTGCTCGATATTTTTATATTTGTTTTCGAGTAGTTTTTTAAAATTTTTCAAATTCCACTGCTGAATAAGGTAATTTTTGGCAAATATTTTTTTTAATAAAATACGATAATTTTTTTTTTTAAATTTTGGTTTTGTCTCATCTCAATTCCAGAAATTATAAGTAAAAAAAGGAAAAGTTCGTGATTTTCAAGGGATTCTGTAAAAATGGATGATTTTCGTTTTGTTATTTTCTGAATTTCGAAAATACTTCTTTGGCCATTGATGACGAGCTTTTTTTGCGGAGATTTTTGTTATAGATTAAAAAAACTTTTTTTTTGAATCAAGTTTGATGGACGCTTTTTCCCTTACGGGGAAAGGGGGAAACAAAATATTCTGAATAAGACCCTGATAAAACGAAATCTTATATTTTGCGCACTGATACTTTTACCGGCGTAAAACCCTCTTGTGCTGAACAGTGCGACGTTAATATTCAATCAATCAACGGTGACCAGCGGGTCATGAGTTCGAGCCCTGGGGTTAAATGAAGACCCGCCATGCTAAAAAGACTTTTATGCCCTTAAGCCTAAACTCATTTCTATTAGTGGTGCTCTTAACTCCCAATAAGGACAAAAATTTTCTCTAATTAGAATAAGCAGAATCTCCATCCAATATTTGAAGAATGGGCCAAAATTATTGGCAGTACTGATCTAGATATTATATCCCAAAATTTCTAGGCTTGCTCCCGAGGAAACAAGTTTTGTCTTCAGTGGGTTTCCGTTGCGTGTGGGTGTGCCTGGGATTGGGGGGAAGTTTATGAGCTGGCTGGTAAAAGGGGTTCCCGATCTCTCTAACCCCAGTTCCTCTGTCTTGAGCCATTCGGAAATTCATTCCCTCCACAGAGCTAAAAAAAGAATTTGGCTTGTGACCGTTAAAGTCCCGGCCCATCTCTCCCGTGCAAAGGGGTCTTCAGACGGCCTTGGCGCCTTTAGAAGCTGTCACCTGCGTGGTATGATCTTTGTGCAGGGGGGGAAAAATCTTTTTTTATCTGTCCCCGCTTTTCCCTTTCATCTTCTGGACTGCTGGGGTTTCCTTGGGACAGTTGTTTGAAGATCAAGACCGATGTATGACATTAATATGCGAAAGGTCAAATGGACTAGGTGTAGAAAACCACGAATTCCAAAAAAATAAGCCATTTGGCTACCATCGTCACGGGAAATTGAAAAGTGTTGTAAAATTTTTTTTTTCATTCCCCTTTTTGGGGAATTTAAATTTCGAAAAAATTGGGGAAAATGAAAAATAATTTTCTTTAAGAACTAAAAAAATTTGAAACCTTCTTTTAATGTGCGGGGTTTTTTAACCATTTTTGAAAACTAAAATCCCGTGGCGCAACAATACGGGGGCAAGGGCTACTGTGCCATCTCAAATTTTCATGACCTTTGGCGCTGATGTGCATGAACGGGGAAAGTTCCCATTAGGGGGTCAGTCTGAAGGGAAATTTCCGGGGTTTAGTTCCCAAACAAGCGGTACTCAATTATCGAGCCATTGAAGGGATAAAAAGGGGTCGACCTTACCCAGCCGGGAATGAACCCAGACCTATAACGGGGGGCGTAAAAAAGCCACCACTCAACAACTGGGCTTCAAACCTTGTAAAACCCAATTTGGGAGAAGGAGGGGCACTCGACATTTTACGTTAGTGGTCGCGTGGGGGTGGAAATCACCCCCAAAATTTTTTTAATTATTTTTTGTACACTCTAAAACTCTAATTCCAGTGAATAATTTAACTAAGAGAATTTTTTTTTTTTATATTTAAAGGGCTTTTCAATTTTTTCTTTGATTTTTGGAAAAAAAACGGAAAAAACCCGAACATAAAACGTTTCAAAATGGCGTGATTTTAATAAAAAGGGCACACATCACAGGCACTTTTCGCTAACATTACAGGAATGATATTTTTCAGGCAAAACTGTCATATGTTGTTCAAAATATGATTTTATTGTCCTTTGATGATCGACAAGTAGCATTTTAACTTTTTCTTTTCTTGTTTTTTGGGATTAGTGTCATGTGGTTTACTCTTGTGGTTTCATATCTTTCTCGACGAAAATTTTTAGGCAGCATTTGAAAACTTTCCTTTCAACTGAAGTTTCTCTCGTGTTCATTACTTTTTCTAAAATTTACTTTTTCGCTGTCCCTTTCAATCCATTATTTCATCAGGTTCTTCCCTTGTTCCATCAGTTTCCGCTTCATCCAGTAGAGATCGCACAAATGCCCATTTCTTTCTCTGTATATTTTATTCATTTACATTTTATGTTCTGTTCATTTACATTTATAAACCACAGTAAAAATCGTTCACAGGAAAAAGTAAACTTGTTCATAGAAAATATTCTAAAACAAAGTGGGGCCCCGGGGGAAATTAGTTTCTCACCCCGTAATCTTAAGATTGAAAACTTTAAAAAAGGGGGGTATGTTTAAAAAATACCTTTTAGTTCCCAGAAGACTGTCCTGAGGCGGATAGTGACAAGGTCATTTGTGACAGTTCAACAGTTTTCCACAAATTAAAAATTTCGTGAACCTGGGGTGACTCTGTGCTCTATGCGACCGCATCCCGATTAACAAAAAATCGAAGCGTAAGTTTGCGGCTAATTTCTGGGGTTTTTAACACAGATGCTTTTGTTGCCCAGTCAATGGCTTTTTTCCTCCGACCTTTAACCACTTTTCTGTTTTACCGGTGGCCGCAGTAGCCCAGTGGTCCAAGGTATCGGATCATGGCAGGCATGTCATGAATTCCAGTTCAGTACCGCTAAAGACCCGCCGTGTTGGGGAGCGATGCACGTTAAATCTATCGAGAGCTTAAACGTCCTCCCGTTGGTGTGGCGTGGTAGTTTTGAGAGGGTGGTGCCAGCTGAGATGTCGTCCTCGTTACTTGACCATAGTTCAAAATGAAGAGGTCCGTCGCCGGAAGCCCTCGTGTACCTGAACAATGCGACGTAAATATTCGCTCACTCATCCGCGGTCCGTATATGTGTGTGTTTTGGGGGGGAAAGGGGAGAGTTGTGATTGTTTGAATTTATACTGTTTTGACTTAATAATTTTAATTTGATTCCTTCAGAATAAAAGGCAGTTACACCAAAAGGTGAATATAGAGTGATTTCCGTGGAAAGTCTCTAAACCGGAGAGAAATCCACCACAGTGAGTACAAAAAAATAATGTATTGTTCCTTGGTTCTATTTAATCCATGGCCCGGTGTTTGAGGACCACTACTCTGGAGTGCGACGTAAATTAAAATCAATTAACCCACGCTTTGTTAATCTCTCTCTCTCTCTCTCTCTATATATATATATAAATGTATGTTTGTGTGTATATATGAAATCGCATCACTCCAACACCGTTCAACCGATCACTATGAAAATTGACATGTATATGTGTATTTTTGTGGAGAAGGTTTTTATGCTATCCTCTTTGTTGCAGATCCCCACTAGGTGGCATTACAACCGATCAACTTCTGTACCGTTCAATGAATCGTCAAGTTGCCAACAGTGTCACCAAAAATTATGCCAACTTGGCTCTATCGCCAACATTTCGCTATGCTTCCATTGAATCGTCATTATAATGTAAGGAACGGCGTTGCTTGCGAATATTACACAATTTGAACATAAAATAAATACAACGGTAAGTAATATTAATGTAATACACTTCCACAGATATAAATTATTTACACTATTTTAAGCGTTCATTACACAAAATGTGTAACAATGTGTTACTTTTGCTGAGCAGATTAAAGAGCAGATAAATTTTAAAAAAAAAACCCTTTTTATCAGGTATTAGATCTACAGACTATAAATTTAACAAATATGGTTTTTTTGCTCAGCTGAAATATGGAAAAAGCTTTTTTTTTTTTTGTTTTGGTTAGCTTGCAATTCAGGTAAAAATAACTCATTAAACCCTTCCTTCAATTTTCATAGTTTAATTTTTCAATTCACCCTTACGAAGAACGGGTATACTAGCTAGTACTCTTATAATTCCAGAGTTTGTAAAAAATTCTTATCTTTTTCTTTTAAATATTTTTCACTTTCTCTCATTATTTGTAGTTCTCCGAAATTTTCTTAACCCAAAGCTGTTCGAAAGATTGATATGGCTAGACAGAACAATCGGTTTCTTTTTTTTTTCTTTTCTTTTTCCAGACAGTAGCAATTTATATAAATTAAAATTTTCACTTATACACTGTCGCATAGCAACAAACGGTAGCATCGAAAAAATAATCACAGTAGTACAAAACAAGAGAAAAATTATTTTTCTGAGGCTTCCGACAGATGGCGGTAAAGTACCGTTAGATAATATCCTGTATCTATCAGCTATGTGTGTGTGTATTCAATTTTTAATCTTGGAGTATCTCCTGAAATTTCCACTCAATTTTTTTCTAAATTGGGTGGAATGAATTTCATACCTTAGCAAACTTATGAAACATAACCAGTGGCGTAACGGAGAATATTAGGGCTCCCCTCAAAGCCAGGTTTTGGTCCCGAAGCCGGATCTTACAAAACATTGCAAAACCATAACACAACATAGGCTTTGCATCCCCCCGCGAGGCGAGAGCGTACATTACGCCACTGCATATAACCCTAAATTAATTTTATTTTCACATGTTCATTCTCTTTAACACAGTTTTTTTTTCTTTCCTTTTTATTATTTTGTACGCAATAAACAAAGTTGTATCCATTTTAAATATTTTTCTTTAAATTTCTACATTTTTTTCTTTCTTCTAAACATTATTTTAATCTGCAGCAATTCTAATTCACAAGTATTTCTTTATATCGTTTTGAAGGATTCAAAATGCTTACTGTCGCTTTTTTTCCTCCGCTCGTTATAAAACAGAATAGACATCGGACAAAATGACATGTAATTCAAATCGATTGAATGGCTATAGAGTCATGTTCCAATAGAAGTGAAATTATATCCTATTTAGTAATTATTTTCGAATTGAGAGAGATATTTTAATTTCTGTGTCATGTTGTGAGTTCAGTTTAACGAATCAGTTCTTTAGTGATTCATCGTAAAATTTATCTTATGAATCTTTTTTTTTTTTCTGTATGACGTATTATATAGAATCCAAAATTTTTGAAAATTGCATCTCTTTATAATTACAGAAGACCATTAAAAAAGATCACGAAGAGCAAGATAAAACAATCGGGATTGTAGATATTCCTTCTTTATTTTTAATCTCCACTTTGTGTGAAGAATATATTTTCTGGGAAAAAAATTAAAAACTAGTACGTATACTCCCCTTTTCCCCAAAAATCATGCGTGAAAAAAAAAATTAGTTTTTTAGAAATTTTTTATTTTATATTTCTTAACTACCTGCCTTGGCGTGGTTTGGAAGTTAGGAGAATGGGGTACCATCTTAGGTATCCTCGTCGATTGATCTTCGCGTTGCTTTAGAGAGTGTGTGCGCCCTCAATCGAAGATCCCATCCATCTGTCCATCTACTGGTCACTTGAAATTGTGAACGTAATCAAACCTCGTCGAAACTTGACTAGTGCTTCGATTGGAACGAATTCAACTCAATCCGAAAAGATTTTCTGGAATTACAGTGTGGCTGCGGTAGCCTAGGGGTTACGGTCATCGACCGGCGTGTCATGAGTACGAGCCAAGTGTAACTGAAGACCCGCCAGGCTCAAAGTTGTCCCGTTGGCATGCTGCGGTAGTTTGGAGAGTGGTATGCCAGCTCTGGGGTATCAAAATTACACGAAGTCCGTCGCCACTACCCCTGGTGTTGCTTAGTGTGATGTTAATGAACAATGAACACCCACTGGAATTATAATCTTACCGATGTCTGGAATTTTATTTATGTCTATTTTAATAAATCAAGGTTTGCATTTTCAAATGAATAAGTGTTTATTAACGTTGAAGTCGAAAGCCATACGGGGATGTTAGCGACGTCATTTTGAACCACGGCGAGGAAGACACTAGAGCTGGCATCCCTCTCCCCGAACTTCCACATCACCCCAAATTGGAGGACTTTGAGCCTCGACAGATTGAACGTGGAGCGTCCCCTGCTCAAGGGCGGATTTTCAGTGGCACTGGGGCTCGAACATATGACAAGCCTGCCACGAGTCCGTGACCATGACCAATAAGCTCTTGGGACCCCCTGGGGCTGCGGTAGCCCAGTGGTCAAGATATATTGGATTATGGCAGGCATGTCATGTGAGTTCCAGCCCAGTACCACTAAAGACCCGCCGTATAGGGGAGAGAGATGCACGTTGAATTTGTCCAGAGCTCAAACATCCTCCCGTTGATGTGGTATGGTAGTTAGGAGAGGGTGCCAGCTCAGGTGTCACCCTCGCCACTTGACCGTGGTTCAAAATGACGAGGTCCGTCGCCAAAAGCCCTCGTGTAGCTAAACAGTGCGACGTTAACATTCAATCACTCACTCTCGGTACAACCATAAATACAGTCGAACCTCTATTTAGCGAAATTTTTCCTGGAACCAAAAACATTTTATTGTGTTCTTCGTAAGATAATCTCCAAATAGAGCGAAATGCGTTTTCTATTGAACGAGCTTTTTCACTTGGGATTCGATTTTTTCTCCCTGTTTGAACAACATTTCTGAACATTTTAAATTATTCGCTCTTTTAACACATTGATGGTGATCAATGGCCTTGAACTAGAAAGTGCGCGACCTAAGCAAACTTACGCTTTTTTTGCATTTCAATTACTATTGTGTATTGTGACACTTAACGACATTTAGTGGCGAGTAGTGATACTATGTATACTATCTATTTCAGCTACCCGCTAACAGGTGGCATTAGTTGTAATTAAATATTTGGAATTACCGCGTGGGGGTTCGAGAAAGTTCTGGTTCTGGCTAGTGTATTCCGATCACTTCGAGATGGCAGTAATTGCATATAAAAAGGCTAGCGGCGCAACCGCGAGTCAGTCTGGGTAGGAAAGGCAAAGGAAGCGAAACTGTCTATTGTGAAATAAAGTAACACCTATGCATAAAAGTATTTTGATTTGACTTAGTTTTTATGTGTGATTTGTTAGTATGGAAAAGAAGCGAAAAATCGACAGTGAATGCAGAACGTTCAAAGATAAATGGAACTTTCAGTATTTTGTGATTGAGTCCAGTAATAAGGCGCTATGTTTAATTTGTAATGAAACCATAGCTGTTCTCAAAGAATATAACATTAAACGACACTATGAATCGAAGCATCTTCAACATTACTCCAAGTATACAGGAAGTTTGCGGACGGAACAATTTGTAGCTTTGAAGCGCGGACTCAAATCGCAGCAATCTTTGTTTACCAAAGCGAATACTGAACAAGAGTCTGCAACTCGCGCCAGCTTTCGTGTGGATCTTGAAATCGCAAAACGTGGCAAACCATTCACCGATGGAGAAATGATAAAAGAATGCTTGATTGCAGTAGCCGAAGAAATATGCCCCGAAAAGGTAAATTTATTTAAAAGTGTCAGTTTGTCAGCAAACACCGTGGCTCGGAGGGTGCAAGACATCGCAGAAAATATATCATCTCAACTGTGTCTGACAAAAATGGACACCATCAGTGGTTTTCTCTAGCATTGGATGAGTCAACGGATGTGTCAGATACTGCTCAGGTGTTTTTTATTCGCGGAGTAGATAAAAGCTATGAAGTGTATGAAGAACTTCTTGATATTGATAGTATTCACGGCACGACAACTGGGGCAGATATTTTTAAGGGAGTTAAAAATGCCATTAATAAAAAGAACCTTCGATGGAGAAATTTGAAATCTATTATAACCGATGGAGGCAAAAATATGTGTGGTAAAAATAAAGGAGTGGTTGCACTTGTGTCAAAGGCTGTAGAAAATGATGGTGGTTCAAAACCATTAGTCTTGCATTGTATCATTCATCAACAGTCCTTGTGCGGAAAATGTTTGGATATGTCTGAAGTTCTAAAACCAGTCATATCAGTTGTTAACTTCATCAGATCCACTGGGCTGAATCACCGACAATTCCGCGAGTTTATTGAAGAGATTGGAGAAAATGACTTACCATATCATACTGCCGTACGCTAGCTTAGATTGCGGAAAAGTCCTAAGCGCTTTTTGAACTTCGAGCAGAGATCGAAATTTTTAAATGAGAAGCAGCGCCCTTTGCCGATTTAGAAAATAGTGAATGGATGTGGAAGTTAGCATTCTCTGTCGATTTGACAAATCATATGAACGAACTGAATTTGAGATTGCAAGGAGAAAATCAGCTCCCTGATTTATACACCAATATCAAATCCTTCAGGCAGAAAATAATACTATTTCAATCGCAATTACGTAAAAAAGTTTCACACATTTTAAAACATGTGAAATATTCAGCCACACTACAGAGACTGAATTTCCCGTCAATTTTGCAATCGAAACTTTGAGTGCTTTGAAGATAAATTTTGATACTAGTTTCTCAGATTTTGATGTCATTGCAGATGAAATTAAGCTTTTCAAAATCCTTTTGATTCTGACATTGAAACCCTGGCTCCGGAAGTCCAAATGGAATTATTATTTACAGTGCAGTGATATGATTAAGAACAAATATCAAAATTCATCTTTGTTGGAATTTTATAAGAGTCTTCCACTGGTACAATTTGATAATTTGCATAAATTTGCTCGTGGGTTGTTTTCTGTTTTTGGTACTACTTAATTGTGTGAGAAAACGTTTTCCAAGATGAAGTACACAAAGAATGTTTACAGATCTCAATTAACCGATGAGCATCTTGAATCTCTTTTAATAATTGGTACAAGTAAAATTGATCTACAACTACAAACTATTGTAGGTGAGAAATCACAATTACATAAATCTCATTAGTGTTTTTGTTTTACTGTGATTAGTGGGATTCATTTCAATTATTTGTTAGTTATTAATATGCTTAAGCTTAGATACTTAAGTTAAGTTTTACCTTCCAAGTAAATAAAACCGAGTAATTATCATTCTGTGTTTTCTTCTTCAACTTATCACAGCAATAGTAACAACAATAAATCATTGGCTGTCGCGGGCCAGATTGATGACACTAGACTTAAGCTGTCGTGGGCCGGATTGATGGCACTGGCGGGCCGTAATTTGGAGACCCCTGATTTAGATAATTCATCGCCAGATGATGCACTTAATTGTTTGCAATAATTAAACTAGCAGTAAATCATTTTGTTTAATTACTTTGAAATATCCGATCGATTATTTCCTCCAAACGATAATATTCATTTGGGACTCGCGGGAAGTTTAGAATAAAAACTGCATTTTAAATGGCTCGAAAATAAAAACGAGAAATGATTTTTTAAAAAAATCAGAAAACACGAATAAAGCAGAGATAACAAGGAGCAAAACGTTAAAAATTTTAAAAAACTACAGTAGCAATTTATTTGGGAAAAATAAAAACAAAAAGAATGGCAGAATCCTTCAGAATAGTTAAATAGAAGTGTTTTGCTTTCTCTTCCTTCCCATTCGTTGCCAAAACTAAAGATAAAATTTGGATGGGTTGAAGCAACTGTGCTACATTGTCTCCAGTCAAATGACCGACAGAAAAGAAGGTGGGGGGCTGCTCCATCCCTTTCATACCACTTCGTTGCCAAGGACGCTGAGTGGGATAGGGGATCATGCCATGCATTCCAAAAGTTCCCTCCCCTTCTCTACACCTACGCGTAATCGTCCGCTTAACCAACATCCACAGAAAAAAAGATTCCATGTTAGAAAAATCGAAATATTTTTTTTATTTACTCCCCCTCCCCCGTTTCGCTCTTTTATTAGAATTTATACATTGGACGGTTCGATAGAAACTTTTCTTTCCTTTTCTTTTTTTGCTTAAATGAATCTTTGTCGTGTTTCTAGTTGAACGGAACACTGAGCGGAGAAATGGATTCGAGAAGTTTAACAAGACAATGGACAATCCTTTCTCTTTTTTTTTTCTTTCTACCCCCAAGAGAATAAGAAGGAAATTTTCTTTTGTATCCGAAATTGTTCTTTTTTTGTGCGCGACATGCCACTGATATAATAGTTCATCGATTGTAAATAGTTTCTTTTTTTCCCTTTCGAATTCTTGCTACATCAGTCATTCTGAAGAGAGAGGAGGGTAAATAGAGCAATTTCTTTATTTCCACAATGTCATATTTTGCATTTTAAATTCTTTTCGAAGGTCAAAGAGCTCCGGAAAAAGTATTTCTTTCAAATTATATTTAAGAATAACGCAAAATATATAATTGTAAAGTATGAAAAATATCTTCTTGATATACGTGTTTTAACCCCCATGCTATCATTACTTTTGTTTTGATTATGACTGAGAATGACTGAGGCAATGCCTGGTCATAGTCGTGAGCTCGAGTCCAGTTCCACTGAAGACCCAACGTGAAGAGTAGTTGATGCACGCTAAATCTATTGAGGCTCTAAATCCTTCCAATGTGGCGTGATGTGGAAGTCCGGAGAGGGGCAGGTCAGGCGTGGTCCTTCTCACTTGATCACCGTCCATCGCTAGGACCCTCACCCCCTCTCTTAACTACCACACCAACGGGAGGTGTTTCAGCTCTCGACAGATTTAAAGTGCATCGTTCCCCTACACGACGAGTCTTCAGTGGTACTGGACTCGATCTCATGACACGCGTCGGTGACGAGTCCGTTGCCTTGACCACCTAGGCTACCGCGGCCTAATGTATTATTCACATCAATTTCTTATGCATGAACCGTACTCTAATATAGCTTAATCGTGTATAAAAGAACGTAGAAAAAGTTATAAATTTTCATTTCTTAACATGTACAAATAAATATTTCGTGCGTTAAATTTTCAAAAAAAATATTAAAATGCTATTAAATTTTTGATGCTGTAATAATCAAATTCGAACAGCCCAAAAATTCTGATTGATAAGGGTTATCATTGCCACTCGTGCATACTGGAATACTAATTGGAAGAAATTCTTTTCGAATCCTCGATACCATCGTTCGGGTGACGATTCGCATTTGTTATAATTATCTGAGATTCATGAATATTAATTAGAAACCCTCTGCTCGATCGATACTCATTTCTGAAACACGTCATCCTACTAAATTAACGCAGGCCCTCTTATCTGTTTCGTTACGTGCTATAGTAATGCATGACATTATGATTACGTGTCGCTAAAAGGCCATTTCTTCACTTTAAAATAGTCAAGTTACGTAATCTCAGCCCTTCAAGACGTGAAGTAAGATTTCTGTCAATGATCTTCACATGATATCAGCTGCTAAGTGAATGGCGCAGGATTTCGCAAATGCATTAAAACCCGAGATCTTTCTTCTTTCTTCAAGAATGTGCGCTAATGGACTGAGGTCTTGCATCAGAGGCTTTTTTTTTTGCTCATACAGCCGAATATTATTCTCAATATGTAGTGAAATGTCACGAGATTTTTAAATTAACCTGTATTTCTTTATTTTGCTGAAATAAAGTTTAAAACGCGAAGATGCATCTAAGAATATTAGATTTTATATGAAGGTACGGTGAAGTTTAAAAACATATTTAGCCTCGGTTGGATTAAGTAGCAGCAAAAATATTAGATCTGAGAGTCTTCACATTCACGCCTCTACAACCAAGAGAATTGGATCGCCAATAGACTTTGGGCGCAGTGCCGCTGAAGACTCGTCGTGTAGGGGAACGATGCACGTTAAATCTTCCGAGAGCTCAAATGTCCACCCAGTGGTGTGGTGTGGTCATTAGGAGAGAGGGTGCCAGCTCAGGTGGCGTCCTTGACAATGGTTCCAAATGACGAGGTCCATCGCCAAACGCCCTCGAGTAGCTGAACAGTCCTACGTTAATATTCCCTCACACATTCCCCTATAGAATTACAGTGCACTTGATCTATTACAAAACCAACTTTAAGTGGAATTAGGACTCGGAAGCAAAGTTCTAATTCTTTTCTTTTTTTATAAAAAACAAGTTTTAAATTTATTATATTTAAATATTTTATTTCCAAGAGGAGCAATTTGAAAGAATTTCACAGTCATTTTAACTCTCAAAGAGAGGTGAGTGAATGTTTCTCAGTGTCGCCCTATAAAGAAACACGAGAGCTATCGGCGAAGGACCTCAGCATTATGAACTTCTGTCAAATGACGAGGATGACACCAAAGCTGCTCTCCCTCTCCAAACTACCATACCACGTAAACAGGATTACATTAAGCTCGACCGATTTAACGTGCATCGGCTTCTCTACGCGGCGGCACAAGGACTCGAACCCGCGACTCTCAAGCCACGAATCCATGTGGCCACGATAGACTTGTAGTTATGATCACGAACTCGTGGTCGGTCTCATGTTATGATTTCGAGTCCTGGTGCCACTGAAGACCTGCCATGTAGAGGGGGCTGAGGCACGTTAAATCGGTCGAGCTCAAAGGAATGTAGAAGCTTAGAAAAGAGGGTTCCAGCTCAGGTGTCGTCCTCGTTACTTGGTCATGGTTAAAAATTACTTCACCAAAACCCCTCGTGTAGCTGAATAAGGGGACATTAATATTCACTCACTCTCTAAAACAATACGGTGACTTTTGGCTGAATATCCAGGGAAACCAAACAAACCAAAAAAGGGTCTAGAGCTACAAACCGGCTCGATGACTTTTGGCAACGGATCTCGTCATTTTGAAACGCATGCAAGAGACGAAAATGGCCCCTGGGCTGGCACCCTATTTTCCAAATTTGCATTCCACGCCAACGTGAGGACTTTGACATTCAATGTACTTTAACCTCTCAACGCGTTTGGACTGTACTGGCATTAGGATTCGAATCCACGACTCGGAAAAAAGCATTGCCAGCCATGAATTCGCTACCATGGCCACTATGTTATTGAGGTCACAGAAATGACAGTGATCGAGTGAGAGTTTCATTAACATCGCATTATGAAGTAACACGAGTGTCATTGGGGCCAGACCTCAACATCATGAACTTGGTCAAATGACGAGGACGTCACCAAAGCAGTACCCCTACCGTACTATTTTAACGGGAATACTTTGAGCTCGAGACTGGATGTCCTGGATTCGATTCCCCATGCCACCAAATACCCTCCGAGTACGTGCTCGTTAATTCAGTGAGTCCGAAAGTCTTGTGGGTGGTCGAGTGTAAGGGTGCTGGAGAATATTTCCCTCCCCTCCAGGCCAAGTCTAAATTGTGTAGGTGGTGTTGCCTCCACAGTTCAGAAGTTCACTCTGTCCCAGACTCTGACAATTTTCCTTCCTTCTCTTCGGGAAGCACACGACAACAGATTTAATGTGCATCAGCCTCCACTACACCGCGAGTCTTCTGTGGCATCAGGACTCGAGCTCGCGATCCTACAGAAAGGAGAAGCATAATTTATACATTTGATTTTGAAACAAATTTACAAAAATATTCGTTTTTAATTTCAATTATAAACATATTCTTTTAAATTTTCGTCTCATTTCAAATATAGAGAGAGCCTTTTCGCGAGGTTTTATTTTGTTAATTTCTAAAAGAGGAAATGTAATCTGGTTTTTGAGGTTAAAATTAAATAAACTCTTGAAAAGAAATAGAGTTGCAAATACTTATAAGAAGAATACGAGTGAGTTAGTGTACAGGAATCGGATGTGCCAGTTCAAGTATCATCCTCGTTACTTGGCAATAGTTGAAAATTACGAGGTTTGTCTTAGTGTTGTTGTTGCTAATGCCACCTGTCTGATGTAGTCAGATCGTTGCAAGTGGCTAGATGTACGCCTGTCGTTGGCCTTAGCCTTGAGCATCATACAGGTGACAGTACGATTTAGCTCGGTATAACCCTCGTGTACTTTCGTATTGCGATGTTTACAAGCATCACCAGGAAAGCGCTATAGTTGGGCGTGAATTTTAAAAGATTTCTACATTAGAGAGAATCAAGAGACATGGAATGAGAGATTTATCGATGGAATGATTTCCGGAACTATTAGCCTCCACACACCTGAAAGCTGTTGAATGGGCTTCCTTTAAGATTCTGCATCATAAGATTGTTCATAATGAGAAGCATAACGCTTTTCGATTTTTTAAAATACGTAAACTGCAGATTAGATAACTGAATAAGAGAATATGAATAGGTAAATATGTATAAATAGAGCTAAACAAAAATTTTTAACGTATAAGTACATTCCACACAAATGTTTACATTATTGTACATATATATTATGAATATCAGAATAGATTACAGTGAAATACGTTTAACGCGAAAACGCTTAAGACGAGAAATATCGGTTAATACGAAGTAATATACATTGGGGTCCCGACAAACTACTGTGTATTTTCATGCATTTTTTTCCTCTTAACACGAAACGAAAATTGCTTAACACAAAAAGATTTCCCTTGAGGGAATGAACAAAATATGAAAACACCAGCCTCTCCGGCTAAATTTAAGAGGGGTGTGAAGTGGTTTCACATGTTTTGTAGAGAGGAGGCTAACTTAGCTTTGAAATACCCTCGCGGAATAGCCCGCGACACGAACCAATTTTGTTTATCAAAGCTATTTTCACCCTCCACCTCTACAAACGACATATAAAAACATCAAAGCACAAAAGCAAAGTGCTCAGGGGAAAGCAAACTTCAATTCCGCTTAAAATGAAGATGGAGTTTCTTAAGGCTGTTGAGCAAAAACAGAAGACGAAAACGGAAATCTAAAGATTTTGATATTGCTAAATTTTGTATTAAACTTCATTATATATATGTTCTTGTGAATGTTTTTGTTTCTTTGATTTTTATTAAATACATGCGTATATATCTATGTAAATAAAATGTGCTCTAATAAACTTAATTTTGTTGAATGTATGTTTCTTTTTTTTGCAATATCCTTTAACACGAAAAGATATTTCAGTCCTCTCAGTTTCGTGTTAAACGATTTTCCCTATATTTATATTCTGCACTGTTAAGGCTTACGTGCGCCAACCATTTTTTATTCGAACATAATGTCGATGCTATAGAGAGAGAATGACTCTAACTTCCTTCTAAAAAGCAGACTATCGTGTGCGTTTGAAAGCAATACATCTGAGGTTACCGCTGCGCCCTGGGGAGTCGCGGCATCTTCACAGGGGCGCCGCAGAATATTGCGAAAGCTTTCATAATTATTTCTCAGGGTAGGATATCACGTGAAAGAAACTAAATTCAAGACGGGCTCCGCTTGACGGAAATGTTTGGAAATCACTGCAATAAAACATATATAAACAAGTAATATAAAAAAAATTAAGTCATTTTTACTTAGGTCAACAACGGAAAATTTTATTTTAGTAAATTTTTATTAAATATTAATATAAATATGTATATGCATATAACAGATGCACAAAATTAAGTGACAAAATAGAAAGCAATTTTCCTTTCTATATAGAGTGTTGGACTATTTTTTTGTTACTGTTTATCCATTAATTAAATTTAATTATTCTAATAAATAGTATAGTAAAAAAGAAATCACATTCTCAGAAATTAGCCAATCCCAAGTTGGATTCGAACGTGTGACCTTTGGATTAGGAGTCCAACGCGCTATCCATTGCACTACAGAGACACAACGAACGATTTTACTTTCTATATATGCTATTGGACTATTATTTTTGTTTGTTATTAGCTATTCATTTTTTAGTTTAATGAATGAACTAATGTTTGAAAAAATTATACTAACATCAAGTGTCATCCACTACAAGTTTAAAAAAATGTATTTGAACTTGAATAGATGAACAGAAAGTATTTTATTAACGATTGAAAATTTGAACGAGATATATAGGGAGATTGTAAACTAATAGTAGGAATCGAAAACAATACAATTATTATTCTTATTTTTTTTTTTTTTATTGTATATATTTTCACCGATTGTTAAATAGAGTTCTTTAAAAAAAAATCTGAAAATCAGAAGATATAAAAATGTTTTCAGAACCTGGAAGAAAACGGTACAAACGAATCGAACACTATTTTATTATTTGATATTCAGTTAATTGTGCATTCCAAGAAAGAACACTCTTCTGTATTTAAGAAAAGGGGTTGAAAATCAGAAGGAATCAGAATATTTACACAGATTAAAAATGGCGGGCGAGTGGAACTCAAAGTATCCGACAACCCTAAAATCATGATTTTTTTTAAAAAAATTGACAAATTTATTTTATGATTTTATTTTATAGGGCATTTTATTAGCTTTATAAAAATACCAAGTTTTTTATTTTCCATTCTCTAGAACAAAAACTACAAGTGTTTTAATAAAAGCAAATGCCATAACTTTACATAAGATGTCAAACTTTAAAATGCGTTTCACTCAAACCTATGTTTTTCTCGAAAAGTTTCAGCTGGGACAGGGGCGATTGTTCAAAAAGTTTTTAAAATAATTTGCTGAAATTTTGTGTGTGTAGGTTCTGTATAACAGTAGAGTGTTTTAACCTTCAGTTGTATCAATCACTGTTTTATTACAAAATTTGCAGTTTTTTATGTGAACATAATTACTGTTTTTTATATAAGCAAGTTTATGTAATAGCTAAGATAAAGTGTTCTAGTTTTTGTAAAAATTAAAATATCTCTCTTATCCTGAAGGTCATTTCTAAAAGGAATTGCAAAGTGTTCATCACAAAATTGAAAAATTGAGAATTTGTTCATTCACTATTTGTACACAGCGGGCCCCGTTTATGTAATTTTTTCTCTATTTTTACCCATTTTTTTCCATTTTAGTAGTAATAATTTATTTTTCTCTCTTGATTTTAGCCTTTTTTAATCTTAAAATGTTCCAAAAAAATCTAAAAACCACAAAAAAAAATCTCCATATCTCCATTTTTTTTATTAAAAAAATTGTCGCTAGTAGTCGGATACCTTAAAGAAATCCGGGTGATCATGAATGTGAATTTTATAGCGAAATGACACATCCATGTGTGGTGTACAGAAAACTTCCCCAAACAATCTAGTCAAACTGGTTTCTGAAGAATTAGCGACACATAAGGAAACATTACCGCTTTGTGTCGGGTTCAATTTCTCGGTAAAAATACCGGTATCCAGCCGGAACTGTTTCTAGAGGAAAGAGTATAATAAAATTCTGAAAGCGTTTTTTCAAAGAGTTTTTTGTAGTACACTTTAAAACTTACAGATAACACTCCCATTTTTTAGCCGTAGTTGTTCCACACGATACATTTACACACCATTTTCATTTTTTAAATACAGAAATCATACATATGTGTATGACATTAAAAAGAAAGAAAATAATAATAAATCATGTAAAATTTTGTTTAATTTAAATATAATGCAAATGTATGCAAAAATGGTGTTAGAAGAACTATTAAATTATAATTTAAAGAATTAATTAACTACATCAATTATTAACTTAAATGTATTAATCACGCATTTCTTTTAATAGAAATTTAATTAGGAAATGCACCTATATGTTAGGTTTTAAGAAATGAGCTAATTCTTGATCCATTGTATCTTTTAAATCCTCTTTTAATAATTTTTTTTTGTTGAGAAAACCGAGTAAACATTCCAAACAATTTTTGTAACAATACGGAATATAATATTATTCTCTATTCTACCGGATATAATATTACTTTGATGATTATATATAATATGCGACTTTTTTGAGTGCAATGAAAAGGCCTAAGAAGAGTGGTGACAACACATGAATAAAAGAAACATATTCATCCATTGTTATTGAAAATATATATCACTTTGTACTTTTAGACCGAAGAGAATTTTGTAATTACGCATATTTTATAAGGAAACTATATGCACAGTGAAAAATATTCATAAACAACTCTCCAACATATGTTCACGGTTGATTGTGATTGCTTACTATCATCGCCTTCAGAAGCAACAAGAGGGCTAAGAGCAAAGGACCTCGCAATTCTTCGATCAAGTGACGAGAACGACAAATAAGGTGGAATATCACTCTCTCTCCAAACTTTCATATCATTAAAGTTAGAACTGAGAGCTTCGACAGATTTAAAATATATTAACTCCTCTACATGGTAGTTGTTCAGTGGTACGAGAATTCGAATCTTCGAAATTCACTACCTCCGAGGTTTGAACCATATGAAAGTACGGCTAGAATATATTTGAGAGAACCAGGGACCCCCTCTACCTGCCCTTCGATGTCCTAGAAATCCAACTTTGTAAAAGTGGAGACGTGATGGGGTATGGTCAGAGTGTAACGTTTCCGCCTCCCAACTGTGAGTTGGCCTCTTTGTGAAAATAATCATCACACGTGCATCCTGCACCTGCATCTCGAAAGTTATTGCGTGGTCCACTTTGGACCTCCCCCGCAACCCCTTGACCCAGGAGGGACCCCCTTCCCGCCACTAGCAGGATGTAACGAGATGCTAAAAAGAGGCGCCGGCCCCTGATCCCCGAAGCAGAGAGAGGGAGAGATGCTTTGAACCTTCGAAGGGAGCGGACGCATGAAAGGGAACTCTCCTCTCACAAACCATTGTTTTGAAATGTAATAATCTTTTAATAAGTTTAATAACTTCAATGTATAATCTGTAAATAATAGCTGTGACGCAAATAAACTAAAAGTTTAAAAAAAATTAATATCACGCTACCGTTATTTATCTAAGCGTCACAGCAGGCCTCAACTTTGGATGGTCGCACATGCCTCCATGTCTTTGCAAGAGGTGCTGTGAAGTGTATAGATGATGTCTTGCAGCCCTATGTTTGCCTTTTCACGGATGAAGATAGACCTGATTTTATTTTAATAGATGGCAACACGAGGAACAAAGAGATTATCTGGTCAATGAATTTCTGGAAAGTGAGAATATTCACCGAATGGATTGGCCATTTATATCTCCAGACCTCATCCGTATAGAGCAGGAATGGCCAACCTTTTTGGGAAGAGTGCCACTGTTTGATAAAAAAAAATAATTATGCGTGCCACTTCCAACTTTTCCAAAAAACAAATATGGAAAAGTGAAAAATGTTACTCATAAGCTTATTATGATATTTTTATGCAAATAGTACATTTTTTAATGCAAGCCTATGTAATCGAAATTGAAATGTAATATAATAAATAAGATGAAAGTACAAATTTATGTTTTATTGTTAATTAACTTTTTATAAGTTCAAACAATTAGGTATAAAATAAAAATGAGTCACTTGATTCACATTTAATTCAAAATAATTATTATACGCCCAGTATTTACTTAATGTGGCTTTTAAATAACCACTTTTTTTTACCAAGTCATCTCTATTAGGATTAGCTCTTACAGATGCTAACCAAGTTAGGTTATTATAGGTGCACATTGGCTCGTTTTGAGTGATATTTATTTTATTATGTTCAAGCAGAAAATATTTTTTCACAAACATATTTTGATCCAAATTTTGAGGGTTTTTGTCTAAGACAACCCCACTTCAATAAAATTGAAAGGAATTGTAATGTTTTAAATTTTTTACAAACTTTTCTGTAAGTCCTCGCGTGCCTCTGCTACAACTCCATCGCGCCACACTGTGACGCGCGCACCGCGGGTTGGCCATCCCTCGTATAGAGCATGCCTGGGACTTTCTGGGGAGGGAGGTTGCAACTCGCAAACCCCTTCCGAGAACCTGAAAACAGAATGACTGAACGAGTGGGATTAATTGTCACAGGAACTCATAAATTCTCTTACTTCCGGTGTAAGATCACGGTGTTTATCTGAAAGAGGGAACCATACCCCTATAAATCATTTTTTTTTAATATTCTGCAACTGCAGTTTTGCACCTTCCGACTTCTTGAGTGTTATGCACGATTGTACGAGTATTTTTAACTGTTGAATGGTTGTTTTTTGCACTCTATCAGCTCTATATACATACCAAATTTCCTTAAATTTTGTCCTGTAGTTCAAGAAATAATTGACAAATCTAAAAATTCTCTTAATTTTGAGCACCAGTATATATACAGTCAAACCTCGATATAATTTCATTAATTTTAATATAAAATTATTTTCTTAATGTTGAAAATACAGTGTATTCCTCGACATTCTTTTTTCTTGGTTTCCTTGCAGTTTTTTTTGATGAGTAAGATTTATAAAATAAATAGATATTAATTTACAAAAAGGCGTGAATAATGATTTTTTTAGTTTCTAGTGTGTATGAATTTAAAATTTGTTTTATATATGTTGTTTATTAAGTATACTGAAAGATGAACCTCTATATAACGAATTTTCCATACATCGAATTTTTTTCGGGATTTAGTGACTTCGCTATATAGGATTGTATATAAGATTATATATATAGGATTATATCCTTATATATATATATATATATATATATATATAAGATTGTATATAAGATTTTTAATATATTGATTTATTTAATTGATATATTTAATATATCATTTTTTTTCATAGTGGTTATGTGTTCAAAGTTTCTTAGCGCCTTTTCTACATAGCTATTAGATCTACATTATTATGTTGTCAACATGATAATAATTAGAGATTATTAATATTATTTTTTTTCGTGTGTTATTTCCAGTAAATTATATTAAAGTGAGGTTATAATAACGTATGTGGAATTATTCCTGTAATGTAAAGTTTTTAACAAAAAAAGTATCATTTTAAAGTAAAATTAAGGATACATCACTGAATTTTTTAAAAAAAGAATAATTTTTTTATAACGTTTATTTTAATGTTATCTTAAAAATAAATTCAATAGAAAAAAGATGAGAAGAGTTACAAGATCATAAATCAAAACTTTTTTTGATAAAAATTTAGCAAAAATGCACATTTTAACTTGATTTGGTGTGTAAAAGCCACTGAAACATTGAAGATTTTTTAAAAAAGGAGCGTGATTTAAAAACGTATTTTAAAGTAAAATTAAAAAAAAATATTATATTAACATAATTTAACTATATTCATTCCATATATATTAGTTGTATATATTTTTATTATGTAATGTATCCTATTCGTAAAATTATAATATATTCAAAGATGAAATTATTTTTAAAATTATTGTGGCCTCTTTATTTATATTTTACAATTTAGAGGAGCGACACTAAAAATACTTAATTAGGAAAAAATTCTTATAAAATCTCATTTTATTTTTAATCACCAAAAAGAGTGAGTAAGCGAATATAAACATCTCACTATTTAACTACTCGAGGGCTATTGGCGACGACGTCGTCATTTTGAACCAAGGTCAAGGGACGAAGACGACACCTGCCAAAAGTCTTCTAATTCATCATCGGATAAAATTAATGTATTCTATTAGAAATGTTTACATGTTGCCACAATTCGAATAAAAAATAACTTTTCATTATGAATATTAATATCGATACAAACTGAATCGGTACAATTTTAAGGAATATAACAATAAAAACAATATTAAAATACAATAGAATACTAATAAGAAACAGAAAAAGAGGAATACTTAAGAATATTATAATGCTTAATAACCAAAAGTATTCGTTGATGTTAATTTGATAATTATTAATGTACTATAACCGAGCCACACAACAATATTTTTTTTTAAAAAAAGTAATGAATATTTATGTTCTTTTTGTGTTTTCTATCAATAAGTTTTTTAAGACAAGATAAATATTTCCTCTTTTCACATCTATGAACTTAAATTGTACGAATGTTACGGAGAAAATTCCCTAAAGACACTTTCATCAAAAATATACGAGTAATTCATTTCTGTAATAAAATTATACTTTTCTATGTACCATATTAGATGAAGAGATGAATACATTTCGCAAAAGCTTCTAGTGAGAAAGAGAGAAAAGAGAACATTTGAAATCCTATATAGTTATTAGTAAATAAAACAGTTCTCGCATTGCCATTCTTTGAATCAATATTTAAGTTAATTTTAAACATGAAGGAGGTGAGTTGTTTGATGAACACTTTGTAATGAAATAGAGCCAGACGAGTTACTGATTCTACAAAACATATCACGTATACTTTACGAAAAAAATATCTCTCGTATAACAGTATTTTAGAGAGAGAGAGAACTCGTTAGAATATTCAAAATCTAATTAAGAAAGTTCTAATTGAAGTGGTAAATTTTATATTTGTTCCAACTACTCGCAAGAATTCACAGACATACAAGATTACAAACATTTGCTCTCGCTGTAATTTACGTAAATCAGAACGCCAAGTTAATTATCTTTATTTGTGTTCTGCAGGGTAGAGCATTATTATGAGCCCTACAATGTTGAATATAAATATGAGTCAACTCTTAATGTGTGTATTCTAAGGCATATTTCACAGAGAAAAATTTAACTTAATGTTTTATACATATGCATTTTAACAACTTAATAACTAGATATGATTCAGAATTAGAAAATATCTCCAAGAAGAAGTGCTCAACACTTAAATATGACACCAAATTAAGTAATTATTTAAAACACAATCTTAATTATAGTAATGAGTGAGTCATATAAACTTAATTTCATATTATAATAAGAAAAGATATAATATATAATGTCTAAATGCGTTTGTAGAAATAATGGCTCACGTATAGTTGCAAAAGAGATATTTATATTAAATGGAACATTTTTTGAATTTTAAATAAATAACTCCATGTAATTCTGTTCCCGAAGTTATTCTAAATGATGCATAGTGACTCACTCATAATGTCAAACATTTATTTTAATGGTTGTTTATTCGAAACAATAAAAATTCGAATAAGTTTTTTAAGGATTATTTTTATTATTTTTGTGAATTCATTTAAAGTTTTGAAGTGAAGTGACTTTTCGAGCACATCCATCTAGTAATTCTTTTCTATTTCCAGAACATGTTAAAAGCCCACGAGCTTTTTATTATTTTTATTCTTTTGTCTAATTTATCAACTCATATTATTCTGGATTGTTGCGCCATTTTTTAGAGCTGTGTTGAAGAATACGCGCTGTATCTGTTTTCACTAATATCAATGAATAAGAAATACTAGTTAATTTAAGGTATCCGATTACGTTCGAAACCGTGATTTTGCAAAAGTGTATAAACGGATAATATTTATGATATTTAGTGTCACTTAGATTAGAAAATGTATATAAAATTGTTTTAAGAATAGTATTACAGTAAAAAATTATTTAAGTACAATATGTTGACAAAAAATGAACATAGAATGACCCATTTTCAAAATATTCTCCTTTTGTGGAAAATGCTTCTATTATAATAATATTTTGCCTGTATATAGCTCAGACCTTTTTACACAGACTCAACTAGAATTTTTGAAATATATAACTTAGACGTAGGTTTATCCATGTTTTACGACAACAGAGGGGAGATATTAAGGAAAAACGCCAATAATTATTTCAATCGGTTGTAACTCTAAAAATAATGTGAATTTTTCAAAAATGATAGTTGATCCTCTGTACAGAGGTCTGAGCTATAGACAGGCAAAATATTATAATAGAAGCATTTTTCACAAAAGGAGAACATTTTGAAAAAAGGTCATTCTAAGTTAATTTTTTGCCGAAATACTGTATTTAAATAATTATTTTTGTCAAAATGTCCTTAAACAATTTTATGCATGTATTCTAATCTAAGTGACACTAAATATCAAGAAAATTACCCATTTATGTGCTTTTATAAAATCACGGTTCCGAACGTAGTCGGATACCTTAACAGATCAACTAGGCATAATTAAAGTTTAATGAAACAAAAAGTCATGAAAAGCATTGACAAAATTTCAAATCTCTGACAGCACAGAACCAAAAAGTGTGACAAATCCGATCTTTTGACATACTAATTGGCAATTGTAGCTTCTCAAATATTCCTACAGGAGATAATTGTTAACATATAAATTGCCGCAACTTCAAAACAATACTTTTGATTCCAATCAAATGAATTTCTCACAAATTATTATTTGGTTATTTAGAATTTTCAAAGCACTAAGCAAGTCTTTTTTTTTAGAAGGAACTAATACGATAATAATCATAACAAAATACCGCAATATTTTCTTGAGGCTTAATAACCTTCCGTTGGCGTAATGTGGAGGTTCGGAGAGAGGAGCCAGCTCAGGTGTCGTCCTCTTCACTTGACTATGGCTCAAAATTACGAAGACTGTCACCAATTGCCCTCCATCTGCTTTATAGGGAGACATTAATATACACTCACTCACCGCAATGTTTTTTCTCCTCCGAATTAGAAACCCTACGGTAAAAAGGATTTTACAGGATATTGAAATTTCATTATCCACTTTTCAATTACCAATCGGCTCCAGGCGGCTTAGAGGTAGAGTCCGCTTTGTAAGTACAAGGTTGTGGGCTCGATCCCGGCTGAAGTTGATAGATTTTCTGGATGTGAAAATCGTAGGCACGCACGTCGTATGATTTTGTGGCATAAAAAAGATATTCTTTGAGTATATCCATTTGACTCTGGCACGCTCGGCAAAATTAAATCGCTGCAATATTTAACATTCGACAGTAGGTTGAATTAAAAATTAATCCAAGCGTCTAAATTTGGTAACGAAGCCACCACGAAATGGCTCTTATACATTTGGATACTTGCCGTGCCTGTAAAATTCAGCCCCATTGAGAAAAAAATAAAAAACTTTTTAAGCGACAGAAATTAGATCATGTTAAATATGTCGGCGCTTTAAGCCATTTCGTTGGCGTGGCTTGGATATGGAGAGTTGGGGATCAGTTCATCCTTATGGCCATGGTTCCAAAATTACGAGACTTATTGGGTGCGGTGAGTGGATTTTTATGACAACAGAATTAGACAACTGCGAGCATTCATAACAAACAACAAACTGGTCGTGTGGCAGTATTAACGATCCAATTGAACTGTGAGGGGTCCAATAACGAACTCGTAACTCAGGAGCAGCGAGTTCACGTTTCATCCTTTCAGAGCCCGACTTGCAGCTGAGCTGATGCTCGTTGAGTCTATCAGAACTCTTTGCATTTGAGTGGATGAGTGTCGGGTGCCCATTCGGATGTTAAAACTTCGTCATTTAACGTAATTCAGAATTATGACACCTTTTAGTGGTGACAATATGTCTTATTAAAATAGGTAATGGTAAACGTTTGATAAAATAAAAGCAAACGATTAAATTTGTACTTAAATCTACTGATGTTGATTGATGTTAGTTTTATCATGCTGTATTTATCCCTCTAAGACCCAACCCGCACGATCGTGCGGGTTAAACATTCTTATACATTTTTGCTTCTGGAATAATCGTATGGAAAAAAATCCCGAATCCAACGATTGAGCGTGTTTTCAGAAGGCGTAAAGTATCATTTTTTATAAACAGACGGTGGTTGTAGCCCATGTTTTACTTTCAGCTGGCAAATCTAACTTGGTTTTCAAATACAACGAAAACACGTTTTCTTTTTATCTGTCGTAAAAAGGTAATAATCAATATATTTTTAATTGCTTAGATACAAATTTTTGTATTAATGTTAAATAATTGTAAAATAGAAAAAAAATATTATTTATACTCTATTAATGTGGCTTATAGGACTTGGGATTTCATTACCCGCACGATCGTGCGGGTTGGGCGTTACTTGAGTCACTGCAGCTGTAAAGGTAAGTACTAACCATGAGAATTTTCTTTTCTGTTTCAATAATTTTAATGAAAGCCAATATAAAAATGAAATATTTATATATATAGTTATATAATTAATACCAAATTTTCTTGGGGATCACCATGGATGAGTCCCTTATTTTTCTTTCCCTCTCTCTTTTTTGCAATTAATTTTCTTTTCCATACATTTGTTGAGGAGTATAGCCTTTTTATCCTCTCCACAGATATCTGCATCCATATCTCTTCCCCTACCCCTTTCCAAAAAAAATCTGGGTTTTCTTGTGGTAGTTAGTATGGTGTGGTTATATATATATATATATATATATATATATATATATATATATATATATATATATATATATATATTAAATAATAGAATTTTTTGATACATTTTACTATTTTTCATGGAATACTGTGTTAACTTTAAACCAAAACTTTAGTGTCTAAAAGGAGAATTCCAGAAGAAAATTTCAATTGAAATAAATAAGATTGAACTTGGATCAGAACTTAGTGATCTCTCGGATGATGACAATGCTGCGAACAAAACATATGAATCGCGTATACTGGAAGAATAATCAAGTTCAGATGAGAGGATGAAGAAACACATGGGAATATTTGAAATGAAAAAAGACAATTTTGGATCATTCTTTACCATAAAGTCTCTTGAACGGATTCATTACTTTGATTTAGCTGTTGCAAATTCTTGGTTTCTGTGTAAACAAGATGAAATATCTAATAAAATTCCTCTAAAAATCAAAATGGATTGCTTAAAATTTAAGTTAGAGATAGTTGAAGCGTTACCATCCTCTCCACCTACTAACAAAAGTATTTTAACTGATGATGAAGACAACAGTGTTGTAATTCCACTCGCAAAAAGATCGAAGCGTTATAACCCACCTGCTATACATGTCATGGCTTTTATCCTGCCATTCCAGGATAAAAGGCTTGACATGTATAGTCGTTTTTGATGTGTTGATGACATTTCAAGGCCTCGCACACAAGTGCAGATTTAAAAACTACGAAAGCAGTTCGAAAACATGTTGTGAAAAATGCAATGGTTATTTATACTTGTTAAAAACAAAACAAAAAAGATTTTTGTAGTAAATAAATAATGAATTAATAAAAAGTTAATTTTCAACAATCATCTCCTTATTTGTAATAATTTTAGTTGAATTAAGACTGTTTCTTCTATATATATATATATATATCAACTTAGAATCTAAAAATGTATTACTTGTAAAATTTCATGGGTAACCTGTTTCACATATAACGCCCAACCCGCACGATCGTGCGGGTACCATCTGCATTCCAGAGGGGGAGCGGGAATTTTTATTATTTTTCCCAATGTCATCGTGGTCTATATAGTATTAATAACCAGAAGAATTTAATATTTGAAGATAAAAATAATTCGGGTCTTAAAGGGTTATTCTAATCGGAATATATAAGTTAAGAGTGTCTTGCTGTAAAGTTAAGGAGCAGTTTTCAGACTGAAAATTGTTTCATAACGTTATTATATTAGGACTTTAACCTATAACGTACAGAAAAGTGTATAAGTCATACCTCTATTTAACGAAGTAGCTAAATCCGAAAAAAAGTTCGTTATAAGAAAATTCGTTACATAGAAATTCATCTTTTAATATAATTTATCAACCCTATAAAACAAATTTTAAATTCTTAAGAACTATGTATTAATAAAAAGTAAGTATTCGCACTTTTTTTGTAAAATATGTTTTTTTACACATCAAAAATAAATTTTCAAGGAAAACGAGGGAAAAGAATATTGTACAGCAGAAATACTGTATTTTCAACTTTGAATTCAAATTACATTAAAATTGATGAATTTTATCGACATTTTCTAATTTTATGCCTACAAGTCATTTGAAACATACATTATCTTTTAACCATTAATTTTAATCATACATTGCCGTATGCGTCTCCATAAATTTAATTACTGATAAAATCTGTTAATTTTGCTTGAGATTTTTGTTCCCATTTGAGCCAATTTTTTGCTCTTGGTGTGTTGGGCAGCTGGTAAAACCAGTTGAATGTCATTGATCACTATAAAATGTGCTTGAAGAGAAAATAATTTGAATTGTCCAGAAATATTTTAAAAATAGATTGGGAAAAAAAATCAAATCACAAGGGAAAAGGCTCGTAAAATTGAAAATTCATTTTGCTATTAGGAGGTTATTTTACGAAGATGATAATAAAATGTTCTTGGTTCCAGGAAAAAGTTCGTTAAAAAAAGAAATTCGTAAAATAGAGGTCGTAAAATGAAGTTCCAACTCCATTTAAATACATATTACTTACATAACTTTTGAGTGGCCGTAGTAGTGTAACGCAGTAGAAAAGCATGGTCACAAGCTCGTGGCCGACGTGTCATGAGTTCGAGTCCAAGTGTCACAGAAGACCCTCCGTGTAGAGGGGGACTGTAGTGTCTGGCTACTGTTGGTGGTAGATTATGGAATGTTGGCGCTATTATGCGCGTCTTCGGAGGGGGTTACTGTTTTTTTTAGGGAGGATGGGATTGACCCTCGAGCGAGACGGTGAGGGGTCAGCAGAGTCCCTTGTTTTTAAGCTCTGAATTTAGTGTTAAGGAAATTGAGTTTCTTTGTTTTAGACCGACGCACAGTGCGGGGGCTGCTGTACCAAGAATAGAGTTTCTTGGGAGAGTTT
Organism: Trichonephila inaurata madagascariensis; assembly: GCA_019973955.1. Classification (NCBI taxonomy): domain Eukaryota; kingdom Metazoa; phylum Arthropoda; class Arachnida; order Araneae; family Nephilidae; genus Trichonephila; species Trichonephila inaurata. Next base: position 164,466 of record BMAV01016787.1, on the reverse strand, counting down.
TTAACACGACGGATCGTGTTGAATGGATTGTATTGAGAAGTTTTTAAAAAGTAATTGAGATATATATTACAGGGATGACGCACATTAAATCTGTCGTGGCTCAAATTCCTCCCGTTAGCGTGGTGTGGATGTTAGGGGAATAGAATGGCAGCTCAGGTGTTGTCCTCATCACTTGAACAAAATTACGAGGTCCGCCGAGTTTCTTTAGAGTGCGACACTAAGAAAACAATCAGTGAAAGGTTTCTTACACAACGGACACGAGGAATTTGTGTTCTTTTTTGCTATGTGAAGGGATGGGGTGTGGGTGGAGTGTCGTGTTTTTACCAATAAGCCTAGAACTAAAATCTCGGCTCAATGCCAATAGTCTTGAAATTCAAGGGATATAGGAAGATATTACTGGGCCCCAGCTGTTTTAAAAAATATTTTAGAAATAAGTTCGCATACATTGTAAACTGAACTATGGTGTTCACCAGTGGCGCATACAGGAATTTTTCAAGGGGGGGTCTAGGGTTTAAAGGCCACCATTCCCTCATCATACCGCAATATCCCACCGAATAGACAATAAAAAAACAGTAAAAAATAAATTATTGAATAAATAATTAGCATTAATTAATAAAATAAATTATAAATGACAATTACTTTATTAAATTTTACATACTAAATTCGTAGGATTATAATCAATTGAAAAAAAATCATGCGTGATGGGGTGGGTCTGGACCCGTGACCCCCCCACCTTGTGTGTGCCACTAATGCTCTTCCACTATTTTCCAACGCCTAGTTCCAAAAAGTTCTAGATAATACTATATTCATTTAAAACTACCGATGAATTTTTCTTTAACCCTGTATTTTGCACAAAGTCACCTTCGAAGTCAAAAAATAAGTCGCATTTTGAATGTTACGTAATACGGTTATTTTAAAATTAAGCATTTTTGTCGTTCAACATTTAATGGAAAAGGAATTAAGAAATATTTTAGCTGGGATTTTAAAGAGGCTTAAGTGTCTAATGTACATTTAAAAATTATTTTTAGATTGATAATACTCAAATCTTGAGTAACTATCAACGATATCCAGAATGTAAGGTTTTTTTTTTTACCTTTAAAGTGAAAATAATAAATCGCCTTAAGTGGTCTTTAATGGGGTCACGTCCTCCGCTTAACTTTGCTTGATTTCGAAATTAAAAAAAAAATATTAGTCACGTGTTGAGCAATGTATCTTGATCACGTGCTCTGAAATATTTTTTAGGTTAATGTTTCCATCTAGTAAAAAAAGAAAAATGTTTTTGGAATTTGTAGACAGACGCTATTAAAAATCGTGTAATATAGTGAAATACGTTTAGCGCGAAAACGCTTAAGACGAAATATCGATTAACATGAAATAATACAACGGTCTCGAAAAACTAACATGCACTTTTAACCTTTTTTCTCGTAACACGAAAGGAAAATCGCTTAACACGAAAAGATTTTGCTTCTGGGAGTGAGCACTTAACGAAGTGTTTGATAAAGTTTCTATATATTATTGGACTGTCCTACTATATCATCCATCTGAAGAATCTTTGCAGCAAATGATGATAATGTATGTACAGCCCAATTATGGCGGACAAAGACACATTTCGGAATTTATTAAAAACCACAAAAATATCATTGAAGCAAATTCCAGCGACGAAAATGAAATGAATAATGCAACTCCTATTCCTACATCATCCGAAATGAAGAACATCATAAAATGTACGCGCAGTTATTTAGACGCATATTACAAGGGCGTAATGAATAACAAAATGGACGATATCGAACAATTTTTGTTGACAGTTTGATGCGAAGAAAAACAATGCAATTTTCTAAAAATCAATAAATGTTTCGTTTTTCAAAAAACTTGAAAATTTTGTATTAAATTTTATTAAGCTCTTGTTAATTTTTTTGTGTTTCATTATTTTTATTAAATAGCACATGCATGTATACATATGTATGTATGTAAAAAGGTTCTGTAATAAATTTAATTTCCTTGAATATATGTTTTTATTTTTACAATATCCTTTAACACGAAAAAATATTTCAGTTTCCTCAATTTCGTGTGAAACGCTTTTCATTGTATTATGAAATGGAATCGCAAATCAACAAAATGAAAACATTGCTAAAAAGTTCAATAAGTATATATTAAAGAAAGATAAAATGAATAAAGAGCAAACAAAAATAAAGGCAAATTTTAAGAATACTAATTGATAAACATCACAAAGTATAGATTACTAAATAAAGCAAATAGATCACAGTCACTTAGACTGTTTACAGTAATTCTTAATAGAGTATTTGTGTAACAGAATTTTTACGACCAAGAAAGTGAAGGAGGGTTGGGGGTGTCCACTTCTCCATAAGATGTTGCCATCTTGGCTAAACGATCTTCTGTCTCGTGGATAGTTATGTTACTGTGCGTCTTTATCCACAAGATACCGTAGTGGTCGCTGTGCATGAAAAGTTTGGTCTTCCCTTTCGTGGGCGATTTATTTCTTTTTTGAATTTCTCGCAGTTTTTTATGTTTTATTAACAACTAAACAATAGCATTTAAGGAAATATATTTTATTTTTCGAATTTTATGTTTATTTTTAAGTTTTAGGGGTGGGGAATAATACTTCCCAAGGAGCCATTAACCACCATAAAGAAAATTACATTTAATGATGATTATTTGCCATGAAAAGATGAGAAGTAATGCACAAGAGGACATCACATTCGGCACACATGTAACGTGTCCTTTTCTTGTCCCTTTCTGCAACATTTCTACGCCGTCTGTAGTTGGAAACCATCTTTAGGTTGTGATTTCCCACACTGTCTAAGCGCACATCATCTGGAACTACATAGTTCTTTGGCTGGACGTCCTTCCCTTTTTCTTAAGGAATATTCATCTATTAGCTGACGAGCTAATGCTATACGGAATGTTAGCTGGTCTAAATTTCTATTTATTCTGTTCACTTGCCACAGTATGAAACTATATATGATGGCAATGTCAATAACAAAATAAAAGATACGATGCTACCATTTTACAGATCTTATTTGGCATCCTTCTTTTCTTTGATCGAATCGATCAACCCCTCCCATGACATTGTTATATACAGCGACAGCTTTTGGACAAGGTACTTCTTCTTTAGTATCATCTTTTTTTTGTCCAATTTACAGATGCCATAATTGCTGGATTATGTGCAGTAGCACAAAACTGAAGCGGGAATCAGTCTTCTCCATCCTTATATCAGTAAGGTCAATATATTAAAATGGGTTCAACAATCTTCCCAAGGCCATGAAAGGGTTAACCAAAAGGATTTATTAGTAATATTTTGTGAAAAGAGGATTGAGGAGAAACTTTTGGTAATTGTTCAGCAGCCATGTAAACTGAAAGCAGAAATCTCCATTCGGAAGGCAGTATTAAAATATTTAAATTAAAGATTTCAAACAACCAATAACACAACAGTTTTATTTTTATTTAAAAAAAACTATATTACAATCACTTTGTTTGAAAAGTATAATAAAATGAAGTTTCTGTGTATTTGAGGGAAATCACTAAACCTTATGGGATAAAAAAAAATGCATTTTGTAAATGAAATTGAACTAATGTCTTAATTCTAAATGAAAACTCCGTGTATCTCTCTCAATCAGCGTTAGGTATTGCATGAAATGATGTGAAATAATATATCTTCATATCAACTACCATAAAATTCAGCGTATAAAGCACCCCGCCGTATAACGCGTACCCATACTTTAGGGGCTTCAATTTTTAATTTTTAGGTATATTCGCCGAATAACACGCATCCCATTTCTTACGAAGAAACTTGAAATGTGCATATGCAAAGCTCTTGCGTTTTTAAGTCATTTATTCGAGGTATTATTCCAGACTTTTAAAAAAATAGTACACATTTCTAGATATACAACCCTTTAAGTTCATAAGAAATGTCATTTCTTTTAAATAAACAGCATTTCGATATATGTAGAAGTCTAATTTTTTCTAAATTCATCTTTTTTTAAAATTTTTAAAGCTCTCATTTTTATACCCGGCGAAAAACGCACACCCGCAAATTTCTATTTTTCTTTTGTGTTAAAAAGGCGCGTTATACGCCGAATTTTACGGTATATATATATAATTTCCTCTTTCGACTTCTGAAAGGAATCTTAAACCCGAAAAACAGAAGATGCAATTCGCTTTGTTTTTTAAGGCCTTTGTTTCCTGGTCATTTTGAATTCATGAGTGTGGTGTTAATTTTATGGGAATTTTCTACTTTCCTTCTTTCCCTATCAGTGTATCGAATTGGAAGTAATAAAGTACATTCGAAAGAGTAAAAGTAAAGAAGGTTTCTCTGGAATTACGTAATTTTTCCACTGCATATGAAAATATTTGTATGTTTAATTTAATAATTCATTCCTACCTTCAAAATATTTAGAAGTACAGTCGAACCTCCATTTTACGAACCTCTATTTTGCGAATTTCTTTATTTTGCGAACTTTTCCTGGAACCGAGAACGTTTTACTTTTTTCTTCGTAAAATAACCTCCCAACAGCGAAGTGTATTTTCTATTTAACGAACTTTTTTTTTCTCTTGTGATTCGATTTTTTTTCTCCTTATTTTAAAAACATTTCTATAAACATTTCAAATTATTCTCTCTTTTAACACATTTTATGGTGATCAATGACTTTGAACTGGTTTTGCCCAGCACACTTAGAGCAATAAAATTACCGTAAAATTTTTTCAAATAAAAAAACTCAAATAAAAAATTAGCTATAAAACTATCAGTAATTAAATTTAAAGGTACATGTGGTAAAGTATGCTGAAAATTACTGGTTATAAAGTAATGTATGTTTAAAATTATATATAAGCTTACAATTAGGAAATGCCATTAAAATTCATTAATTTTAACATAAAAATATTTTGAAAAGTTGGAAATACAGTGTATTCCTGAACAAGTTGTTTTTCTTTTTTTCCTTGCAGAATTCTTTTTGATGATGATATATAAAATAAATGGATATTCATTTATAAAAAAAAGTGTGAATAACTACTTTTTTGAATGATACGGAGCAGTGATTCCCAAAGTGGTCTATGACGACCTGCAAGGGGTTCACGACAGCAAAAAAATAATTTGGAGGTCCATGAGGTGTAAATGGTGTCCATGATAGTGGTTCACATTGAACCAGATCATGACTTTAATTTTAAAAGAAAATTTAACCAAACAGAATTCAGTTAATAGATTTATTTACTAAATTTAATGAGAGTCAATTTGCAGTTATAAGGTGACGAAATAAATTTTCTTCAAACAAGGGCCATCATTTTAGCGTTTCTTCCCAGAACTAAGCTAATGGACAGTGGCGTAACGGAGAACATTAGCCCCCCGCAAAGTTAGGTTTTGGGCCCCCTAGAACCCTAGCGGGGTGTACGTTACGCAACCGCTAATGGAGTATAATATTTAACGGCACGCATTTTCGCAGTTTCTCATTTTTCTACAGACATTTACCGGGAAAATGACGTTTTAACCTACGTTCAACATTTAAATGACTTCTATTCAGATTTTGAAATTAGGTTTGAGAGTGCTTTAATAATAGTAATTACCAAAGAAGACAATGAATTCATATGGTCACACTGAAAAAAAAATGTCACATTATAAGAGGAGCTGATCGGAAATCTTAAAGTAAAATTTAGAAACGGATGTCAGCAATTTTGGCATTAAAAAGTCATACCTGTTATTTATCTCGATTGGTTGATTGATTGAATATTAACACCGCACTGTTCAGCTACACGAGGGCTTTGGGCGACGGACCACGTCATTTTGAACCATGGTCAAGTGACGTGGATGACACCTGAGCTGGCACCCCCTCTCCTAACTACCACACCACACCAACGGGAGGACGTTTCAGCTCTCGACAGATTTAACGTGCATCGCTGCTCTACACGGCGGGTCTTTAGTGGTACTGGGCTCGAACTCGTGACAAAGCAAGCCACGATCCCATACCTATACCACTCGGCTACCGCACACGCCACGTTATTTATCTCGAATTATGGAATATTGTGAATAAGTTTTTAAGTGCTTTTCCTAGTGTGAAGGAGTTTCTGTAACGGTTGTCGACTGGACACGACTAACCAAGGAAATTCAGGGTTAAACCTGATAAGATTGATGACAAACGTGAAAATTTGTTATTGAAACATAGATTCATCCCTGTCATTGTAAGCATTTGTTTGAAAATAACTTTTTTATGAACCAATTAAATTTTAATTTGATTATAACATGCGTTTCTTAAGTTTTAAACTCTATACTTCACTACAGCAATCAATTTAAATCTTTTAAAGTAAGTAGTTCTGTACCAGCAGTCATAAACACATTTAAATTGATAAATTTGCAATAATTCAATATTTCGTAAGTAGGGGTCTATCAAAAACAGAAAAACATGGCAAGGGGGCTATGAGACAAAAAGTTTGGGAACCTCTGATATTAGAGTGTTTATGAATTCAAAATTTGTTTTATTGAGTTTCTAAAGTATATTGAAAGATGATTCTCTATTAATCGAATTTTCCACATCACGAACTTTTTTTCGGGTTTAAGAGACTTCATTAAATAGAGGTCCGTTATAGATGTATATTCAAATTTCAGAGGAAAAGTATAATTTTCACTTCGTTCCATGGAATTAATATCGCTTCCACGAACCCAAAAGGGTGATTAGACCGGATCCTTAATCTGCTTACAAGAACAAACTTTTGGATATAAAAAGTTGGCTCATTGGTAAAAGCAAAGTGGATAGAAAAAAAATTATTTTAAATAAAACACTAAAAATGAGAGCGTTCCTCAAACAGGGGTTATTTTAAAAGGCTCCAGGGAACATTTCCAACTGTTAGTTAATGGATTTTCGATTCTTTCTTTTGAAGTAGTCTGGTACCACTTTATTTCTAGTTTGAAAGTAAGCATAAATAGCCACTATACCAAGAAATGCATTCTCTACTTAAAATGATTAAGAAGAGAAAAAAAAGATGGAGGAAAAACAAACTATCTCCAAATAAAAAATAATCTGGTACTTCATTTAAAAAAAAAAGTGAAAGTCACCTCTCTTTTTTTTTCTATGGATAAAAAAAACCGAAAAAGAACTCAATATTCATACAAAAAAAGCAGATGCATTTTTGTAACCCTCTCCCCCCTCCCCTTTTGATTACAATCTGAATGCGCAAAAAATGTGAATTCTCTCTCAAATCGCGATTTTTTTCCCCGCATCGCTCCCATTCCCGCATCGCCCTACCCCTTACCGAATCGTCTGAGACAAGAAGGGAGGGAGTGCGGAGAGAAAAAAGAAGCCCCTCTCTTCCTCCCCTCTTAAAAGAGCCCAACTTTAAACGTCTGCTTTTAACTACAAAAAGAATGAACCTAACCAAAAATAAAATGGTTACGCAACAGCAGATTTTCCATTGTGAAACGCATCTGCTGCACCCTCGCCCCTTTTTAGAATAAAAAAAAAGTTTTCATTCTAAAAAAAAATCGTTTTGAGGTTTGAAAATCTGGCGCAGGCTCCGCCAGCGTGTTCGGGAAGGCGTAAAGGGAGTTTTAAAGGACAATGAAACCTACATTTAAAAAAAAGGGAAAGCTACCCCCTCTCCCTAATCGGCACGTGGCTTCCGGGTTCGAATATGGGAAAGGACAAACGAGTTTCGAATATTAATACCTCTCTTACCACCCTCCTTCTGTCCACGAACACCCCCGAAACTGACAAGATTGAATGGTCACACAGATTGAAACACGTTGATGTTCTTTTAGTTTCCTTCAGTGTATTTTATAAGCAAAAGCAGCAGTTCTCTTCAGACTCAATGTTAACATAATAAGAGTAGAAGTGGAAATGAAATACGTGTAACAGTGTTCTTGTTTATATGTTATGTCGAGATAAATTTAAAATATTACGTATCATGTTATCTGCAGCAATAAATTGTCTGTCACATAAATTAGTTTTTCCATGTTTGGCTTCCGTCCAATTAAATGTTTTGAGTTCTGGCCCTTTTTTTTTCGCTGTTCGTAACGTAGCGGATTCCAAAGAGCTCAATTCTCCCGATGACTGCACTGCTAAAAACTGAGATAATACGAAGAGATGCAGATATTTTTCAGATTATAAATTATGAATGTAAAAGAGTTGGATGCATTGCAGTTATCTTATGTGATAACATTTTCCAGGTCATTTTGATTCGAATGGTGAAACAATAGTGCAAAATAGTATTGCGCATGTTTATAGCACTCCCCCCCTCCTTGAACTCAAACATCACAAACAGTAAAGAAAGAATTCACGGAATTCTTTTCCCATACTAGAAAATGTTATTTTTGTCACCTAACCATCTTTTAAAATTTATATATACATAATTAATAACATCGCCTTTATAAGCTGTTATTTATAAATTTTACACCGAGCCATTTTTAAAAATTAAATTCATAATTGTTAAAAGCAGGTGTGAGCAGAGTTAACAAGTTTTCATTTATTTGAATGAATACTTTTAATTGTGTTTATTTTGTTTCAAAAGAATGTCAATTTTTTTATTATAAAAGTTTTCTTCTGGTTTATTTACTATTTATTGTTCAAAGAAAGATTTTGTTTTTTCACTCTCTCCATTTGTAAAGCATCCGTAATTAATATTTTTGAAAAATAAGTTTCTCTCACAAAAGTGCTTCGTATGTAAGAGTCAACTTCCCCCCCCCCCACCTTTTGACAATATAATATTAGATTATACAATACATTTAAGATTAACTACATTTTTTTACTTATATATTAATAAATTCATTGAATAATAATGGTAAAATATATTACTGATTCGGATAGAATATAGCTGGTAAAAATAATACAATTGTATGAACATTTTTTTGAATGAAACATTTGATTGATGAAGAAAAATTCGGAGAAAAAGTACAAAATTTAACTTCATAGATTACCTATTAAATCTGGTTAGCTTTTTACCTACTTTTCTCCCCCTCCCTAGAATCCTGCATTTCGGCCTTTGCAGACACGGCAAGTCCTTAAGTAGTGGTTATCATTTAGTGGGTGGCAACCTCTAGTGATGACTACCACTACCAAATTTTGATGCTCGAATTTATTCAATTCTAGCTCTCACTGAATGTTAAATATTGTCGTGATTTCATTTTGTCTAGATTACCAGAGCCTAATTAATACTCAAGGGATCTTTTACATGCCGTATAATCATATGGTAAGCATGTCTACGATTTTCGTATCCAGACAATTTATTTACTCAAGCCAGGATCAAACCTGCAACCGTAGGCTTACTAGACGGGCACACTACCTCTACGCCACCGAAAAACGTTGACCGACTCCTACATTTCGGATGAGTTCCTAAGCCATAAACTGATTCGTCAGCAAATCAATTGTGAGTCATGAGACATGCCTTTTTCTGGTTAAACGAGAAATAACTTTTATTTCAACAAACTTTTTAAATTCCTTTTACAGTGCATTTACGTTTATTTCGAATTTTACATTAGCTTAATTACAAAGATTCCATATATTCTACAAAAATACGCACATTATAATTCTGCAATATATTTTTTTCCTTGTTTGTTTCTCACCTAGATGCACGACTCTTCTTTTTCCCTTTCATATGAAACTTTTGCGATCTCAACTGTTTATATTGTAGTTCTATAAAACACAATAAATTGCCTGCATAAAATCCGCCTACGTTGTCTGTGCTCTCTCTCGAATAAAACAATAATTTCTGAGTTTAAAATTTTGAGTCATTATATTTGAATGGTAATAGTTAAGAATTTTTAACATAGCTTTTGTGCTATCGAGTTTGTTATACCACAATATTCCTAAAACGCGAATTTGCAATTTTAAAAAGGGATTCTTTTGAAATATGGAGAAAATAATTGAGAGAGAGCTCAAAGAACAGTATTATATAAATTAAATCTCAAATATCTTTACCACAATGTAATAGAAAATAGGATTAAAATTAGTAGACATACATTTTTCTGAAAGAAATATTTTCTAACCTTATCTGTACAATTTACACTAATTATATTTAACTAAATAATAGACAACTAGTAATAGGATCAGTTCAATATGTATGAAGAAAAACAAAGTTGAAAAATCAGACTCAGTTTTGTTTTTCTAAAACAAAAACTTATATTCATTTAGAGTTTATTACGATTAGGAATTCAAAAAATAAATTAAAAAAGGATTCTCCCCATATTTCAAATATACAATATCATTTGTTTTAAAAGAGTTTTGAAATAAAGCATTTTCATTAAAGGAAAAATAATATTTGTCGGAAAAACATGGTTTTATCACCAGATATTCTCAAATTATAATATAATAGAACATAATACTATCGTTGCCACTATATCGCGAAACTAATTTCTAAAAACTAAACATTTCAACAAATGATTACTATATATTTTATTATATATTTATGATTTTTCAATAAATTTTGTATTCATTTGAAACTTCCAAGAAAATAGTGTAGAAATGTATCGTAAAATTAGACAATATTTTATGTGAAATATATTATGAGGTATTAAAAATTATCTTTCAGTTGTTTAAGCCTTTTTTATTCATAAGAAATAAGTACAATAAAAAAAAGGTTTCCCAAAAAAATTTTAAAAATTTAAAAATTTTGTATTTTTTCATTTAAGGTATCCATACTTGGGAACCGTGATTTTAAAAGCGTTAAAGGGATAATTTTTTTTGATATTTAGTGTCACTTAGATTAGAATACATGAAAAAATTTTTTAAGGACATTATGACAAAAAAAATTTTTTAAAATACACTATTTTGGAAAAAGATTAACTTAGAATAACTTTTTTAAAAGTTCCCCCTTTGAAAAAAATGCTTCTATTTTAAATTTTTGCCGGTATTCACTCAGACCTCTGTACAGAGTCTCACTAAATTTTGAAAGCAAAAGGGGGTCGGTTTATCCATGAAAAAAGGAAAAAAAATTTTTTTGGAAAACGCCAAACATTATTTCAAATGGTTTGTAACTCTGAAAAAAATTTTAATTTTTTAAACATCATAGTTGAGCCTCTGTACGGGGTCGGGCTTTACAGGGAAATATTAATACAATCATTTTTCAAAAGGAGAACGGAAAAAATGATTTAAGATTTTTCAAAATGGTTTAAATTTTAAAAATTTTTATAATGTTCTTAAAAATTTCACATATTTTTTTAATGACACTAAATATCAAAAAAAATTATACATTTATGCGCTTTAAAACATTGGAATTTTTTCATTCAAGAATAATGGATATTTAAAAATCTTGCGAATTTTTTGGGTTTTTTTTTTGAAACCGAAAAAAAGAATATATCCTCAATAATTCACATCGGGTTTAAAATTGAAAAACTTTATTATTTTTTAAAAAATTACTTTAATTGTTAAAGGCGGAAAAATACCGGCTAAATATGAATAAAAATAAATTACATCAAAAAAGTTTTATATTCATGTTTTTTATTCAAGCAAAGTTTGCAATTTTTTGTGCAGCATGATTTCTCTTCATCACTTTTTTAAAAAACGTTAATACATACATCATAAATTATTTACATCGTAAACTTATACATAAATGTTCTCAGAAGCTCAATTAATATACATTATTCTTAAAATTCTTCATTATTTATTTATTTCGAATGAAATTTATGGTTAGAAACATTTAGAAATGCTAAGTTCATTTTCTTGCTGTATATGTAAATATCTCCACGAAATAAATCGAAATTGTCAATGAATATAATTATTTTTTCCTTCGTTTATAAAACTACTCATACTATTTTCACCAAAAGTGTTATAATAAAGGTAATGTTGGTCAAAATGTCACACACATATTATGATTTGAAATTAAAAAAAAATTTTAAATATAGAGAGTAATGTTCATACAGAATTTCATAATTTATGGAACTTTTTAAATAAACTTCACTATTGAAGAAATCATTAAACTGTTAGAAGAAGGCACCGGTTTACTTTTACAACGAAGTGAGATAAACGTATCTTCATCAAGAACGTCAATAAAAGTTAGTTTTAATATTCTGTTTAAAAAAAAGAAGTAATCTACAATAAAAGTTGTTTTTGGCAAACCTTTTGAAAAATGTAAGAATTATGAAATAATCTTTGCTTAACACAATTTTTAAATTCTATCCTAATATGCAAGTATACTATCCTAAAATCTCTGCAATTTTCCTTCCAAAAATTAAAAATTTGATTATTTCTTATTTTGCTCTTGAATATAAATTCTTTCCCTAATTTTTTGTTTATAAGTTGATTTAATTCATGATTTAAAATTAATAGATTTCGCACGGAGTAAACTTTATTTCTTCTCTAGCGGCTTAGTGTGGAAGTTTATAAAGGAGATACTATGAAAATGAGTCTAAACTGTGATCCTCTTCACTTTACCAGTAGCTAAAAATTACGACATATCATGTAGACGTAGATCGAAATCAGCCAATGATAGCATTTCTTAATTTGCATTTTATTTAAAGACTTTATGGTATCGAGGGTAAATTTAGATTGTACATAGAAACTTGCAACATATTTATAATTTTTTTCTTTTTCAGCTTCATTAGAAAAAAGATAGATTTTTACGTTTCCGAAAATTCACGCTTAATTCAATTTATTTTCTTTTAACTAAGTGCATTTGAACTAAATATCATTTTTTTGGATTATAAATATCCTTTCTTACATTTCAAAGACTTTCCGGTGGTTATACAAACAAAGGTGGAGGTATATTTTCGGGATTTTACAGTTTTTTAAATTTATAAATTAATTTTGGAGAAAGTATTCCCAACAAAAGGTTCTTAAATACATTTCAAAGAAATAGCGTTTTTCCTCATATATATAGCCCTTCTAACTTTCAATTTAAAATGTTCTAATTTATGAATGTACTAATTATTGTTCATGATTCATTTTGTTACGCAGATAAAGGAACGAGGATTTTATGATATCGGTCTCAAAGAGCATGACAGTTCTTCAGGAACGAGGAAAATTTATTGTAGAAGAACAATCTTCGAATTACTGCATGCAGCACTAAAATTCGCTTAATTTTCACACTTCCACAACACTTTGATACAACTATAAGTGTCTAAAATACAAGTTTGTTAAACATTATTCACAAACACTCGCTCTTCCTACTCAAAAGCCGAAATAATAACTAATCGCTAGTCGACTCTTCAACGGTCAAACAATACTAACTTAGTTTTAGCCAGCGAGTCTTCTTTTTTTCAACTGCATGGATGTTTCGAGAAAGGTCTGTTTTCGGTCATATATAGATCGTGGTATTAATTTATTTCTCCAGTAATTTCCAGAAGGGGTCGCCAACTCGCCAACATGGTCACCAAAAACGATGTCAATGTGGCTCTATAGCCAAAATCTGACCAAGTTTCCATTGGATTGCTATTTTAATGAAAGGAACGGCGTTGCTTGCGAATATTACAATTTTAGCATAAAATTAACACAACAGAAAGTAATATTAACGTACATATCCAGATATAAATTATTTACACTATTTTTTCACTACACAAAATTCGTAACAATATGTTGGATTGATTGTTTTTGAGTATCGTATTTCTAAGCAATACACAAGAGCTGTTAGCGACGGATTTCTCTTAATTTTCAACCCCATTCTCAAACTTCCACAACTAGCCAATGGGAGGATTTTGAACCTCTCAGGTTTAACTTGCATCAGCCTCTCTGCGCGCTGAATCTTTTGTGGCATCAGGACTCAAACCCACCACTCGACAGAAACAACCTCGGCCATGAGTTGGCGACCATGACCACTCTGCGACCGTGGCCATGTGATACTCTGGAAACATGAATAAAAACTTCAGATGCTTACTTTTCCACTTTAACACTTTTCCTTACAATGGCAATGCAATCAGTGGCGTAACGTTCACCCCCACAACCCCCGTATTGAGATGGGGAGGGGCAAGACTCTAGGGGGCCCAAAATCTGACTGACGCCCTTTGTAAGATCCGGCTTGGAGCACAAAACCTGGCTTTGCAGGACGGGGGCTAGTATTTTCCGCTAAGCCACTGAATATAATGCTGAACTGTATCTCTACAGATGACTAGATTTATGCCCAGAGGATTTTAAAAGAATTAGGGGGCATTCATGATTTTTGCTGAGTATTCTTTTGAACAATTTAGTTATAAAATGCCAAAAAAATTCCCGAAAGACTTAAGGCTTTTTTATATTATAGAATTGCTAAGGTATCCGACTACGTCCGGAACCGTGATTTTAAAATAGCGCATAAATGGGTAATTTTCATGATATTTAGTGTCACTTAGATTAGAATACATGTATAAAATTGTTTTAAGGACATTTTGACAAAAAATTTATTTAAATACAATATTTCGGCAAAAAATTAACTTAGAATAACCTTTTTCAAAATGTTCTCCTTTTGTGAAAAATGCTTCTATTATAATAATATTTTGCCTGTATATAGCTCAGACCTCTGTACAGAGGCTCATCTATGACTTTTGAAAAATTCACATTATTTTCAGAGTTACAACCCATTGAAATAATTATCGGCGTTTTTTTCTTAAAAGTTCTCCCCTCTGTTGTAGAAAAAAAAAAAAACCCACTTCTAAGTTATTTATTTCAAAAATTCTAGTTGAGTCTCTGTAGAGAGGTATGAGCTAAATACAGGCAAAATATTATTATAATAGAAGCCTTTTTCACAAAGGGAGAATATTTTGAAAATGAGTCATTGTATGTTCATTTTTTGTCAAAATATTGTACTTAAATAATTTTTTATTGTAATACTATTCTTAAAACAATTTTATATACATTTTCTAATCTAAGTGACACTAAATATCATAAATATTGTCCATTTATACGCTTTTGCAAAATAACGGTTTCGAACGTAGTCGGATACCTTAAGTTCCTCCTTCGCTGGTATGAAAAAGTAAGGCAAGTGTTATAATGTGTCAATTCTGCATGTTGAATTCTAGATAAGTGGATATTTTGAAAATGGCGAAATTTGAAAAAAATGAGCAATAAAAAATATTCATTCTTTGTAATCACGTTCTGAACTATTGTGCTGTCGATACGTTTAAAAGTGGAATTCTTTTGAATTGAAAGATTCACATTTGTCTTTTTTTTATTTTACTATTTCTAAATAGCAACTTTTATATTTCTGCAATATGTATAACAGCACTAAGATTTATTATACGAGCATCTTTCAAAAACTTCTTTTAGTATTATACAAACTATTAAGTATATTAACTATTATTTACGCTATTTAATAGATCTCAATTAAATGTAAATCTTGTTCATATCAATTACCTTTAATCATGTTAGATGAAAGGTTTATCGTGACCTCAGTCCGACCGAGACAGACGAGATACTGCATTTCGTCCATTAAAGAGCGCCTTTAACTGCTTTCATAAATAACTGAAATGGAGTGGGTTGATGAAAGTTCAACTGAGGCGTAGTTTAATTGGAAAGGGAAACGTTATTCATTTCGTATTTTAGAGCGGTGCTCCCCAACCTTTTTATCACCGGCCAGCGTTTGATAATTTTACCGCGGCCCGCTGAGGGTGGCACACGTTGATTGTTTCTATTTTAGATTGTTTTGATTTAACAATTTTAATTTGGTTATATATACATTTAAATATGCATTCAGAATAAAATATAGTTATATCAAAAATAAACAAAAGTGATTTAACGTGGAATATAAAGTGATTTCCGTGGAAAGTTGCGCAAATCCGAGAGAAATGCACCACCTTAAATAAAATGGCAATAGTTTAATTTTCTTTAGGCAGCACGCCACCATTTATTTGATCCTCGGACTGGGGTTTGCGGATCACTGTATTAGAGAATCGGAAGATGAAATGCGAAAGATACTTTATATCAGAAAAAAGCGAATTCATTACTAATATTTCTTATATTAAAACACACGCACGCACACACACTTTATGATAGAAACTGACTTATACTTACCCGCTTCCCTGGGTATTTTCATGATGTTGAATGGATATTTACTATTAATACATACATAAATTACTAATATTTTAAGTCCTAATATTAAGCGTTCGATTGTATAGAAAATCTTTCTTATATTCCTCACCTTTTTATATAAAAAGGACATGTCCTTAGTTTCTAAAATTAAAATAGAATTATCTTCTACGCTCTTGTAACCCTCTCCCCCAAAGTGGAAAAGAAAAATCCCCATTTTTTTTAGTGGATCTCTACAAAACAAATAAATATGCTCAACAAATTTCATTTTTAAGTCTAATAGTTCAAAAGCGAAAATTTTCTTATCGATGTGTGTGTGCCTAGTAATCACCCTTGAGAGTCGATTTCCTCCACACCCGTTCTTAGTGGATTTCAACTGAACAAAAGGAACATTCAGACCAAATTTCAGTAATGTAGGTCCAGCAGTTCGAAAAGGGAAATTCTTTTTATGAAAAAGCCCAAGTAACTCTCCACCACCACCACAACACACACGAGTCCATTTTCGTAAAATCCGTTCTTAGCGGATCTCTATTCAACAAAGGAAACAAGCTTACCAGATTTTACACAAGTATGTGCGTCTAACTCTCTCTCTCTCTGTTCAAAATCTTGAACTTTTTTTTTTTATCTATAACGCCACTTAAGTCGTGGCAGCCACCCCTTGGGAGTAAATTTTGGCAAAACGTGTTCTTAGAGGATTGCTTCTCAACATAAAAAACCTTCTCGCCCAATTTCTCGCTTGTAGGTCCAATAGTAGTGCGTCGCTTTTTATATTACAGAGGGTATTAAATTAAAGCCTTTTTTTCAATTCCTACTATTAGTTCACATTTTCCCTCAATAGATTTATTTATATGTACACTAGCTAGAAAAAGTCTGCTTTCACGTACTATTGTTACATGAACAATGAAAAAAAAGTATAAAAACTGGAATTTAATAAACAAATTTTAATTAGATTTTATTTAGTTCATTTTAAGTATTCAGAATAAAAGTAAATTTGGTTTACCTTCATAGATTTTAAAATAAAGACAGGTTTGTAACGATACTAACAAAAATCAAGTAAAAAATTCTGCGTTCACTGTTTTAGTAGTAAGTATAAAAATTTTTTAAAAAGGGAATAATGAGCTATTTAGTAGCTGGTTGGATAACCTCATCATTTGAGAATCTCCTGAAGTCGTTTCGGCATTGAACTAACAAATCTTGTGGTTTTTTCAGCACTTATCTTTTCCCATTGGTCCTTAAGAACACTCTTCAGCATATCCTTGCTGGATACATTGTGTTGACGATTCCTGCGTTCCAACAAATCTTATAGGTGTTCTGTAGGATTCAGATCATATGACTGCGGGGTCATGTGCAGTTGATTTGGGACATTATACAAGAGTGAAAGCTTCACAATCTCAGCGGTGTGCTTAGGATCGTTGTTGTGTTGAAAACGAAACGATTATCTTAAGCTGAGTTTCGTGGCACTTTCCTTTAAACTGATTTTTAGGGCATCAAAGTAATCATATTTGTTCACATTGATTATATATACTCCAACTTGCCTACATCATTGCTCGCCCTGCACCCCCACACCATGACTCCACCGCCGCCCTGCTTTACTGGGTACTAATTCCTCTTTTTGAAGCGCTGTACAAGGTTTTCTCCATAATAATTTACGACCTTTTATGCCGAAGATACAAAATTTGCCCTCACCAGAGAATATCACAGTTCTCCAGAACTCAAGAGACTTATGTATATTATCTTTTTCAAAAGCTATCCGCTTAAGCCAGTTGGTTATTGAAATATAAGGCTTTCTGCGAACCACTCGACTATGGTATCCGGTCTTTTTCAAGATTTTTCTTGCAGTATCCGCCCAAATATTTTTGTTTAACTTCTCGTGAATGTCTGTTGCTATTTAAGTGGCAGACAAACACGGGTTTTTTCACCATTGATGTCATACTTCGTTTTTCTCTGATTGTGAGTTTAGATGGATGACTTAAACGAGGTTTGAATGTGTAAAAACTCTTATAGATATAAAGTTATAAATAACATGCTGGATAAATGAATACTGCCGTCCAACCGATCTGGCTGTATCCCGACGACTTTTTCCATCTTTTCACATTTTCGCAATGATTTTACACTCACTGATACTAATTTCCTTCTTTTTATTTTCCATGTCCTTGAATTGCTCACAAAAACGTAAAAATTATTGCGTCATAATTTTCTTAAGCCATTTTACTTGATAACTAAATGAAAAAAACTCTGTTAACCTATATAACGCCTGTTGATACAAATTCCAAGAATCAATATTCAAATAGCGAACGCAGACTTTTTCTGCCTACTATTTGTGTGTTTTGCTACAAAACTCCCGTTATATATATATATATATATATATATCCTAAGTAGTTTTAATTCAAAATTAATGAATTCTTGCATGTTCAATATTTAAATAATAATAAACAAATTCGTGAAATTTTGTTAAAAAAAATTATATTTCTATTAAATTTTACCTTTGCTATATGATTTCTTATGGGTGAACGCAGACTTTTTCTAGCAAGTGTATATATCTTGTTCAAATTTTCAATCGTTAATAAAGTACTTTTTATTCATCCATTCAAGTTCAAACACATTTTTTTAAACTTATAGTGGATGACACTTGATGTTAATACAGTTTTGACAAATATTAATTCATTAATTAAATTTAATAAATGAATAAATAGTAATAAAAAGAATAGTCCAACACCGTAAATAGAAAGGAAAATCGCTTTCTGTTTTGCCATTAAATATTGGGATTCTGTCATATATACAATGTATAACAAAAAAAAAAAAAACGACGCACCAAGAACGAGTTGTCCGATAGAGACAAAAATTACGTACTGAATAAAAAAAAGAGAAACGAGCCTTACAGTAGTCGTACATGATGTGTAACACCTGTCATGTTATCTTAGTAAATACGCAATAGTAACTTATATCCTGAAAAAAATGAATTGGGTATGATTGGAAATAATTTTCTATCGAATAATTATATCTTTAATGAAAATTTTATTTAATTAACACAAGGAGTAATGCAATTTTTTTTTATCAAAAATAATTATTCTTGATCAATTTGGGGAAGAGCGGAGGCAATAGACTTATGATAACTAAAATATGACACATATACTTGTGATTTCAAAGTATTTAAAAACCGTTGAAAAACAGCGTTAGTAACATTACCGCTGTTAGTTGTCGAAACATTTTGATTTGTGTTCATTTCGAACTTGAATTCATCATTCAAAAAAGCTATGAGCGGCTCAGAATTTGGCAAACTGAAGTTAAAATCACCCCTCAAAATCATGGGAAGCGCGCGAGTGGTAGTTTTCTTTAAAAGAGCAGAACCACCTTAGGTATATGGTAAAAGTACAAAATGTAGGAAATCTCTCTTTAATTTTTTGTACCGTTTGATTTCAAGAAATGTATGCGACCACCGAAATCACTGTTTGTCCGTTTTCAAATAAACATTCTGCCACACATATGTCCCCCAATATCGTTACTAACAATACCCAGTCCACTTGTTTGACGATAAGTAATGTTCATATGAGGAGTCACAACATGTGAGTTCTGTTTGCGATAGATCGCAACACCAGCTGCTCTGCGGCCCGGTCATTTAAACTGTACGCAGCAATCGAAGTTAGGAATCGAAACACGTTCGTCATTATCTAACCACGTCTCTGACAAAATGAGTAACGAACATTTTTATGAAATAACGTCGCCGAAATCTGTTTGGTGAGCCCTTTGACAACTGAGCGTAAGGATCGCAAGTTTATCCTGGGTGAAGTATAAGACTTGCTGGTATGAACGAAGTGGATTTAGAGTGTCATTGGGTGGATGACCAGAGTATCTAGTTCTTAACGAGCTATAACCTCTTATCTTTAGGATTTTGAGTGACTGTGACGAATTCACTCTTCCCCTTTGTTAATAAAAAGTAAAGTATACTTATATGAGAGTAAAAAATTAAAATTTAAAACTACTAAAATGCTTTAAGTGCTAGAAAAATATCTTCAAAGACGGTGCAAGCACTGAGAATGAAAATAAATTTCGATCAGGTGAGGCCTGACCAATGGGAATGCAGCATAGAACTCAGTCGTTGTAGAAATGAGAGAAACGCGTTGAATGATTTGAAATAAGAAAAACAGCTTTTTTTAAAAAGCTAATAAAAAATAAAATACATTTTGAAAAAATAGTAAAGAATGTGTAAATTTAAATTTGATCTGGATAAATAATTTTCCAGGGAAAATTAAAGTGATTTAAAGTAAATTTGAAAATAGCGAGTTCCTGGGAATCGAACCTGGGGCGATTCATTTCAAGTCAGATACTATTACCATTAAGCTACGAAGGCTCGGAGAGGGAGTTGAAGTAAGCTTTTAAGTTGGGTGAGAAGAGTGAAATGAAGTTAATTAAGAATCTTAATTGAAGAGAGGATCCGAAAGAATATTATTGGGTCTGTTAAAATTAAGGACAGGGATATATTTTTCAATATCCAAGATCGAAGGATTTTTAGAGTTATCAATTTTTTGAAAGAAGTTAGTTGCTAATTTTTTGATAAATTGTCTGATAGACATCATTTTGCTCGCGGATCTGAGGTCCTTATTCCTCATGAACCATCGAGCTTTTAATATTTGTTGGAGAATGATGCTTTGAAAAACTTCAATTTGATTAATATGAATTTTAGCTGCATGTGCCCAGATTGGTGTGGCATACTGGTTAAAACTAGTCTTAGGATTAATGTGTAGATAAGCAATTTATTTTCTCTGCTCTAATATAGAGATTCTTGCAATTAAGGGGTAGATTTTACAGACCGATTGTGAATTTAGAGTCAAGTGCTGGAGTGCTTGATGGCCACTAGAGCCTGGCCGATGCGCTGTACACCACCACGCGCTCTCATTGGTCGAATCAAATAGCGCACGCTTACGTCACTTTCTGTCACACACATCCGTCCCTTTTCACTAAATCACTCCAACAAATATCCAGCAAGCGAGAGGAAAGATGTTACACATCAAAAATGATTAAAATTTCAGAAAAATTGAATGATTTCTTTCAGAGTTACAAAGTAATGAGCTCATTAAGCAGTTAACCCACCTCTAGTCTGAATGCAAGCTGCCACACGACGTCACGCAGAGTGATAAAGCCCCCTGATGGTTTTCTGCGGTATTTCTTGCCAAATTTGTCCCAATTGTCGGGCCAGGTCATCAACATTCCCTGGTAGATGGAGTCGCCTTCCCATCATATCCCAGACATGCTCGATTGGAGAGGGATCTGGCGATATGGCTGGCCAAGGAAGTATTTGATAAGCTATAAGACAGTTCATAGCAACATGTGACATATGTGGTCCGGCATTATCTTGATGAAAAATAAGGCCAGAGTACTGCAAAAGGAACGGTAGCAAAACAGTTCTCAGAATGTCGTCGAGGTACCAATGTGCTGTAAGTGTACTTCTAATGACGACAAAAGGGGTCTGGCCTCAAAAGAAAGGGCACCCCAGACCATAACTCCTGGTTGAGGGCCTGTGTGGCATGCAATAGTGAAAGCAGGATCAGCACGCAGCCCTGACTGTCTCCAGACACGTCTTCGATGATCGTCAGGTCACAGATGGACGCGGGATTCATCGCTAAACGCTGTATGACCCCCGTCAGCCTGATTCAAACCTGATCGATTCAAGCATCACTGTAATCTAGCTCAACAGTGTGCAGGCGTGAATGTCAGGTGGCGTAGCGATTGGTACGAGCGTAAATTTCTCTCTATCAGCCGTCTTTGAATAGTCATGGTGAACACTCATGTACGGGTCACACGTCTGATACTTCTTAACAATGAATCAAGCGTTGTAACAGCTGATCTGGCAGTCAATCTGTCCTCCTGATCTGCTGTGGCCCTAGGTCGACCACTACCATCATGGCTTTGAAATCTGCCATTGTTCACCCATTCTTGCCAGCATCTTCTAATGGCCGCATCGTTTCGACCCATATGACGAGTGATTCTGCTATTTGCCCAACCTCCCTTTTTCAGTCCAATGATACGACCTCTTTCAAACTCTGACAGTTGCTCGTAATGAGCTCGAATCCTGCGTCGAGACATTTTTTTAGTTGTTCAAAGGTATCCGAAATCGCAATGCATCAGAAATTTTCATCATTAGATTGAGAATCGCTTCTTATAGTGAGTGAGCTTGGTGTTTTAAGGCGCAAGAGCCAGTTTTGGCTAACAGTACCAAACATTCATAGGTCTGTGGTCTGGACGGGAAAAGAAGAAAAGGAGAAATTGGATGACAAGATGGAGGGTCGAAAATAGAGAAGGATCACTGGGGTACCCCGGGGTCGTGACACCCGTGTTTACCAAAGATAGTAAACCCCTTGGGAAAAGGAAAAGATCACTAGGGGACCTCGGGATTGTGACACCCGTACCCACCTAAAGAAGGTGAGCCCCCTGAGGGGCTCGCTTCTTATAGACACCTGCTGAGTGCACAGTTCCGATGCACTGTAGCTCCCGCTATTCATTCGTTCGACACCAAATTTTACTCATTTACATGTTCGGTTGAAATATGCCTTTGCATACGAAATTTCATTACAATCGGACAACTCCTTCTTGGTGCATCGGGTTTTTTTAGTTATATAGTGTATATGCACATTTATATTAATTGTAATTATTTAATAAAAAGTAACTAAAATAAAATTTTTCTTTCAGTCAATTCCTACTTAGGTCAATAATTTTTTTTTAATATTACTTGTTTTAATATCTGAATGCAGTATATATATATAGTGGTCGAGTTTATAAAACAAAGATATAATCTGTTTAGGTCGAGTTTATAAAACAAAGATATAATCTGCTTATACCGTTTTGAGGGCTTAACCGTAAGTGAGTTTAAATCCATTCAGCAAATAATTTTTTTCTCACGAATTAAACTGGCACATCCTTTTTTTTTTAATTTATTCTTCGTTCAAATTTTTTTTATGGCGTAATCTAATAATAGTCCTTTCTTCCTTTTTACTTTTATTTTATTCTTAATCTCTTATTTCATTTTAAATAATTTTTCTACTTGAAAATGATTATTTCTGAGCAAGTGTGGAAATAAGTCAGGTTTCTTTTTATCAGGGCTTTTATTTAAGACAAAACCTCGAAAGATCTTGCGTTTTTTAATACTTTTACATACAGGCACATGCACAATAATGTCTTAAAAATTTTAAAAGATATATTTTACATGTGTTTTTTTGTTTTTTTTTTTCATTTTGACACGTAAAGTTGCAGATTTATTTAGTATTAATAGTGTAGTTGAAGAAAAATTGAGAACTGTTTGATTCTAGAAACAAATTAAAAATTCGAATTAAAATGAATAGAAATTTCAAACTTCCCCTTCCCCCTTTGAGTTTATTATATAGCTAGCTGGTATACCCGTTCTTCGCACGGGTGAACTGAAAAATGAAACAACACAGATTGAAGGATAAAGAAGTTTTTAATGAGTTTATTTTACGTGAATTGCAAATTAAACAAAAAAACTTTTGCATATCTCAGCTGAACAAAAAAAGAAAGAAAAAACACCTTTGTTAAATTTTAAGAATGTAGATCTAATAGCTGATAAAAAGGATTTTTTTTTATGTATAAATTATGTACACACCGTAACACTCTTGAGGGTCGATTTTTGAAAATACCTCCCTAAGCTGATCTCTGCTCAGCAAAAGTAACGCATTGTTAAAAGTTTTGTGTAATGAACGCTTTTAAAATAGTGTAAATAATTTATATCTGAAGGTGTAATACATTAATATTACTTTCTGTTGTATTTATTTTGTTAAAAATGTAATATTCGCAAGCCACACACACACACAAAACCGTTTCTTAAATTATAATGACGATTCAATGAAAAACATAGCGAAATGTTAACTGTAGAGTCAAGTTGGCAAATGTCTAGCTACTTTCATAGCTCGAGCTTTATTAGAGCTTTGTAAGACCCGCCGTGTAGGGGAGAGATGCTCGTTAATACTTTATCTACCGCATTATGATTTACTGCAGTTTTTTTCATACAATATTTTTTTTGGATCACCACATTAAAAATTAAGGGATATACATAAACAAAATACTCCACTTTGGGAAATTTAATCCGTTAGAGCTAATAAATTAATTAAAGATATTCCACTGTAAAATTAATTATATACACCGTTCACTTAAAATAAATAGTCAAATCGTTTTCTAAGGTCTTCATTAACACAGAAAAACATAAGATACTTAAAATTTTGACATAAACTATTTTTTCGGGACAAAAATAATAATCTTTGCAATCCGCTGAAAACGCCGTCAGCTGAAAACGCAATATCTGCAACAAAACTATTCGCCTTCCCCACTAAAATACTCATCATAGAACCCGTGCTGCCATATATCTTGGAAGAGTGGATTTCAACGAATATTCCTGCTAAGTATTGGTAGAATATTCCTTCTAAGTTGGTGTGGTGTGGTAGTTAGGAGAAGGGGTGCCAGTTCAGGTGTCGTCCACGTCACTTGACCATGGTTCAAAATTACATGGTCCGTTGCCAAAAGCCCTCGTGTAGCTGAATAGTGCGACGTTAATATTCACTCACTCACTCACTCCAAAAATACAGTACTGTAGTTATTATTATTTTTATACTTAAAAATGCAATATCTGCCTATTCAATTAAAATTATAGCATTATAATTAAGTACTAATCACACACAAATTTTGAAAATTTGTCCAAATGATATAGTGTGAAAGAGAAAGTTTATTTACTTTAAGTACCAGAACCGATAAAAGCATTTATTTTGAAAAAATATCAATTTCTTACTACCAAATGTGCATAATAAAATCATAAAAAAAAATGAATAAAACATTCAAATAAAGAGAGAGATTCATAAAACAACCTCTCCCTTCAAAGCTTAGTTTTATTCTGAAATAAAAAAAAAATTAGGGATTATGCTGATCATAGGAATTAATTAGAAGCGAGCGCCTTGCGTAGCCAAAACAAAAAAAGGGTTTCTTCATAAATAAAAGGTAGATATATATATGCTGTCGTGGGCTTTTTTGCAACGCACGCCAGAAATGCTTGCAGATGGCAGAATTTTTTCCTACTTACTTGACAAATATCTTTATATTTTGGACACTTCACACAATATCTTTATAAATTATAGCCTATGTGTTATTCTGATGTATAAGCTATTTTACTGTAAAGTTTCATTAAAATCCATTCAGTTGTTTTTGCGTGTGAAAGACGGCCAAACATCCTCACAAACTTTCGCATTTATAATATATATACTATATCTAGATTAGCTTAAATGAAAAGAGCTTTTTAATTTGTTAAAATTTAATTTTTTTTTAATTTAAAAGAGCTCTTTTAATTCTTGTCTCTGTGTTATTAAATTTAGTATTCTATACCTGTGAGAACTTTTTTGCATTTAGTTCAATAAGCAATCAGATCCTATAAAATATCCAAGTATTGATCCGATTCTTTAATATCAGGCAGAAAAATCTTATTTATTGGAAACGAGTTCACAAGGGCTAAATTTGATTTATTTTTCCACTTTTGTAAAAATAATTATGTATCGAAGTCCAATATGCATACCAAAATGCTATAACATTTTTAGAACTTTTTTTTTTTGCTTCGTAAGCTGAAATGTGAAAAGTGAGGTAAAACTTTTATATAAATAAAATAACTTAAGACGATGCTTTTTTGCAATTGAAATGTGTTTAAAAATCCTAAGAATCAAATTAATGTATTGAAAACAAAAAGAAATGACAATTAAACTTGATTAGATCCGTACGAAAGTGTTTTTTTAATAATTTAATAATAGTGCAGTTGTGTACTGTGTATTCTGTTCCAAAGTAAACCAATTAATTCAAGAAAATTTTTGCGATACTTATATGGAAAAAAAATTAGTGCAAAATTTTAATGTACCTCTAAATTCTGGTTTCACTTGATGGATGAAAAATGGCAAAAAAATATCTTTACATTTTAAAATAATATCATATATACATATTTATGCTTTTGATTTTTTTTTCTAAACGTTGTTATATTTTGACTATAAAAACTGAATTATATTTACTTTGAAAGAATAGTTTTTTGGTATTAATTATAAGAAAAACAAATTATAATGAAAGGAAAATCCCATTAGTGCGTTTTAAAATAAATAAATAAAAAATCTTTTAAGCAATTTGAAAACTTTGGAAAGAAAAACAATCATATAATTCTAACTGTATGGTCTAAGACCATTATTTTCATTTTAAAAAAATGCAATTCTTATTAATAAAATAATTCTCATGACTCACAATGGGTAATTTAAAACGAAATAAATTTCCAAGAAACGAGTTTGAAAAAAAAACGATTATTTGATTTGAATTTTTTTTAAAAAAAGACAAAAGCAATTAAGGGAGCAATAAAAAAATAAGAACAATCTTAAACACACTGATCTTGATTCAACCTTCAAAAAGAACATTGTCATTAATTTTCACCAACTTGGTAACCCTTTTTACCAGAGAACCGGTAACCATAACAACACACGGAAAAAAAAAAGATAAAGATAATAAACGAGAGACTGTGGCAACACAACGAAACAAAAGGAAAAAAAAAAGAACACGATATTCGCTTTGTTAGGGTTATCTCCAGTGGTTGGTGAGTGTCATAAACCTCGTGTTGGGAACCGAGCGGTAAAATAAATAAGTAAACAAACTGAAAAAATGGCGATAAATAAAAAATAACGAAGGCTACCCTGTCAGAGGAGGGTGGCGAAAGGGGTGTAAGCGAAAGCGTATTTTACCTGACCCTTCCCATACGTGAACCAAATCTTTAAGATCTGGGTGAAGGTTTTTCTTTGTAATACTCGGAGCCCTAATCGGTGTGTTACAGCGGAATGGATAACCCTTTCTTAGGCGGGATGGATGGAAAAAAGAATGTCCTTCTCTACCTGTTCTGGAATCCGCCTCGCGGCTATCCGAACGAAAACTCCCTTCAAAACGATCTCGAGAGAAACGACCACCCTTTCAAGGTCATGCTAGTATCTTTTCTGGAATCTTCTGGATGGTCAACTAGCGGCAATAAGTGGATGTTGCGTTCCGAACAGCCGTGTGAAGAATGAATAAAAAGAATGTTCTTTTTTTTTAATCTTTTTTTATATCGAGAATGTTTTGCTAGGTGAAGGGAGGAATGAAAAATGGTGGAATTTTCGAAACGCCCTTAAAAATACATCCA
This sequence comes from Trichonephila inaurata madagascariensis, assembly GCA_019973955.1. Taxonomy (NCBI): domain Eukaryota; kingdom Metazoa; phylum Arthropoda; class Arachnida; order Araneae; family Nephilidae; genus Trichonephila; species Trichonephila inaurata. Next base: position 137,355 of record BMAV01016787.1, on the reverse strand, counting down.
TTTGGGAGAGGTTATAAAAAAGGCATTTTTCTATTTTGCAGCGCTATTTATGCAGACTCTTTGTGAATAAAAGTACGCAATTGAACAAAAATTTTACATCACGTTGTTGTGTTAAGCCCTTCTTGTTCGTTTTTTATTTTAATTATCAATCCCAAGTGTTATGAATAATGGATGCTGGGCTTTGCATAGAATTTTAAGATGAAGTTAACGTACGTTTGTAATTTCGATAAGACGCGTGCATAGGTTTCACATCTCGCATTCTGATGGGTCGTTCCCATTCTTTACGTAAAATAATTTATTTTGGTGCCTTTTTAATTGCCAAACAGTAAATTTTGTGTTAATTTTTCGTGAGGTTAAACGACTTTTTTTTTCACACGTCATTCTGACAAAATAATAAATTAGTATTCAAAAGATTGGCGAAAATCTGTGAGATGCATAATAATTTCGAAACAATTACTCAAATAAAAACTCTTACTGACGTCATAAAATACGTTATAACGATAACGTGTGACGTAGGGTACGAATCACCAACTGCAGTTTTTTTTTCAGTTGATTTTTTAACACTTTTATGTAAGCGTATATAAAATATAATGATTATTAAACTGCTTGACTTGTTTATGCTTATTATTATTGATTATATCCTTCTGTTCATATTTTTACCTGTTTATACACTTACTTTTATTATTTTTGAAGCCCAGTGGCTGAGTGGTTAGTGCATCATGCTTCCACACCACAGGTCCGAGGTTAAAACCCCAGGCTGGGAAAAGTTGACTCTGCCTTTCATCCCTTCAGTGGGTCGATAAATGAGTACCAAGCTTGCTTGGGAACTTAACACTGGGGGTTTCGCGTTAGACTGACCACCTGACCGGAACATCTGATCATGCACCTCAGGGCCCAAGATCAAGAAATTGAGTTGGCCACAGTAGGCCTTGGCTCTCATGGGCTGTTAAGCCACTGAGTTAAGTTTTTATTATGTTTTCCTTAAATTAAATACAGGGTGTTTCTTAAGGAGCTATATAAACACTTTCCAAGTGTTGAAAAACAGTAACAATTAAAGACAAGCACCACCTCAGCGAACCGCAAGGTATTTGTACTCTTAAAGTTTGAGTCCCGCCCCCTAACGAAAGTGACGTAAGCAATAGTAGGCGTGTCATGTGACCAGTCAGTTAAAATGGCTGAATTTGCAGTGGACTCACTTTTTTAGATACGTTAACTCTCTTTTTTGTTGATGCCACAGTTGTAGGACGACAATGACAATTTCATTCTCCAGTTGGATGATGCGCCACGACACTGGTCAGCCAATTTGCGAGATTACCTCAATGAACAATTGACATATTGCTATTGGCAACGTGCCTCGTCATTTTAAACCTCGATCGAGTGAGCACCTCCCTCTCCAATCTTCCGCACTATGCCAACGTGAAGACTGTAAGCCCCGATAGATTTAACGTGCATCAATCCCTCTACATGGTGGGTCTTCAGTGGCACTAGGGCTCGAACTTGTGACTCTTGGCCATGACCACCAGGCTACCGCGACCACATGATAATTCTCTGGGACGTTTACACTGTGAGGTTGGAAGTTGAGTAATTTTGTACGTGGGGATGTAGAGTAGTACAAAATTTAGAGCCATTTGTTTGACACAAATTTTCAGAACTGTAGACTTTTGAAATGAACGATGCCCATGAACAATTTTTTTGTGAGGATGCTGTTTGTCCTATTTGTTTTGACTTCTGGAATTTTGTTGAATATTCCAAAATAGAGCAAAGTGAAGTTGATAATAGGACGCACAACGTCAAGTAAACTTTTCTCATTGATAAATGAAGCTATGGTTTTTCTTCCCGTTTTGGTCATTCTATACTTTAATGGAGTCTTTGAAAAATTGTTATTTTTTTCTGATACTGACAACAAATTTATCTTACACACACACACACACAGTGAATTTAAAACTGACATACAATCCTCCCCTTACACACTTAAAACACCGAAAGATTAAAAAAGAGTTCAGTAGAATGTCGTTTATCTGAATCAATTGGGACCGGACACCGTTCGGATAGCCGAAAACCGAATGCGATCCATGCAGTATATGAAAGGGGACGCTATACGAATATTGAAAATCATCACATGAGGGAAACGCGCTTAAAGAAAAAGCAAAAAAAAGGTGCAACATGTCGGAATTTTACCTTTATTGTAGCAAATAATCACTTATTTTTCGCTGCACCACTGTACACTTGCGTTTTTGCCTGCAAGGTCTCCGAAAAAACTGGTCCGGATAATAAACGTCCGGATAAACGACTTTCTACTGAAATTTGAAAAACGAAATCAAAGATAGAGTGAGACGAATAACATGTTAATGCAAAGTAAAAATGTTCAGATTTGCTTTAGAAATTTTTGTGTAAAATGTTTTCCGAGTACGAGATTTTAATGCGAACGACTTGAAGAGCTCCTCTGTATTGCAGAATCATTTCCTAGAATACATTTCCGAAATATGTGCATAACATTTCCACGAACAAAGGAAATCTATTCTGATACTCGTTTACGTGAAAGCGTTAATCGATACACAATGAATTGATCTTACAAAAAAATAGCTTTTAGGTTTTAATAAACTGGGTAATACTCTGAGATATATTTATGGTTATTTTCTTTGTTGTAAGAAAACAGTGTGCATTTTCCCCAATACAAATGTATTTTAACTAACACACACACACACAAAAGAGTTTCTATATGGGTGTAGTTCTGAGAGCTGTCAATTAACTATTGTGTTGATAATCAAAGCATATTCATAGGATTTCCTGCTAAACTTCCCCAATTGTTTTAGATAAGTAATAGAAATGAATAAATCCATTCTTGTATTACTCTCTGAGATCTTTGGAAAAATTTAGATAAACATACAAATCTTAGTTAAGGTATCCGCGCGCGGACACGCGTTGAAATGGCAAAATTCTGTCAAAAAACATATTTTTTGTTTTTTATTTTATTGAATAGTGCTATCTTTTGGCTTTCCAAAACATCCTCCTAGAGGTCAAGTTATATAATCAAATTTATAAAATCTAAAAAACCGGAAGTGAGCCTGTCATCTACCGGAAGTAGGCATTTAAATGGCTTAAAATCTGTCAAAAATTAGTTTTAAGAGCAGTTTTTTGGAAATACAGTCTAAAAACTCTTTTAAAGAAATAATGCAAATAATTTCTTGTCTTAAAATTTAGTGGCAACACTACATTTCTTTCAATAGTTTGGCAATAAGAGATTGTGTTTAGAAAATTTTCAATTGCTTTTCACTAGCTTTTAGCTCGAGTGTTTTGATTTATTTTGCTAACGTTGGCATTCATTTTTTAAGAAATTTTTATTTTATTATTTAAATTTTGTATTCTCTTAAGTTATGGGTAATCGCAAGAATAGAAATTCTACTAGTAAATATAAGTTTAAAGGCAATAGATACACTAATAAGAACAATACAAATGAGATCGATAAAAATATCAAATCTGCACCTACTGCAAGTGAAATAAAACTTCAAAATGATTCAAAAATGTCAAGTACTGTTGAAAATGAAGACAAAAACTTAATTTTTAATTAATGTGATTTCCTTATTATGCTGCCCTGAATGTTTCGAAAATAAGATACAACTTTTTCAAGAATCTGTGTTTGGCTTAGTATCTAATATGATACTATATATATATATAAAATGTAAAAAATGTAAATTTTTCAGCTCCTTTTGCACATCCATGAAAGTCAACAAAATGCACAATATTAATCTTTCCTTTGTTTTTGGCTTAAGAACCATTGGAAAGGGCCACTCTGCTGCAAGGAAGCTGTGTTCAGCTATCAATGTGAACTTTCCTTCTAAGACAGCTTTCAGGTGTCTTGAGAAAAAATTAGAGCATGTTTCTAATAAAGTTGCATGTAAAATTATGAATGAGGCTGCAGCTGAGGTTCACAAAAAGAATAATTTTGATGAAGTTATTCAATGCGGTGTGTCAGTCGATGGAACTTGGCAACGTAGAGGACACTTGTCTTTAAATGGATGTGTTAGTGTCATTTCCATAGATAATGGTAAGGTTTTAGACATTGAAGTCTTGTCGAAAATGTGCAGATTATGTTCGAAGAAAACCGAAGACAGTATTTCTCATGAGTGGGAAAAACATGTTGGGTCATCTGGTGCGATGGAACCTGTCGGAGTGTATAGAATATTCGAAAGATCTGCTCAGATGAGAAAATTGCAATATGTGCAATTTTATGGAGATGGGGATTCAAAAAGTTTTGATGCGGTTAAAAATGTTTATGGTGAAAACAGCGTTAAAAAATTTGAATGCATTAGCCATATTCAAAAGTGTGTTGGCTCAAGGCTTCGAAAGTTGAAGCTCAAGCAAAAAGGTTTGGGAGGTCGTGGGAAATTAACTGATAGTTTAATCGATAAACTGCAAAACTATTATGGTGTTGCTATCAGATCTAATGTCAATAACATAGAAAAAATGCAAAGTGCAGTAATTGCAGTATTTTTTCATTGCTGTTCCAACAAAAACCAACCGATGCATGGCCAATATCCAGTTGGACCCGACAGCTGGGTGCAAATTTCAACGAAGCTACATTTCACGGAAAGATGCATATTGATACTGGAAAGGGACTTCCACAAGAAATAATTAAAATTATTAAGCCTCATTATATGAAGCTATGTGACAAGCATTTACTCAATAAATGCTTACATGGGAAAACACAGAATGCAAATGAAAGTTTTAATGGTATTCTGTGGAAATTTATCCCGAAAGATATTTTTGTGGAGTTACAAACTCTGAGATTAGGAGCTCCCATGGCTGTCATACAATTTCAACAAAGGTTTTCGAGGATTGTCAGATGTGTTGAACCAAGCTCAAGTACAAGTTGGTGCCAATACTGAAAGAGGTTTTGCCCAACTCGATGAAGAGCGCGTTAGTGAATCAAAGCATCATTCATTATCTGTAGTAAAAACTTCCAGAAAAAAATAAGTCACGAAAAAAAAGAAAATTAGCCAAAGATGAGATACAAGAGGGCATAACTTACAAATGTGGGAATTTTAGCTTTTTATATGTATAATTTATATTAAAACAACAAGAGTTTAAACTTTAAATCCTTTTTTCTCTAAATTGTTTTTTATGCATAATGTATTCACGGTGAGTCAGATAACTCAAAATGTTATGAATATATTTCTATAAAACTTTTTGAACCTGATACTTATATTGTTTTCTAGAGAATGTACTAAAATATTTCTTATTGTATGAATAATTTTTGATTTATGACCAGTTATTTAAATAACGGTCTCATAAAAATGACACATTTCCTATAATATTTACTCGATCAGCTCTAAAATTTTTAAATTTTAATAAAACATTAAAGTTTTAGTACATACTCTAGATAAATACATCGAATTTGTTTTAGTACTACTTTTACTGATATAAGTTAATTACTTTTTTCTCTAATTGCTTTGAAGTTTTTCACAAATATTGCTAAAATTTTACTTATAATTGTGATTTTTGTGAGATTCAGATATTTTTAAAAATATATTGTTAGTTAAATGTTAGTATTTATTGGTATTCATCCTAAAAAGCATTTATAATGTTTTAATATGCTAGTTTTAAAAAAGTACTCGGAACGTGTTCGGATACCTTAAAACAATTAAAAATTGTAGCTTTGGCACAATTCACACAACAAATCCATTAAAAAATAGAGTATGTTAGAAATTTAATCATGATCAAGGATTCATTATGTGTCAAACTATTATTCTACCTGACTTTCTTTATTTTAGCATGCCTTTCGGAGAATATGCAATTTGAGACAAATGAATTTCTTCATGTGTTCGTGGTATTTGTGACAAAGAATGCGTTTTACAAACCTCTAAGCTCTTCCAAGTGTAAGTGGAGCACAAATATTTTATTTTCACTTATGCTTTTTTTTTGTAGAATGAAGGATTAGTGGGTTTTATCAATTGACATCGCATAAAAAAAGAGTACACAAGTTTTTTTTTAAATTTTATTGTCTGGTTTTATTTTTATTCACGTCAAATCCGGCTCAGAAGCTAAATTTCCTGCGCGCTTGTAATTATTAAAAATACAAACTTCTGAAAACACATGGTGCTTACTAACAATGTAGTACATTTTATTTTAAATGGTAGTTTTTTAAGGGGTGTTGAAAAGCTAAAATCTTATTTTTTCTTTGAAAATTTGAGATTTTTACATTTTTAAATTATATAGATTTTAACCTTTCTAAAAATACCTTACTTTAACCTCTTGGGTAATTAGAAGCCCTTAAAACCTATTTTTAAATAACCATTGAAACTGGGCCATGCCATTTGAATGGCGAAAAATGTAAACAAAATACTTTGTTTCTGCTTAAAAGTTGAACGTCTCTGATATAAACCAAAACATGTATCTTTTATTGTAAATTGGGCCTTTTATTTTTTATTTCCTAGCCGATTAGAAGTCTCATTGAATACATTAAAATCAGTTTATCTCAAAATGTAAATTTTGATGTTCGATGTACCTTTTCTGAGAAACTACTGTTCACAGGTATGTAAATTTTTCATGATATATTTATAATGATGGCTAATATATACTGAAATGAGCTTTTTGTAAAAAACTCAAAAATTTATTTCTTACAAATTTTTTTTATGTGAAAAATGTGTTAAACTTCACTATGTTTGATAAAATATTTTATAAATTATGAAAAAATTCAAAATTAGCTAAAAGCTCATTTCAGTATAATGAGAAAGGTGTACTTTAATTGTATGAAAAATTTCAAACATGTACATACAACAGGTTTTGAGAAAAGGTACATCGAAAACCGTCAATTTAACATTCTTGGCATAGAGGTTTCCTACTCCCCGTACATCTTTACAATAAATTAAATGATGGTTGCAAATGGTTTTTAACACCAAAATGGACTTCAAGGCATAAATATTGATGTGCACCCTGAAAAAAACCCGAGCCAATTGTACTCAAAGATGTTTCGACTGAACATTCAAATGATTAAAATTTGATTTCTAATGAATGAATGGACAAAATTCTGAGCCATCGAAACTGAATATTTGGCCAGGTGCGATTCTCGAATGGACGGTTAAAATATTCGAAGCATTTCGATCGTGGAAATTTATTGTGACGGTAACAATGTTTCGCTAATGGTTTCGTTCGCTTTCTGAGTGAGTGGAACATTAACGTCGCACATTTCAGATACTCGAGTGCTTTTGGCGACGGACCTCGTAATTTTCGTTCAAATTCTGAGTAGATTACAAATATTGAAAGTGGTCATGTTATTGGAGTGGCTGAATTAGCAAACCGAAGAATAGCGTACTACTTCGATGGAAGCGAAAATGAGAAATTAGAAGATGCTGACAGAAGTAGACGGTAGACTGCAGTGTCAGAACGTGAAGCCAAAGAAACTGTCAGATTAACTCACAGTCGGTCTTAATCAAGCTTCTAATATTTGACTAGTTCTAAAGATACCATCAAAATCATATTAACAGAAGAGCTGATCTGATCTTTACACTGCTTACCCATACCATCTATCTAATAGAGGTTTTAAGTTCAATTACGTCAATTTGGTGTCCTTGGAATTGAGCTTACTATGAAAGAATAGTCTTTAGTAAGGGGAATATCATTACCAAAATTATCCCTTGATGACTAGCGCAGACGTGTCTAGAGATAAACAGTGTGGCAAAGGGGGATTTTATTTTAGATATCACACGCGCGACAGGTACTATTATTTGAAGTATTATATTTCTTTTGATAATCGGACGCCGTTGCTCGTTAATCGCCGCAGTCTTGCAGAACACGGGAAAAAGAAAACGAAATGCTATATTTCGTTATATTGTTGTTCATTTTGTGTGTGCACTCTGTAATCACCTTTCAACAGCATAATATCCGGCGACGTATGGTGCAGCTTGCTATTGGCTATAATCACCAAGCTCACCGAACACTTTCCTGGCAGAGTGATTTCTCTTCCATAAAAGTGCATTTGGTACTTGTTGGAAAGGTTTTTGTGCAACTGTGCCGCAGAATTTTGACGTTATAGTTCTAGAATCGTAGATACTTTAATAATACGTTTATGGAAATTGATCCGTTTCGGGTGACAACTTTCATCTAAGCAAGAGATGAACCAAAGCCTTATTGTCACCGACATACTTCACAAAATCTCTGCTAGATCGAAGAGTCGTAACAAATGAATACTGGAATCAATTATCCAATTATTGTGAAATTGTATAATTGTTTTTTACATATGCAGATCGCATTCATTTATTTGTGTTTCTGTTGCATAACTCTTTAATAATCAACTGATTTTTTATGTCTTAAAGAACGTATATATTCAGGAAAACGGAACATGGTGAAGAAGATCAAATTTAGAGCTCTATCGATTTTATAAGGAATCTGACATTGTCAACTTCATCAAAATACAGTGAATTAAATGGGCAGGTCACGTTATCAGAATGAATGAAGACCGCGTTAAAAAAGTCTTCAATGCTCAACCAATCGACACACGAAGAAAGGGCAGGCCAAATCTCAGATGGATTGATGGCCTAGAAAAAAATCTTCTAGTTTTGAGAACTAAGAATTGGAGAACACTAGCAGGAAGAAGGCTGGTCTGGAAATGGCTTCTTGAGAAGGTCAAGGCCCACCCTGGGTTGTCGTGCCACTGAGGAAGGAAGGAAGGTAGGAAAGAACATATACATACACTAGTGTGTAAAACTTAAGCAACAATGTAAATTTTCAGCAAAGCCATGAAATTGCAGAAAAGGGTTTATTGTGATCAGTGCAATGAACACTCAATGAAGTAGAAAGGTAATGCGTATGCAAATGTCAGGGAAAAAACGTCATAGGCGACGTGAGCGTACGCAAAACGCGTGGGGGCGGCGCGCGCAGCTCAAAACTACAATAAAAGGAAGAAGGAGTAGCAGACATTCGCTAGCAAGTGCGTTCTTTCATGAAATAAGGCTAAAAGAAATCCCTGGACAACTTCACACATGGAAGAATGATCGGAAAACTGGAAGAGGGGTCAGCATTTGACCAGTGTAGCTGAAGAGGTCGAAATCAACAAAAGGATTAACATAGGGATTGCTATTTTAGTGCGTAAGCAACCGAGAGGAAAGATGTTATATGTCAAAAAATACCAGCCTAATTTTATAATTATTTGTTAATTAGTTTCGAATAAATTATTTTATTTCATTGACTATTGTTGTATTGTTTACTTCTCTGTTTAATAATGCACCCTATTTGTTAAATAAACCCTTTAAAAGTCTTCACAAATTATTTCATCATTTCAGTGAAACAGCTCAGGGATTCGTTCAAATCCCTTACTTTTATCAGGGAAATGACCTTAAAGAGACGTTATTTTAACATCTACCGTCAAGTGGTCATCTCCCTCAGGGATTTTATGAGATTCCTAATTTCATCATTTTCCTGCGACATATATAAAGTTTGTAAAATTAGTAAGCATCTTTCATCTTCCGTCAAAGATGGAAATTACCACGGTTTTGCGCAAAACAAAAACGACATCAAAAGTTTTTTATGCATTTATTTACGGGAGAAATGCATTAGAAAAATGATACATTTTCCTTAGCTACTCTTTATATTACAACATTATAAATTACTGTTAGGAAATAGTTAAATTTGGTACTACAGTAAGTTTTTTATCAAATTCATTGTTTATTGTCGAGGCTATTTTTTAAGAAAGTAATTTAATTTAAGGAAAGCCGTTTATATAAATTTCGGGGATTAAAGTCACCTGTGTGTGACTCTCGAATTCTTCTAGGGAATATCCATGAGAATAAACAAAAGGCGATGTTAGCAAAACTACCAATACAATGCTTACGATTAAAACATGTTAGACATCATAGATCATTAAACCATTTATTCAACTGAGATAACATTTCTGCGTCTGAAAACAATTCAGTGCCAAAATACCCTTTCGTTGTCGTTTCCACGACTCACAAATGATCGATCGGACAGCTTTTTCTTGTTTTTATTCGAATTCGCGACCGGTATTTCCTTATCTTGTTGCAAAATGGCTTTGAAAATTCGATTTTTTCCACTTTCTCTGCCACCGGCTTAAATGTAATCATGACTCGGAGCATGCGGTTGACAGTTATCGATGATGTTTATTGAAATTCTTTGGCGTCGCCTCCAAAGAACGCGCCTCTGTTTCGATTTTATGAAAACGGAATGTGCCGATATACACATTCCCGGATTAATTACACATTCCTATAACGCGCGGTACTAATTAATTGTCTTTTCAGACACACGGGTCGATTCGTTAACGAGATATCTCTGTTTAATCCTAGCACGAATGGGGTTAGGGATTTCTTTTTAACAACGCAGAGATGTGTATTTTGATGTACATCTTTTCTAAAAGGGTTTTTGTGGCCAAGGTAGTCTACTGGTCATGCTCACGAATTAATTGTCAGGAGTTCGAGCTCTAATGCCACTGAAGACCCACTGTGGAGAGGGGCTGATGCCCTTTAAATATGTCGAAGCTCAAAATATTCCTGTTGGCGTGATGTGGTAGTTCGAAGAGGGGCATCAGCTTAGAAGTTGTCTTGGTCACTTGACTGAGGTTCAAAATTATCGCCAATAAGTCCACCAAATGGTCTGTCGCCAATAACTCTCCTGTAGCTTTTAGTGTGACGTTAATAAACACTCACTTCAATTACTCTTAGAAATGCCAAGTGACTTATCAGGATAAAGATCGTCAGAAAAGAATATTCAACCTTACAGAGCTGGCTGATGGTAAATCTTGGTCTTGTCTTCTCGATGGCCAGAGACGTGCTCAACTTTCTGTCCTTCCTAGGGTGGAGAGAGTGGAGTGTTTTAGAAACATCTCCGGACAGTGGCGTAGCTACCACCTTATCAATGATACGGGGCCCCCAAGCTACAGGGACCAAGAAATGTGCAACTACAGTCCTACTAACAGGGCTCTTATATCTAAAAAAGGGCCCCAAAAGAATTTTGATACAGGGCCCATTCAGAACTAGCTACGCCAGTGTCTCCGAACATGATTATTTGCAGGCCCATTTGTTTAAAATGGGCCTGACTGATAATCCACTCTGCCCTCTCTGTTATTCTGTGCCAATGACTGAGGAGCATCTATTTGATTGCCCCTGTCTACTTCATGTTCGATCTCAAGATAACTTTGGAGTTCACCCTCCTGCTAGCGCAAGTTCTGTTTTGTACGCGACTTAAAGACGCCCTTCGTCCAAGAGGACGTTGGAATTAAAAAATTATTCCCTCCAAAATGAATTTTGATTTCTGTCAACACACAAACATAATTATTCTAAGGCAGTGGTCAGTAGACTTTAGGAAAGAAGATCTAAGCTGTAAATAAAACGAGTTAACTAAGATATCAATGCTCCATTTGTACAAAGAGCTTTTTATACAAACAGCCCCATACGCATGTGCAGGAGGGCAAGGAAAAACTCCAGTAGTTCTCGTGTTAGATTTTGCACTTCAACTAACATTTTCTTTTCTAATTTTTAAATAAAGCTTTACACATAGTAACATTTTCAATTCCTTCCAAACTGAAGAACTTTAGAAGATATTTTTCTGTGGCTCACACACACACATTGAAAGAACAACAAATGTCAAAATACCATAATGTTGGAATTCGTATTTACGAATAATACCGTTAGAACTTTATTCTGAAACTTCTTGTTCACATTAATAACTATACCTGACTTTGTGTATTCCTTCATATAAGTCACATCAGTTCTCTTTTTATTAACCCTTAAACACGATGTCGCCAAATATGGAATGTGTTTTTGTCATTTCTGTGGAGGTTTATGTTTATCTCTTCTCATTTTTAAAAATGCTCCCAAACTCATGTATACCAAAAATAAAAAAAAAGTGTATGGAAATAACTTTAAGTGTCTTCCCGAGGCGGTATTTTACCAATAAATTAGACGCTGCTTTAGAACCAATTTTAATATTTTCATTGATTTTCGATGCACTTTGTCAATGAAGATTAATTTAATACACATAAAAATCTTAAGCCAGTCAAACGTTTACTCTTTCAGACACAAATAAGAGAAGTCTTTTTAATAGATAACTATAAAGGACCTAGAGAGAGAAAAGAAAACAAAAATTTTTGCTATATATAATTATCTTTAAATAATGTATATAGTTAGAAAAATCTGAAAGGAGTCGGTTTGTTAACCTCTGCAGCAAGAGAAATCAGTTACAAATTTAAATTTCCACTCACATAATATTTAGAGATTCAAACACAGAGTAAGTGGTAGCTAAAAAGACAAGCAGAATCTGGTCACAGTTCGATTATTTCAAAACAACAGAGTGATATATATTAAATCATTTCAGTTTTTAATCGGCTTAAAAGGTTTCTAAGGCAGTGGCTTTCTTTATGTTTGTGTAATACCAACCAGGCGTGAAGTAGGACTCGAAGTGATACATAACTGTCACTTAAAAGAAATTCAAGCACACAAGATAAGTCTAAATATGGATTTAAAATGGATGGCAAAGAAAGTCGTGAAGAGAAAGTGAAGGAGATGGTGAATTCTTTAACGCTGGGGCGTGTTTGTGTATGGGATGAGTTTAAAAGGTTTTGAAAATTGAGTTAAAACATTATTGATAAAAATCAGTAACATATAAATACAAATGTAGACATTACACGTCAAAGTAGAATTAGCCTCTTTTATACCATAGCATATTCATAATTCTAGGACTTAGATTGCAGGGTTAAGCGTAGTTCATATAAATATAAAATCTAATAATCCTGTAGTAGAAAACAAAAAGTCTATTTAGAAGTAAGTGGTTTAAAAATAATAATATTAACTAAAAAAAATATAATAGCTAATGACCAAAACCACAAAAATAATATATCAACCAAGCAATCAGAAACAAATTAAATGACTGAAGGACAACATTTAAGGATAAGATTGTCCATGTATATACTGGAAAAGAAGCAATAGTATAGTGTACTCAGAAAATAAGAAAAAACAACATAAAAATATAAAAAAAAATTTTGAAATAATAATATATGTAGTAGTTTAATTTGAAAATGTATCTGATACAGGTTCACCAATGATGCCCTCTATATCAAAGAAAAGATATGAACAAAAATGGGATGCATATGATGACCCAAACTCATATCGAATCAGTAAATTAATATTAAATTTATTACACATATATGCATTATAAAAATAATTAGGAGAGCAATGTTCCAAACAGTATCTTATAATGTTTTTAATTTTATCGCTATAATCAAATGCTGGAAACAGCGAAGAATAAAATTCCTATAAAAAGATAGAGGAATTTCTGTTTTAAAAAGGAACTAAAATAGAGATCAAAATTAAAAGCATCTGTTTTATTAAAAATATAATTAGTTAATATATGATTCATAATATGTAAGATTGTATATCTAGGTCATCTGTAGTAAGTTGGTTATTGTTAGTTTTAAGAAGGTTTAAGTCATTAGGGAAAAAATGTCATTTTAGATATGCTTTCTATTTATACAGAAAATTATTAAATCACCCAAAATTGAGGTAAAATTCCTTATTAATAGCGTAATGTTTTTCATAAAAAAAATTAATTTAAATTATCCAAATTATTGCTAGCAGTTCCATTTTGTGATTGGCCATTAGTTTTTCGTATCACACAATTGCCGTTATAATCAATAAAATTTTTCTTAAGAACTAGTTATGGAATTTTACACTATTTATAGAGCTCAAAATTTTCTAATTGAATCTTCATAATTTCAATTATTTCAATTTATATCGATTCTCAAAATCATAAACTGTCTATAGAATATAAATATTTGATCAATAAATAATTAATAATATCTGCTATTTTTAAATAATAGCTTTAACATTAAAATAATTTATAATGTTTTTAAAGCAAATTGTAATAATTTATCTAAGAAAATACACACAAATGTTTCATCCACCAAATTCAAACACTAAACAGAAATGCTTATGCTTCAAAGAAGATGTAGTAAGATGAAAAATAGTAAAAAGTATATTCGTAAAAATATTGATTTTTTTAATAAAAATTGTGATACATTTTTAATGATTTTTAAAATGTGTTTCGATAAAAGAAAATCTACTAATAATGGAATTTCTACATAAAATTCGCCTGGTATCATATTTAAAAAAGCAATTTGTCAACATTATTACAATACGAGTATTTTGAATTCACATAAGTTTTTCCGGCACATTCTCCATTAAAAGTATCTTTTATTTCCCACCGACCCTTCTTAAATCTCTTTTCCAACGCAATAAAAGTCGACAGTTGTGAGACAACATGTGACAGACATTTTAATTACGGATTTTCTACGACTTGCAAACACATTCCTGATCGCTCTTTTTCTTCTTTTGCTCTTCTTTCTATTCTCCTGAGGAAGATGAATGAGCCTTCCAAAGGAACTGAAAATTTAATTAACTTTGCATTACACAATCGTCCGGGATTTTACAGGTGCAGATATTCTTAATTATCTGCATCTCAAAAATTCGTTTCTTCGCGTACACAGTATCTGTTTGGAAGCGCTTCCATTGAAAAATAAATTTGTTTAATAGACGAAACAACTGGGAACAAATTTTTATGTGTAAAATGTACACAGATGTTAATTAATTACAAAGGTTTTCTCTGCCCCGGATGAATTCTAGCAAAATATGAATAATTTTTCTGTAGTTTCTGGGCATTATTTTACATTTCACGCGTAGTAATTTAATAACAGGTAAATAGCAAGGGAAAATGTATGCAGAGAGTGTAATTGATATGAATTTCTTTTGGGACTCAAATTGTGTTTTAAAAGGTGCATTATTCGAGTGAAGTAAATTTAATACGGATTGTGTGCCCATTTTTTCCCTCTTTTAATATAGTTAGGATTTCAACAAAGTAAGACTAAATTTAAATGTCGTCTTCTGAGCACAACTGAATTAATATTGATGGAGAGCAATGTTAAAGCACAATACGGGCATCTTTAAGTAGAATTAAATGGGATGTAAAATTATATCATTTAATTTTGTACGAGGTCATTCCTTCAATAGGGGCTCAAAGCTTTTGTCTATAAAAAAAGGATCTCGAGATAATGGTATGTAGATTTTTCTATAAGTAATGCAGTGGCACGCAAACAAGGAAGGGGGATCACGGGTCCACCTCCCCATAGCCCTTGATTTTTTTCCAATTGATGATAATCCTATGTACAGAGTACGTAAAAATTTCATTCAGTATTTGTTATTAACAATTTATTTTATTAATTACTACTAACTGTTGATTCAATAATTTACTTTTTACTGTTTTTTGTTCCCAAAATCGACAAAATCAAAAGAATATGTTTGATGGCGTATTGAGGTATGATACGCGAGAAAAGGGTTAACTTCCCAGCCTGTACCCCTCCCTTGAAAAGTTTTTGTGTACAACACTGATGTAATGTCAACTGCAAAAAAACAGAATGAAGAATTCAGAGATCTAATAACTCATCTTGTTCTTTTGTTTCGCGGCTTGATATTGGTACCAAATTACCTGGGTTCGAATCCCGGAAAGGCATGAATGTTTGTAAATGTATAGTGCCTTCGTGGCATGGGGGCACTCTAAATAGCCGTCGAGCCTTAAGTCCTCTCGTGAGGTTGGTGGAAAGAGAAGAGAGGAGGGAGGCCTCTAACCACCTCTAGGGAGCTCTCCCTCAAAATTGGGGTGGAACCGAGTAAAATCGTACTGTCACCTGCATGGAATAACGACAGGCGTAAAAATCTAGCCCGCAGCCGCGAAGAATTTCGTAGACCTTGATCTGATGTTAATGTCGATCAGGTGGCATATAAGCAACGTGAGTGCTTGCGTGAATATTAACGTCGCACTGTTCAGCTACACAAAGGCTTTTGGCGATGGACCTCGTAATTTTGAATCATGGTGAAGTGACGAGGACACCTGGGTTGGCACACCCCTCTCTTAACTACCACACCACACCAACGGAAGGACGTTTGAGCTCTCGACTGATTTAACGTGCATCGTTCCCCTACAAGGCGGGTGTTTAGTGGAACTGAGGTCGAACTCGTGACAAGCCAGCCACGATCCGATACCTTGACCACTAGGCTACCACGGCCACAGGCATATAAGCAACAACAACCAAATTACGCCGTAGTCACCTATAGCCCTCAAGTTGCTGGCTTCGGTAGCCCAGTAGTCAAGGTATCGGATCACGGCAGGCATGTCATGAGTTCGAGCCCAGTACCACTAAAGACCCGCTGTGTAGGGCAGCGATGCACGTTCAATCTGTCGAGAGCTGAAACGTCCTCCAGTTGCTGTGGTGTGGTAGTTAGGAGAGGGGGTTGCCAGCTCAGGTGTCGTCCATGTCACTTGATCATGGTTCAAAATGACGTGGTCCGTCGCCAAAAGCCCTCGTGTAGCTGAACAGTGCGACGTTAATATTCACTCACTCACCCCTTCAAGTTGCTTTCACTGCATCATTAACATAGAATCAATCTATCTTTATTTCCTTACATATATTTTTTCGATTTCAGCTGTTGGTCGAATTTACAATATTTTTTTTCCAGTTTAGTCAAAGGTTAACCCTTAAATGCATATTGTTGCTAATTGTCTACATTCCAGTACCACTTAATTTTATTAAAAAACCTTCCAAAAACGCACGTTGACAATCACACACACACACATAGACAATAAACCATGAAGAAAGAAAACTCAATTTTATATATATATATACTTTTGAAGAGGAAGTTATTATTATTTTGACATTTGTATGTGGTGGGTGATAGAGTTCACTTGGAGACGTATTTCCTATTTTCGAGTCTCCTGTAAGAGTAATTTATCTAATGGAATAAAAAAATTACTTCACACACATCTGCTGTAAGGTAAGCTGTCGTTTGACGTTGCATTTTAAAATTTTATTGGATATATGCCAGGTATGTTGCTAAAAGTCTACATACAACTTTTTCAAAATAAATACTCAATATTACGGATTTTTTTTATTTATTTTTTATTTATAACGTATGTGACTACACTCGTATTAAAAGAGGACGTATTTTTAAAATTCAAAACACAAAAAATCATGCATTTAAGGATTAATTTTCAGATTCTTAATGCTCTGCACATTTTAATCTCATCTGCAATGTGCTTAGGTATATTAATTTAATAGCAAGTGAAATTTTTATTTTCTCAACGCTGTTAGTGTATACTAAAAATTTTTTTTAATCCGATCTTCATATAGTTGTAGAGAATAGCACATGTATATCGCTGAATGTGATTCATTATATTTTGCATGTACGGATCTGTATGCTACTTTGCATTATTAGCATTGTGTACGCATTACACTTTTGAGCTATTTTATCAACAGCGTGATCAACCTACAGATAATTGTGTTTGAACTCTCGAATTAGGCTGCAGTTTTATGATTTAACAGTTTTTATTCACACATAGCGTGTCAAAAAATATGTTTTTCAATTTTTTTTTTTGTTATGCATTTCCTATGAAGCATTTATTATAAAATTACTTCAGAAAAGTGAAGGCAATCGTATTGATAAAGTGGTGGTTAGGACAATCCAGAACTTGAGTAATTAAAGACCGCTCAGCAGTGGAATAACAGGGTGCTGACGCATATTAAATATGTCGAGGATATCAAAGTCATCCAGATGACATCATGCGACAAGTTGAAAGTCAGAAGAATGTTAGTTGAGGTATTGACCTTTGTAAGTGAGAATAGAGATCCATAACTCAGAATTAAAAATAGAATATTCTACGTGTGAAAATGATATTTTTTTGAATCGGCAGAAATAGAGATGTTCATCCACAAAAGCTCAGATCTCAACAATATTGGCTAGTAAATGAGCTTAAATTAATATATTAGAATTTAATAACAAGATCTTCTACACGGAAATTTCCATAAACCTTTTTGAAACATAACTGAGTGAGTGAGTGAATATTAAGATCGCACTGTTCAGCTACATGAGGGCTTTTGCGAAGGACCACGTCATTTTGAATCGTGATCAAGTGACTGAACGCCACCTGAGCTGGCACCCCTTTCCTAACTACCACACCATACCAACGGGAGGACTTTTTAACTCTCGACAGATTTAACGTGCATCGTTGCCCTACACGGTGGGTCTTGAGTGGTACTGGGCTCGAACTCATGCCACGCCTATCATGATCCGATACATTGACCCCTGGCCTACTGCAGCCCTTGAAAAATAACTGAAGGATTTAATTTAAACTTACGTCGCACTCTGAAGGAACACGAGGGATAATTTTGTACCTCGTAATTTTCAAGCATCGTCAAGTGATAAAAACGACACCCGAGCTGGCACACCGTCTCCGAACTTCCACACCACGTCAATGGGAGGACTTTAAGCCACGACAGGTTTAGCGTCAATCGGCTCCCTCTACATGATGGGTCTTCAGTTTCCCAAGGTTTCTAACCCGCATCTCGACAGCGCCCGTCACGAGCTCTCGACATCGAGAAACTGCTACAATGAAAGAAAAATAACTAAATGATATATTGACGATATTATGCTGTACTGCTGCCTAAAGTTCCATTTGGAATAAATATGAAAAGAAAAGTTTTCCAATGTAAACTTGATGTTGATGAGCATTTTCGTGTGTGTGATTTCATTCATTCTAGTAATACAATACCACAAAATTAAATTGTTGCAGTCACACTGTAACTTTTCCTCACAAATCATCAGTT
Organism: Trichonephila inaurata madagascariensis; assembly: GCA_019973955.1. Taxonomy (NCBI): domain Eukaryota; kingdom Metazoa; phylum Arthropoda; class Arachnida; order Araneae; family Nephilidae; genus Trichonephila; species Trichonephila inaurata. The sequence continues at coordinate 118,700 of BMAV01016787.1, read as the reverse complement.
AAATTAAGATATTATCTATATCCTCTATATCATTTCTTGTAATTCCCTTACATACGGTTGTGAATTACACAGGAGACAGTTTTAAAACTCTTTCATATCTGTTAACGAAAGCAATGCTTCAGAAACAGTAGTCCTTTCAAAATTTCTTCAAAAAAAAAAAAAAAACATTTAAACCTTTTTAAAAAGAAAGTTCTCGTTCAGAATTTTTTATAAGTGAATGTGAATATTAACGTCGCACTGTTAAGCTACACGAGGGCTTTTGGCGATGGATCTCGTCATTTTGAACCATGGTCAAGTGACGAGGATGACACCTGAGCTGGCACCCCTTCTCCTAACTACACCACCACACCAACGGGAGGACGTTTGAGCTCTCGACAGATTTAACGTGCATCGCTCCCCAACACGGCGGGTCTTTAGTGATATTGGGCTCGATCTCGTGACGAGCCAGCACGACCCGATACTTTGACCACTAGGCTACCGCGGCCACAGAAATTTTTTTTATACTTAGCTGCTTATATTCACATTTAAATATAAACATTAGACCTATTGAAAACGAAATTTGCAGATAAGTAGTGTAATAAATTAAATTACCCGCATTAATGATTGATTGATTGAATATTAACGTCGCGCTGTTCAGCTACACGAGGGCTTTTGGCGACGGACCACGTAATTTTGAACCATGGTCAAGTGACGTGGACGACACCTGAGCTGGCACCCCTCTCCTAACTACCACACCACACCAACGGGAGGACGTTTCAGCTCTTGACAGATTCAACGTGCATCGCTGCCCTACACGGCGGGTCTTTAGTGGTACTGGAATCGAACTCGTGACAAGGCAAGCCACGCTCCGATACCTATACCACTCGGCTACCGCGGCCATTACCCGCATTAAGACTACACAGTACGCTTAAAAAATTATTTTGGAGACAGTTACAGTAAAAATAATTTATGTTTTATGTTTAGATTGTATTATTAAGCTGATTCTATAAATAAAAAGTCAGTTTGGCCAGCCATTATTTAACAATGTTAAAAAATTAGGAATTTTTGAAGTGTTTTCGCACAAACTTCTTATTAAATATTCAATTTTTAAAATTTTTTATTCATTTTAAGTTATTTGTGTTTCTTAGGCTATTGCAAACAAAAGTTAGTATGGATTTGAAAATATATTCCCTTGTTGATTTTTAATAATTGTTTTTCTAGAACCTGGAAAAAACACGAAAATTTTTAAAATATCAAATTTAGCATTTTTTAGAAAAATAACTCTAGAGATCTCAGCCCTCTCTAATCCATACTAACTTTTATAGAGCTAACTTGAACAGAAAAACGCCTTAGGGATTAAAAAACACTTAAACCTTTAAAATTGAAAGTCTGAGAAAAAAAGCATTTAAAGAGTTTGTAAAGTCATAAAACAAAAACTTATAATGCGCGTAAGGCTCTAATGTTTTAATATGTTATTTCCCAATGCATGTTCTACATTAAAACACTATTTTAATTAAATATGACTAAAAAATTTTTTAATTCAAAATATATTTTTGCATAATATTGATAGCATTTGTTAAGACGATAGTTTATTCAGCTTAATCTTAACCCAATATTTTCACGAAAGTTTTGAAACACAACATTTATTTACAAAATAATAATGATACTAACTTAAGCTAAAAATAGCCAGGTTTTTCTTAAAATTTAATGTTTTTCAGTTTCAAATTGGGGCAGTTTAGGAAGTCTTAGCTCTTGTCTCGCGCGCGCGTACGACTTTAAAATACTAAAATATAGTACTACAATATGTTTTGTTGTTGTGACTAATGCCACCTGCCTGACGAAGTCAGGTCGAGGCCCGCAAAATTCATCGCGGCTAAGGGCTAGAATTTTTACGCCTGTCGTTAGCCTTAGCTTTGAGCACCATGCAGGTGACAGTACGATTTTGCTCGGTTCCACCCCAAATTTAGAGGGAGAAAACCCTGGGGATGGTCAGAGGCCTCCCACCTCTCTTCCCCTTCCACCAACCACACGAGAGGACTTGCGGCTCGACGGCTATTTAGAGTAAGCCCATGCCGCAAAGGCACTATACATTTACAAACATCCATGTCTTCTCCGGGATTCGAACCCAGTCCCTACGGCACCGTAGTCAGCATCGCTAGCCACTATACCGATTGGGCGACAACAATATGTTTAGTATAATGTAGTATGGTACATCAAAAAGGAAATATTCAGTTATATCTGCAACATTTGAATTCAGAATAGTTGTATTCGGAAGTCTAATTGCAGTATTAGCTGACGACTGATTTTTAGATACATCATTTTCAGTAGTATTCCATCTCTTCGAAATATTGTTTCTCACAGCAACCTGAGAACGCTTTGGCCATGGCATTTTCTCTACAGGAAAAATTAATGATAAAGCTTTTAAGTTATATAAACTATTTTAAGGCAAAATTGGCCATGAAATTAATCAAAATTAATTAATTATGAGAACTCAAAACATAATCTAGCAGAAATAATTTTTGTGATGAAAATTAGAATTAATAACCATTTCACACTAAAAACTCAAAAATGTTTTTAATTAAATCAATTTAAGAGTAGATAAATGCTTTAAATGAAACAGAAACCACAAAATCATTGCTCATAAAACTTCACAAATATCTTAAAAACTAATTTGCTAAGAGATCTGAAATTTGGTGGCAAGCTACTCAATGATATAAGCCACTAGAAAATGCAAAATGGAAAATGCAAAAAAAAAAAAATCAGTAATTAGGAAATTTTTAGAGAACTGTGTAGTCTTAATTAAAACGTGATTTTTACCTCAGGTTAAACAAAAATGTTTCAGATAAATAAAATTTATAATTAGTTGGAGTTACTGAAGAGAATAATTTTTTTCTCATCACTTCAACTAAGTTATGTTGTGGATGATGAGAAATTATAGTTAGGTAGTGTGTGTGCGTGCATAATGGCAAATTCTTTTGTATGAATTGAAATATATATAAATAACTTTTCTAAAGGCTCTAAATTCATACATTTTAGGCGTAGTTACTCTAAAACAAGATTACTTCAGATTCCAATATTATAATTTATTTTATTATGAAACGAAATAAATTTATTTTCAAAACGCTAGTCCCTCTCCCCCTCCACATACAAATAAGAATTTTTTTGAAAAAGAAAAACTGATTAAAATAATTTATATCTCTGAATATAAATTCATATTGCTACATGGCTAATCGTCTGAAACTCTACACAGTAATAACAGATTTATATAATTAACAGGAAACAAAAAACTCACGTGAAGTTCATAATAGCATAGATTCAAAGTTCATACAATAATACAAATCCATTTTCACCATATCGCATTAGGCCTACTGTTGCTCTGTTAAGCTTGAACTCCAATGTTATTTCTCTGCTCCGTTTTTCTATAAGAGGGAAAGCATCTGGAATTTTTTTTGGCGAAAAAATTCTCCAAGAGTTGACTGGATTTTTTCAAATACATCTTTGTCTCTAAATTTGACGACTTGGTGTTGTGACGAAGTGGAGCCAGTAAGAATCACTTCCTTACTGGGGAGCGTGAAGGTTCATACAGCTATTAGCCCAAAAGGCGTTTTATTCCAAATAAAACAAACAAAACATTCTATTCGATAGTAAATTTTTGCTCTTCACAGCCTTTCGCTGGAGAAAAGTCCCATTTAAGGTTAAAAGATCTTGAAATGATCGGCTTCCGTATGCGGCTGTCCCCGCCACCCCTTTAGCTGGTATGGTCCAGGATCACTTGAGTGGCTCCTTCGCAGACTACGTCTCTCCATCATCAAGAAGTCATCGCCGTTTATATCTCTTGGTCCTTGAGGTGCGGCTGCCCCCGAAACCCCTATCGAGTGTCTTGGAAGAAGAAGAATAAAACTAATATGGAAGGTAAGGCAGAAGATTGAAGGAGATTCAGTAGGTTTCCGTCAACTTGCGAGCTGACCTTTTAAATCCCCTGGGAGGGCCTCTTTCACACCCCCAATCATCTCTGATTTGCGAGAGTAGTGCATCGCACATGGCTCTCCTCATTTTAGTCCCAACTCCATTGGTTCTGGGAGACAATAGGCCACCGAGTCTGAAATCAACTCCGTCGTCGAACCTCGTATACCCTCAGGAGGGTCTATAAATCGTCCTGAGACTTTTTCAGTCAGGTTTGTCCTTATCACAATAGACCAGAATTTCGTTCAAATAGTCCGCGGTCTACATGTGCGAGGGGACCCAACATTGGATATTGTTCACCGGGAGCTTCCTTCCTATAGATCATGGTGCCCAAACGTTACCTGAGGGGGAAATGGCGTGCTTTCAACATCGCCACCTCCAGAATCGGTGATATACCTCTTTGTCCCTGTTGATGAGGGAAGAATACACGGTCTCTTTTGAAAGATACAATGTCCCATCTGGGTATTCCATTCCCTTTGTCCATCAAGAATGACAAGTATTGTCGGGAAACAGTGGCGTAAAGAAGAATACTGCTCACCCCCCTGCAAAATCAGGTTTTGGGTTCCAAGCCCAAACACGTACTTGGCGTCAGTCAGGCTGGGCCCCATAGAAAACCTGCCCCCCCGTAATGTGAGGGTGTTTGTTACGCTACTGTAGGGAAGTGTTCTACTGATGAACCGATGCTGTAGCGTCAGTTGGCAATTCAACGTAATCGCCCAAATCATTCCTATTCACAAATATTATTCTAGAACAAACATTCTCACTTTGCCCATAAACGAGTGGCTGCGGTAGCCTAGTGGTCAAGGTATTGGATCGTCACGAGTTCGAGCCCAGTACCACTAAAGACCCACCGAGTAAGGGAAGCGTTGCACGTTCAATCTGTCGAGAGCTGAAACGTCCTCCCGTTGGTGTGGTGTTGTAGTTAGGAGTAGGGTGCCAGTCAGGTGTCTTCCTCGTCACTTGAACATGGTTCAAAAGTACGAGGTCCGTCAATAAAACCCCTCGTGTAGCTGAACAGTGCGAAGTTAATATTCACTCTCTCACTTGCCCATAAATGACCTTTCCGCCCCCATTACATTCCGGCAAAGAAGAAATCGGTGTCCGAAACGTCCATAACACTATCTTCAATGTGAATTCTTCAAGGAATGCGTAGAATCTTCAATAGAAGAAATTTAATTGGGATTTCAATGTCAGCGTTATAATATAGCGAGATTGTGACTCGGGTCTGGGAAAAAAATCCAAATATACGATATTATATAAAGTATTACTGAATAGCACATACACAATAAAAAGAAAAAGGAATCAAAGTATCGTTGAGAAAAAAACTCCTACATAACATATGTGGCCGCGGTATCCTAGTGGTCAAGGTATCGGATCGTGGCTGGCCTTGTCACGCGAGTTCGAGCACAGTACCACTAAAGACTCGCCGTTAATATTCACTCATTCACCCTTCAGAACATATTTAGTCCTAAAATAAATTGAACGTCATTAAATGTTTTTGTAATTATTGAAGATTAATGAAATAAATTTTTATCAATGCCGTTTCATAGTCGAGTCAAAATTAATTTACGAGTATTTTTTCAAAAATAGGGGAGGCAAAAATAGTGGACAGCTAATATTTTAAAAATCTGTAATTCTATTTCTTATTTTTAGTTTTTTTTTTTGGTCGTAAATTAAAAGATATATTCAAAGCGAATTTAATAATAAATTAAGAAAACAAAAAGTGAACAAATGATAAATAACGTGTCGAGGCTTAAACAATAGCGCCATCTCGGCATTCACCGCAACTTTATCTTTCACTTTTTTCTCTTTCACGCATTAATCATGTATAAATTATGCAAACTAGCCTGATTATTTGAATAAATAATATCAGATTAGAAGCATTCAGTTTTTGAGAATAGAGTTCATAATAGCAAATATATTCAATGTATAAACTTTCATAAATCAACTCTAACAATCTCCTTTAAAAACTATGTATTTTTAATGATAATTATTAATGTTATACTATCATATTTAACACAATCAAACTTTGAAAAGATTTTATCTCGGAATATCTACTACTCTTCCCAGGGAAAAAATAAATAAATAGTTCTAATCCCTACTTTTTAATTTTAATGGTGCTCTACTCTGAAATCTGTTTCAGAATTCCACCATTTAATTTTTAAGAACACACATTGTTTTTTACACGTACTTATCCTAAAAACTGTCCTAGAAATGCAGTTATTTGGTGTAAACGCATAATTTAAGAACTCTGAGCAAATCAAAAAGTAATCAACAAAAGAAAAAGTCCAATTATTTGAAATGCGTGCAAATATATAAAATCGTGAAATTCTTTATAAAAACTTTTGTTCATTAAACTAAGATTAAGGTCAAGCAAAACAAACATACAGACGAACAAAATGAATTTTCTTAATACGTCAAATAATCTTCCACGCATTTTTAAATCGTTGTTTATTTTGCTCTCGCAACACAATCAAAGAAGGATTATTTCGAGTTTTCTCTGATAAACAGAAGAATTGGGGTGTTGAAGGGGGGTGAAAGGGAAAGTGCATTACTGACGTGGGACAGTGGAATACGGTGAACTTTTTCATATTTGTGAGAAGTCACAGTACGAATGTAAAACTTCACGAAATTAATTCTTTTAAGGTTCTGTAAACCAAATATTTATCTTCTTTTGACATTCTGAAGTAAATATATATAATGTTTATGCACGTTATAAAGCATGTGTAATGAAACGAGTATGTTATTTATACAAATGCATACATTTTATAAAATAAATGATAACGTTACTCGTGACATGCAAGCTTTTGCAAAACACTCTTGACTGTGATTGAAAAAAAAATGTAGAGGTGCAGAAAACAATTTTCTTTGTTTTTTGGAAACACATTATGGTGAGTGTTTATTAACGTCGCACTATACAGCAACACGAGGGATGTTGGCGACGGATCTCACCATTTTGAATAATGGTTAAGTGACGAAGACGACACCTGAACACTACCTATTCAAACTTCCACACCACGTCAACGGGAGGATGTTTGAAATCTCGTCAGCTTTAAGGTGCAGCGGCCTCCTCTACACAACGGGTTTTCAGAGGCACTAGGCTCGAACTCATGACCTGCCAACCACGAGTCCGTGATCTTGACCATTAGGATACAGCGGCTATTATTGCCAGCCTACAAAAAGCACTGATCTTTTTGAAAAGTTTTTCATTGTGTCCACCTGGGGTGTAATTTCATAATCTTATTTACATTATTTACTATTATTAATATATTCACGCTTGTATTTTATGGTATTTGTCCAATAAAATTGACTTTGATATCTCTTGCCCTTCATGGTGTTGCATCTTTAGTGGCCCAATGAGCTTTTGAGCACTGTAGTTCTCTTTCCAGTGAACTTTATTCGATTTGTGTGAGAGCCGTGGTAGCCTAGTATTCAAGTTAACGGATCTTGGTTGGCGTGTCATGAGTTCAAGCCTAAGTACTGCTGAAGATCCGCCGTATAGAAGAGCGATGCACGTTAAATCTGTCGAGAGCTCAAACGTCCTCCCGTTGGTGTGGAGTGGTGGTTAGGAGACAAAATGTTCTAATAACCATGGTTCAAAATGACGAGGTTCGTCGCTAAAAGCCCTAGAGTAGCTGAATCACTCACTCAATTTGTTTGAGATATGTTGCACACAAGAGCTACACAGTTCAGTATGAGCAAAAGGTCCCTTGATTTCAAACAAGTAATCATTAACGAAGATGACATCTCCTTAATGTCTCAGTCTTCAATCATTTGAGTAGCGAGGTAGCTTGATTCATTTGAAGTAAAGGCCTCTGAATCAGAACACCTATGACCAGATTAAGTTGAAGTTACCCTTGAAGGTATAGTCATGAACATTGGGATCAGCAATATTGAAGTCGTTTCGTGGATTTCAGTCCTTATTCTACTAAAAATGCCGTGTAAAATAATGGGGAGCCACTATTTGCTAAACGGAACTAAACTTCAAAATCCTCAGGTGTGACTTGGAAATTAGGGAGAAATAGATCCCATACCTCAGCTACCGTCTTTTTTACTTAAGCATAGTTAAAAAATTTCGAAATTCCTTTCTACAGCCTTCACCTACTGTATAATACTTCAAAAATTTGCAAATTTCCGAGTGTTTTGAAGATTTTATGTTTTATTGCATTGAATATACACTGCTTGACAAATTGCTAAGAAACAGTTACGTTTTTCGGAATAATTAAGAATAGACAATTATTGAAGTAATGAAACTAAGTACATATTTAGTAGGGACGATGTGCATTTAGTATAGTGCAAAATGGTACAGATATCGCCACATCAAAGAATTAAAAACTTAAGAATAAAGAAAGATGCTCCTTGGATGATTTACAAACCCACAAAAAATTGATCTTCAGGTTAGAATGCTGCAGACATGAATACCTTAGTATATAAGATGCGTGTTGACCACAAACACTAGCGCACATTTTGCATCTCTTTTCCATGATCTTCACAACAGTATCGAGGAGTCTTTAGGGGATATTGTGTCCTATTCCTCTCTCAAGGCGATTTTAAACTCTTGCACCATTCGGAGAGGGAGGGTTCTTTGTGCAACGTGTCTACCAAGAGCATCACAGGCATGTTCAATAGGGTTTAGTTCAGGAGAATAAGCAGGCCATTGCATACGGAGAATATTTTCACTTTGAAATGTATCCGATACTTCTAAGCTTCTATGTGGCCACGCATTGTCATCCATAAACAGAAATATCTAAAAATACGAACAAGATCCAGAATAATTTCTCTGCAATACCGTTACGATGTAACTCTTTCTCGCTCAAAGATATGAAGCGGTGTTCTGGCATTGTACATGATGCCTGCCTACACCATTACCTGGGCCTTACTGATCACATTCTTAAGGTATCCGACTACGTTCGGAACCGTGAATTTGCAAAAGCGTGCAAATGTATAATATTGCAGATATTTAGTGTCACTTAGATTAGAATACATGTATATAAATGTTTTAAGGACAATATGACAAAAAAATTATTTAAATACAATATTTTGGCAAAAAATTAACTTAGAATAATTTTTTTTCAAAATGTTCTCCTTTTGTGAAAACTGCTTCTATTATAATAATATTTTGCCTGTATATAGCTCAGACTTCTCTACAGAGGCTCAACTAGAATTTTTGAAATATATAACTTAGAAGTTGGTTTTTCCATATTTTACGACAACAGAGGGAAACAATTTTAAGAAAAAAACGCCGATAATTATTTTAATTGGTGGTAACTGAAAATAATCTCAATTTTTCAAAAATCTTAGTTGAGCCTCTGTAAAGAGGTCTGAGCTATATACAGGCAAAATATTATAATAGAAGCATTTTTCACAAAAGGAGAACATTTTGAAAAAAGATTATTCTAAGTTAATTTTTTGCCAAAAATATTGTATTTAAATAACTTTTTTTTGTCAAAATGTCCTTAAAACAATTTTATACATGTAGTTTAATCTAAGTGACACTAAATATCATGAAAATTATACATTTATACTCTTTTTTTAAAATCACGGTTCCGAACGTAGTCGGATACCTTAAACAAATTTTTGTGCATAACGTGTTCCACTCTCTCCACAGTAATTGGTGGCCAGAATCACTTGTCGCACTGAAACGAGATTTGTTGGCAAAAATTACTCTAGATTAGCGATACTCAACCTGCGGCCCACCTGAGCCTTTTTAGATGGCCCGGTCAGTGGCCATTGCTCTGAAAAATTCACTTATTTAAGAACAATATATTAAAAATTTGGTGACACGAAATCAAATCTATCAATTTTGTTTTTTGCTGTCGATGTCGCCCGAGTGCGAATCGAAATTCTTTTTCTATTTGTAACGGTTATGGTGAGTGAGATAGCAGACAACAGTGGAGTAATGACAGTTATATGAGTGAACTAATTTTTATCTATCTTTCATATCTTGCAAGCGAAAACTATCCGAAGAAAATATATCGTTTCCAGATAATTGCGAGGTTGACTATTTTGTAGTGAAAAACAAACATGGATATGTAATTGTTTGATTTGTCACGAAAGTGCTGAATTTAAAAAATACAAATAAACAGGAATCATTCAATGACACTTTTCTTCGAAGAACTCTTTCAAGATGTAATAAATAGGCTTTTTCTTGAAAAATCTTTCAGCAGCAACAAAATATTTTGTCAGTTGTAGTGTCATAGCGTTAACAAAAACATCTCATGAAGTTTGTTATGTTATTGGTAATCTCTCTCTCTCATATGAAACTGTTTACTGATGCAGAAATTGCGAAGGAGTGTTGATTAAATGCTAATTCAATGTTAGTGACAAAAATGAAAAATATAGAAAATAACAATTTAAAAAAGCAAAACAGGAGTTAAAATATTTTAACCAATTTGCACATTTAACCCCCTCCCCTTTATCCTCATAATGCGATCCGCGTGAAATTGCTGACATCTGTATGCGGGCCAGCAGAAAAAAAGGTTGAGTACCCCTGCTCTAGACCAATTTTGGTGATCCCAACCAACAAGTTCCTTACATCAGAGTAATCTCTCTCAACGATGGCGTGGTTGAAGTGGGATGCAAAAAACAGGCTTCTGTGCATACAAACCAACTTGATTTAATCACCGCGAGATAGTTCTTGCTGAAACATGCGTACCGGTAGTTGTTGCAAGGTTTGCAGCCATCTGACCAGGAGTGAAGTTTCTGTTCCTTTTTACCACGAGGGCTACATAGTGATTCTCTAAAGATATGGTGCTCCGACCACGATCCCCGGCATTTCAGCAGCAACAAAGCATTTCCACCTTCAGCGGCCTTCTTCCATCATGATATGACACTCTTTGTGATGCACCCATTTCAGCCGGCGACACTTTGATCTGCTTCCAGTCCTCCAACTCTTCGTCCATGCCCGTAGTCACTCTAACGGTGTCGTGCTGACATTTTACTCTTAATTATTGCAAGTAACAAACAGAATTTCAGAGAAAAAACTTTTATAACACGCAGCGCAATTTTTGGCAAACATCAAATAGCATGAATTTTCGTATAAATCACGAGCTTGTATGCACTGTCTTTTAAAAAAAATAACGAGTCCTGGTCTACCACGACCTCAGAACTTGAATTTACTTTTATTCGTCAGCTGTCTAAGATGCAATTTTGAACGAAACATTTGTTCCGTAGTAATTGTCAAGCAGTGTAAATATGCTTTCCCTAATCATGGACATTCTGTAGCAGAAGACATTTCAAATGTCCTCCCCCTCAAATGGACTGCATTTTGGTAGTCAAGCCTTTGCGAACACGGTTAGATCTCAAGTGGGAGAGTCATTTCTCATGGATGGCACCATCTAGTGGCGGCTGGCTCTCATTATCAAATTTTTGACGCTTGAATCTATTCAATTTAAGCTATCATCGGATGCTAAATATTGCCGAAAGTACCAGCGCAAAATGGATACTCAAGGGATCTTTTACATGCCACATAATCATATGATGGACGGGCCTACGATTTTGGTATTCAGAAAATCTACTGACTCCAGCCGGTATCGAACCCGCAATTTTAGGCTTAGTTGTCAGGCACGCCACCTCTAGTCCACCAAGCAGACTTATTTCAGACTTACTAATGTATAAATCAGGAATCGTATTTGGTAAAATTCGCATATATACTCTAAAGTAGTATTAAATATATTTACTTAAGTTTTTTTTTTTGTTAATAGATCCAATTAGTGCATTTAAACATAAAAGAAAGTTCTTTTAAGTAGCAAAATATATTATTACTGTTTTTTTCCTATTATTTGTCCTTACCATTAGGTTCGAACTGCTCAAACTACTTGTTTTATCCATCATAGGGCAGAGTTGGAGAGTCTGCGACCTTCTGCGTAAATTAAAACTTTTCAAGAATTTTTTTTTTTTTTCATTTTTATAAGACCATATTTTTGCTATTTTTATTTTCACAGCTGACGGATATATTTTTACTGTCCTACAAAACTAATTTGGATTAAAGAAATCTCATAAAGAGTATCCATATGAGTAGAATTTAAAAAGAAACATATTTTTTTTAAAAAAAAGTGTACTTATAAAAAGCAAAATTACTTTGATTGAGACTACCAAATTGCAGACAGACAAATGCGGCCTCATCAGGTTAAAAATAACCTGATACAATCTTTTATCTACAAACATTTCTACGCCCTTTGACCCAGAGAAACATAAATATGTACAAAAGAAATCTGTTTAAATACCTTTTGATGCCGAGTTTTAGTGCTTGTCCTAAAACCCGTTTTACAGGAAAGAAGAACATGGTGACGCTTGATAAGACCTTGACATCCACAAAGTCGGTTTTTAAGGTTGTGTTGGAATGTTCTATAAACTAGAGAGAGAAACTCTTATGACGGTAGTTAAAGGATTAAAAAATATTTTTAATGTATGCTTATTGAGAATTCTGGTAGAATGCTTAGCAGAGTTAATTTTTTATGAACGAGTTCTCTTGAATGAATTGTGTTCAAGGATTTGGAGTTATAATCCTTGTTGAAGTCTCATGTTTTCCTGTACTTCATTCTTGTATTCTTTCTCCTTAACGGTAGAGTAAAGGGACTAATGCATGCTCTCTTAATCGGCCAAGAGTTGTATTAATGTCACACTATAAAGCAACACGAGAGCTATTGGCGACAGACCTCGTCATTCTGAAGTGACGAGGATGACACCCGAGTTGGCCCTGCCCCTGTCCAAAAGACTATACCAGGCCAACAGAAGGACTTTAAGCCTCAACATTTTTAACATGCATTGGTCTCCCCTACAATGCAGGTTTTCAGTGGCATCAGGACTCGAACCTGTGACACTCCCGCCACGAATTTGTAACCATAACCACTAGGCTACCGTTGTCACGTTAAATATTCTATATGAATGAGTGAATATTGACGTCGCACTTATTCAGCTATTCGAGAGCTACTATTAGAGACGGACCTCACAATTTTGAACCATGATCAAATGACGTGGACGACACCTGAGCTGGCACCCTTCTCTCCTAACTTCCAAACCACACGAATGGGAGGACGTTCGAACCTCGACATACTTAACGTACATCGGCGCCCACTGCACTGCGGGTCTTCAGCATTACCAGGCTCGAACTCAAGACAAGCAGGCCACGAATCCGTTACCTTGACCCCTAGGCTACTGCGGCCTTTCGTATCTCACAAAGTTTGTTTTATGATTTTCAGAAGACGATAAACTTCTAGGAATATACATCTCGTGTTTAAAAAGAATAATTGTGCCAAAGTTCTACGGGTAGTTTTCTGCTCAACAAAACTTTACCAATAAATATTTCTGGCCAATTTATGAATTGGGTAGACAATGAATGCTTTAAATGTGTGATTTTTTGCGCCGACTAAAACTTATAGTGATTAACGAAAGTATCTTATATCTCAAGCAGACCAGAGCGGTATATTTTGCATTTGTACTTGAATAATTTATTCCCTCCAATTGTTTCTGCTGTGTAACCATGGCAACAGGGTTGTGATTATCAATGACCGCTCGATTTCAAAAGATTCATCGTTCCTCTTTTGCAATATATATAACATAAGTATTTCCAACCTTCACGCATTAGCATTTTTAATCTGTTACTAGGACAGTTTCGCCGTCTTCTTTTCAACATTTTGATCCCCTGATGAAGTGGATTTTCTGTTTGAATTCAATCTCAACTACAAAGATGATATTTTTAGAGATGGATTTATGTGTATTAATTAAGATCACTTAGCGCAAGAAGCTTCGTGGAAAAACCAATCTACTCTGAAAATGCCATTCATAAAATGTACAACACATATTATGTAAATATTTAAAGATGTCTGTCTGAAGAACTAGTGGAGATCAAAGAGAATTCAAGTAAAATATATATAAATATATATGTAGTATATACGATATATTTATGTGTATATACAATTAAGCATTTTACTTAGTCATTTACAATTCTTACAGTTCATCATTCTGAATATATTCGAGAATATCAAAATATCTGAGATCGAAAGTGTAACTGAATTCATATGTAGATGTTTTTTCAATATTCGTTTGGAGACGTTTAATTAGCAATATCTGAAAGCAAGCCGTGAACTGAAAGTGTTCAGTCAGACATACTGTAGAATATTTTTGGACAGAAGAAATATGGATCTTAAACCGAATGCAGTGAATATTATATTGAAATCCTTTTCACGCTCCAGTTTATATGAGTCATTGTTGATTTTTCAGAATGAATATTTCGTAAGGAAATATTTAATTTTGTGAATTGAAATCACAAGGGTTCTTCACCCGAACTGCACGTGGAGTGCGAGACGAAAAAAAATTAAATGTTGATAAAGTGAATACTCATCAAAGGTGCGATACGTTTTATTTTAAGAGAGATGGACACACACAGTAATATATCAGAACAATTCTCATACTCTGAAGAAGGTGAGAGATCATAACATGAAATTTACGTGTTAACGACCTAGACAAACGTTTGTGTGAAGGACCCTAACCTTAAAGTTCAGGGAGAAATATTTGGCGACGTCAACGTTCTGAGTATGTAACAGTTTTAAGTGACGATATAATTGAACTTAACCCAGAGGACCCGTTGTGTAGAGGGGCTCATGCACATAAAATCTGTCGTGAATCGAAATCCCCGCGTTGACGTGGCGTGGAAGTTTTCAGAGTTGGTACCCTCTCAGGTGTCATCCTCGTCACTTGACCGGAGTACAAAACTGAGAAATTTCACACCTATAAACCTCCTGTTGCTTCAGAGAGCAACGTAAATTAAAATCGAAGTCCTCACATTGTCGTGGTGTGGAAATCTGGAGAGTGGAGTGTCATCTCAGGTGTGGTCCCGTCGCTCGACCGCGGTTAAAAATGACATGATTCGTTGCCAACAGTCCTCGTGATGTTTTGAAACTGGACATTAAGAAACAATCCATTATTAAAAATACCAAAAAATAATTTTTTTCCGAAGAAAAATAATCTTTTATAAATTTGTATTGTTTTGTATAAGTTCAAATGATTTATTTATCTTAAAAAGAAACTTTCAAAGCTACAATTATTTTTTTACATTTTTTTATGTTTTTATACGATTCTTTTTTTTTTTTTGCCTGTCTCATTTCTGTTTGGGACAGAATTCCTCTCAATGCCACAGTCAATGCACCCCTTAATTTTAATACAAGGTCAAATGACGAGGATGACACCTAAAGTAGCTTTAGTGGATCGACTCGAACACGCGTCTGGACACAAATATCCGCAATCACAAGCACGATTCCATGACCACTTTGCTACTGCGATGTCTTTTTTCTACTGTTCCAGTACGGTGTATTTAAAGTGTTTAGTAAATTCTGTATCCATTTTCGGTATATATGTATATATATGTCGGCTGCAGGCATGATGTTATAGTTGGTTTGTACACCCAAGGTTGCGGGTTCGACCTCGGCCCAAGTCGGTGGATTTTCATTAATTTGGAAAACCGACAACGTCCATGTCGTATGATTATGCGGCATAAAAAAGATCCCTAGAGTGCCTGTTGGGCTTGGGGGCTCTCGGCAAAATAAAAAATTCCGAGAGCCATATTTTGCATCAGAGCTCAGGTGTCTCCCTCTGGGGAGGAAACTCGGCATCAAAATTACATTATGGTGATTGGTATTCCACTTACATGGTGCCGTAGTAAAAAATAACGTCGGCTCTCGGAGAATGTGCGAGTCGGCAATGGTAACCAATCCGCACAGCCCCATTGGAAAAATATGTATAAATTTGTGCTCGGTGGCTTAGAGGTAGCGGGCCCCTCGTAATCCTAAGATTGCGGGTTTGATCTCTGCTGGAATCGATAGATTTTCTGGATACGAAACTAGTAGGCACACATGTATTATGATTATGTGGCATGTTAAAGGTCCCTTGAGTATCGATTTGGCTCTGATCCTCTCGGCAAAACTAAATCACGGCAATATTTAGCATCCAAAGAGGTTGGATTGAAAAAATACAAGCGTCAAAAATTTGGTAGCGGAAACCACCTTTAGACGATCCACCAATGAAATGGCTGTATCATTTGAGGACTTGCTCACACTTGTCTGGATCGCACAATTGTCCGCAAAACCCTAGCTGCTAAAAGGAAGCCCATTTGAAAGGTAACATTTTTCAATAGTTACTATTTATTGTAAACTGCGAAGTGGAATCTCCTTTATTTGATAATACGACAACAGAGAACATTGGGTGTGGATTCGAGACAACATTAATCTAAAAACATGGATACGAAATGTCATAATCATAATAATAACACGCTTTGACTAATATCATAGCAATAATATTTTTAATTTTAATCCCGCGCTAGAAAAAATATTTTTATCTAATGGGATGGAATTTTTACATTCTTCTTGGGATCAATTTGAAGGACACATGCACTGACCCTTTATATCACTATCTTGGACTCAATCAAGCTATTTATTTTTCAATTCATTAATTATTTATCCCAAAATTAATTTAAATTTAAAATTTCACTCAATTTTTTTTAAAAATTTATTATGGAGCCCTTACAGTAAGTAAGGTTTTCCAACATTCGAAGATATAAAATCCGTACAAAAAAATGAAGAAAATTTTCTTTAAAACATATGTAATGTAACACAATGAATAATGAAAAAAAAAATGGATATTGTAAAACACCAGTATATATTCATTTATTTCAATTCCTCGTGGCATAAAACTGAATGAGAAAGACAATCAGAGTTTGAATTTCGTCGAGGATCTGCTTACCAGTTGATGTTAGGGCTTAGGAGCGCGTTCCACACTCACATCTTTCAATTTTAACGACATTAATTTAAAAAAATGCCTCCGGTGTGTCACACGGGTTTGAGTTCTGGTGCCACTGAAAATCCGCCATGTAGATAGGGCTGATGCACGTTAAATCTGTAAAGCTCTAACTTCTCCCGTTGGCGTGGTGTGGAAGTTAAGAGAGGGGAGGAGCCAACTCAGGTGTCGTCTTCGTCACTTGACCATGGTTCAAATTACTAGGTCCGTCGCCAAAAGCCCTCGTGTAGCTGAATAGCGCGGCATTAACATTCAAAAAAATGGGAGGTTGTCTCTTCCGTCGCCTCAGAACATAGTTTAGAGCAGCCGTTCTTAAGCCTTCGATTGCCGCGGCGCTTTTATGTATCAGCGTGACTTCGCGAACCTCCAAGATTTGGAACATCCCTCCCCGACTTAATATTCTTGAGTGAGTGAGTGAATATTAACGTCGCAATGTTCAGCTACACGAGGGCTTTTGGCGACGGACCACGTCATTTTGAACCATGGTCAAGTGACGTGGACGACCCCTGAACTGGCACTCCCTCTCCTAACTACCACACCACACCAATGGGAGGACATTTGAGCTCTCGGCAGATTGAACGTGCATCGCTCCCCTACACGACGGGTCTTTAGTGGTACTGGACTCGAACTCACGACATGCCTGCCATGATCCGATACATGGGCTACCGCAGCCCGACTTAATATTCTTGATCAAAATACAAGTTATAGAAGTTTTTTCATTGTGGGCTATTTAGTAATCTAGTCTAGAATGGCACATCTTGCAATTTTTTCCACGAAGTCATTCAGAGCTTGTAAAGAAGGGAAATCTCTACATTGCGCGAGAGACTTCGCGCACGCCGTAGATGAGGCACTGCGGACACCCCCAGGGGTGCACGAGCCACAGTTTAAGAACCGCTGCTTTAGAGCAATGATAGTTTTTACGATCGTCAGGGCAACGAGTCATTCTACTGGAACGTTATTGAAACAAAATCAGAAAACGCCGACTTCATATACTATTCCTTATTTACCTTTTTTTTTGTTAGAGCAAATTAAACCATTCAAATACAAAGTTGAAGAATGCTGAATAACCTGGCGACCTCATCGCATTCTGACAAGAATAACACCCATCTCTGAACTTCCAAAGACCCTCCCGTATTTCCTCGTTGCCTATCTTCTGGTAGCAGTGCCGAGTGACCTTGTTTACCATCTCTATTCCAGACATTGGCCAGCCTTGAATCTTCTTCGGTGTCCAGGAAAGGCTTCAGTCCGACCCACTTAGCCGTGCATTTTGTAATCTCGTGGGACTGGGTGGGGGGTTGAGAGTGTGTTGGCCGAGGTCCAAGGTCACTTCGCAACACCCAATGTCAGGGCTCTCGCACAAGAATGCGACCGGATGTTGTGAATAAAGTTCGTCTTTCAATTCGGCAATGAAAAGAACACCGCCTGTTGGAAAACAATGACGGAAATGCGTTCTGTGTGCATCGGGCCAGTTTTCGAAAATGGCGCGCGTGACTGTGGGAACGGTCACGAGGTGGGAATGTGAGGAAGAACGGAATTCCCATTCGCAAATAATTTCGCCTACATTTTCAACAGCTCTGCAATTTTTGTTTTAAATTCGTAATTCAAGCAGTTTTTATGCTATAATCCACTGGTTCTGACAGAACATCCGATTTGAGATGGTAAGATTTTCTTAAATAAATAGCTAATGCAGTGATTTCCAATGGTCTGATGATGGGGTCAGCGAAAAAATAATTCGGGGGCTTATGAGGAGTAAATGGGGGTCTACGATAGTAGTTCTCGTTAAATCAGATCGTGACTTTAATTTTAAAAAAAAATTTAACCAAATGGAATCAGATTTTACCAATTTAACAGATTTATTATTAAATTTTAATGAGGTTAATTTCCAGTTGCAAGGAGATAGCATAACGCTTATTAAAATAAGGGCCTCCTTTCAGCATTTCTTGCCAGAATTAAGCTAAAGGAATATAATATTGAATGTTACGAATTTTCTCAGTTGCTCAATTGATTTCCGCAGACAATCTGCCAGGAAAATGACATTTTAACCTATGTCCAACATTGGAATTCCCCATATTCAGATTTTTAAACTAGGTTTAAGAACTGAATTTTGATAATTTTGTTGATGATTGACTGTTTTTTGACTTTGGTAATACCACAGTAGGCAATAAATTCATAGGGACACGTTAAAAAAAAAATGTCATATTACTAGAGGAACTGATTCGAGTGAGTGAATATTAACGTCGCAATGTGTTCAGGTACTCGAGGGCTTTTGGCGACGGACCACGTTATTTTGAACCCTGGTCAAGTGACGTGGATGACACCTGAGCTGGCACCGCCCTCTCCTAACTATCACACCACACCAACGGGAGGACGTTTGAGTTCTCGACTGATTTAACGTGCATCGCTTCCCTACAAGGCGGGTCTTTAGTGGAACTCAGGTTGAACTCGTGACAAGCCAGCCACGATCTGATACCTTGATCACTCGGCTACCGCGGCCATAAGGAACTGATTGGAATAAGCAGTAATGGAGGTCTTAAAGTAAAGTTTAGAAATAGGTGTCAGAAATCTCTGCTTCAAAAAGACATACTCTTGTTAGTTATTCCGAATTATGGAGTATCGTGAGAAAGTTTTTAATTGGGCTTTTCCTAGTGAAAGTTAGTTTCGGCGCGGTTGCCAATCTCCAAAATAAAATAAAAGAAAGAAAACAAAAGACTGGACATTACTAACCAAGGAGAGATTTGGGGTTAAACCTGACGAGATTGATACTAAATGTTGAAAATTTGTTATTGAAGCACCAGATTCATTCCTCCCATTATAAACATTTGTTTATTGATCAGAGTTATTTTATGCATTACTAAATATTTAAGTTTTGAATACTTCTATACTATTATCTACAGTTAGAAAATGTAAATCTTTTAGTGCTTAACCAGCTCTATACCAGCCGTCAAAAGACATTTAAGCCGATAAATCTCGCAGCAAATCAATATTATGTAAGAGAGATTTACCCAATACTGAGTTTGAAGTTTGAGTTAATGGCTTTTAATTGTCAGACCGTTCAGCTAAGACGAGTGGGCTTTCGGCGATCGACCACGTAATTTTGAACTACGGTCATGACGTGGACGACACTCGAGCTGCAGACCCCTTCCTAACTACTCATTGACGACACCAACGGGAGTGACATTTGTGCCGACAGATTTAACGCGTGACTGCTGCTCCCCACACGGCGGGGTTCTTTAGTGGTATTGCTCGAACTCATGATGCCTGCCATGGTCCGGATACCCAACCACTGGCCACCGCAGCCCCTACCCAAATACCCAATACCGAAACACGGCAAGCGACAAAAGCTTGGGAATCCTTCTGAGCTTAATGGAAGAAAAGTTTTGCTTATGGAGCATTTCCTTCAGGCTATTTCTGCTCAGTGTAGAGATTTTCTAGCCATCTGGAGTGGCCCAGGTAGATTAATGGTCATGGTTATGAACTCGTACCTCGATGTGCCATGAGTTCGAACTCTATTGCCACTAAAGACTCGCCGTGTAGAGAGGCTGATGCAGTAAATCTGTCGAAACTCAATGTCCTGCCATTGACGTGGTGTGGAAGTTTGGAGAGTAGGATGCAAGGAATCGTCCTCAACCATGGTTCAAATTAGAGATTCGTCCCCAATAGTCCCATTGCTTTATAGTTCGACATTAATAAACATTCATTCACTAACGATCTGGAAATACAGGCAATAAATCTCATCATTTTGAACCACTTTCAAAGGGCAATGTTGACACTTAAACCGGCAGCTCAATCTCCATCCATCAAATTAAGGCTTTTGAACCCCAACAGGTTTTGGTTACATCTGCCTTTATATATAATAAAATACGTTTAACTCAAGAATGCTTAATGCGAAATATCGGTTAACACGAAATAATACAAATTGTCCCAACAAAACATCATGCATTCCCCTCTAACCTGCAAAGAAGAAATCCCTTTTCCTCTGGGAAATGAGAGAACAAAATACGGAAAACACCAGTCGCGTAGGCTAGATTTAAGAGGGGTGTAAAATGAAAGTGAGGTGGTTTCACCTGTTTTGTAGAAAGTAGGCTAATGGCTTTGAAACACCCTCGAAATAGCCTGTGACACAAGCTAGTTTGTTTATCTAAGCTACTTTCACCCTCCATCCCTACAAACGCCACACAAAACCATCTAATCTATGATAAGTTTTCTTTGAAATTTTGTGACGTGTGCATGGCAGTGTGAGTAAAAATTGTGCGGGGAAAGTTTAGTTCGCCTTTTTTTCTTATTTTAGAAGGGTTTTTTTGCGAGCATTAATGGCAGCGTTCGAGGGAAAAGAAATCGTTGATTCGGCTAAAATGAAGTTGGAGCTTGCTTTTGGATCAAAATATAGGCGAAATTCGTAAGATTTTTAAGATTGCTAACCTTTACTTTTATGAAATACCTTTGTTATATATATATATTAAAATTACGTAAAATGTTTTGAAACAGAGTTTTCTACATTTAATATTACTAATATTATCGCATGGAAATAAAATGTATTCTAACAAACTTTCAATTTTTGCTGAAAGTTCGTTTCGCAAATATCTCAACATCAAAACATTTCCAGTCCTCTGTGCCTCGCAAGTTAAACGATTTTCACTCGTGCATCCATTCACCACCATCGTTCGACCCAACAGAACCGGTCAAAACGTGCTGGACCCAAAGTAACCACCTGGTCGTCAGCGACTACGAAGGCTCGAGCATCAAGTCGTCACCTTTATATTTATAATTATCGTTTAATGTGGCTCAAAATAAAAGCCCCTTATAATCCAACAGGTGACAGTCGTTGCCTAAGTTAATACCCTTATTCTTTTAAGGAATTCAACCGTTTTTATCTGTGGATTCAATCCATGCATTCTATTGGATAATTATCCACACTGGTACCTCCATGTGCCATGTAAAATGTTCGACATGAGAGAAAAAATTGGCCTTGTATCTTTTTGTTCTATTCTTATGACACTGCGGCGAGATCCATCAGATCAAAAATCCCGATAGGATTGACAGGGTGAGACACAACAAACCCGTTTCTTTGTGAACCTTTTTGTGATCTCTTTTAAGCCTTCATTCTTTTATGTAAGACACATCTGCTTGACATTAAAGAATGTTTGTGCAGTCGATTATTAATGCTTCAATGACTTGCCATAGCTCTTTTTCTTACCTAAGTAATACTTTTAAGACTCCACTAAATATTTCACAGGAATGGCACTGTTTTTTCCCTCTAGTTTTCTAGTGAAATATTTACAATATTATTTGTGTTCATGATTTTCTTTTTCTGCGTGGATTTTAGTCTTGAGAAAGGTATTTCGGTCTAGTAATGTTTATATTTTATATTATTTTCTGTAAATGCTACATTAGTGTGGAAATCAGGATTTTTTTTAAATAAATCAATTCAGTTTCTTTTTTTGGTGAAAATTTACGACTGTTAAGGCTACAATTATTAGAAATGGATTGCACCTTTTCATTAAAACAAAACCGCATTTTGGCATCAAAGCACCGCACCTTGTTAAGTTCCTCAAATATTATATATTATTTGCGGTGACATCTATCTAGCGGCGGCTTTTTGCCTAACAAATTATTATTATTTCGACTTTTTACCGCATCGGCCTTTACCGCACCCAGTACTATTATGACCTAAATTGACACTTCACGACATTCGCCACTTGGACCATTACGACCTGCGTGCCTTATCTTCGCAACTATGGCCCATCGACCTGCGCCGTTCCGAACCTGCGAGTGAGTGAATGAATATTAACGGTTGTCTTTGTTCAGCTATTATCGAGGCTTTTAGCGACGGACTCCTGTCATTTTCGGAACCATGATCATCTGAATTTCGATTATTTTATCGCTCATAGCTCCTTACGGCGGGCTTGCAGTACTGGGATCAGTCTCATGATAGCTATCCATCGAGTTCGTTGCCTTAACCACTGAGCCTATTGCAGCCTGCGTCTGATGGCCGCGGCAGCCGAGTGGTAAGGTATCGACCGTGGCTTGCTTTGTCACGAGTTCGAGCCTGAGTACCACTAAAGACGTGTAGGGCAGTGGGATGCACGTTAAATCTGTCGAGCTGAAACGTCCTCCCGCTGGTGTGGTGCGGCAGTTGGTGCGAGGGGGGCAAGCAGCTCGGGGTGTCGTCCACGTCACTTCGACCATGGTTCAAATTACGGTCCGTCGCTAAAAAGCCTCGTAGCTGAACAGTGCGACGTTAATATTCAATCAAACAAACGGCCCAGGTTCGAACCCGCAATCTTAGGCTTACGAGGTCGACATGCTACCTTTAAGCCACCGAGTCGACATTATTAGAAATGTTGATATATTTCTTTAAAAATATGGATCTTGGATTGCCGAGTAATGTGATAAACACCGGACCAAATTCTGAAAGTTTAAACTAACAATCATGGTATCTAGTAGGTTTAGTGGTTATGGTCATGAACTTCAGCCACGAGAGTGTAGTGGGTTTGCGCCCGGTACCATTGAAGACCCACCGTGTAGAGGCTGCCGATACACGTTAAGTCTGTCGGGGCTCATTGTCCTCCCTTTAGTATGGTGTAGTAGTTCGGAGAGGATGTGTCAGTTCATATGCTTTCCTTGTCACTCGACTGAGGTTTAAAATTCCGAGGTTCATCACCAATAGCCTTAGTGTTGCATTAGAGAGTGGGACGTTAATATAACACTAAACCCTCACTCCCACAATGCTAGTGGCCTCGGTAGCCTAGTGGTCAACGTATCAGGATCACCGTGCCGGGCTTAACACGAGTTCGAGCCTGCACCATCTGTAACACCCGCCGTGCTGGGGAGCTACGGCCGTTAAACCTGTCGAGAGCCCAAACGTCCTCTCGTTGGTGTGGTGCGGTAAAGTTGTGAGAGGGGGTGCCAGTCAGGTGTCGTCCACGTCACTTGACCATGTAGAGTTCAAATGACGAGGTCCGTTGCCAAAAGCCTCGTGTAACTGAACAGTGCGACAAAGACATTCACTCATTCATCCACAAATGCTAGTACAATTCTACTCACAATCCATTAGATTGTGTAACTGTCTTAATAACTGAGCAAAATCCGGGCGTACAACGCACAGTTTCCAATATTAACAAAAATTAGATCGAATCGACGGGTGCAAGGTTATATACTGATATAAAAATGAGGCTCAAAATAAAAGTAGATGTGAGCAGTTGTAATTCTTAGACTTACATAAATCGAAAATATTGCTTCTATTTAAAAGAATGTCACACACACATTCCTTTCCATGAACTTAAAGAGCTGGGTAGTTCCAGAAGTATACTGGTTTTTCTCTAAAAGTCTGACAATACTCTGCACAAAAATAACTTCAAAACATAAGAGCATTGCATACATACATTTATATTCCGGTAAAGAGGGGTGACGTTATACGGGTGAATATACTTTAAAACCAAAACTGCAGCTGAAACTTGAAAGTGCGCATTATACGGCGGTATGCGTTATTCGTCGGATTTACTAAGTCTACATTGGAACAAATTTAAAAATGGGGACTTTTACAAATTGTTTTATTGCGCGATTCTCAATCTAACACCTAAAATTTACATTTCCTGATTTCTAAATAAATTAAATTAATCTTATGTTTTTTCAATCAAATTAAGCGTGGTGAGGAAGTTTGGAGAGTGGGGTGTCAGCTCAAAACGCCTTCCTTGTTGCTCTGATTGTGGTTACAATTTGATTAAGGTACGTTACCTATCGCCTACGAATGCGATCGGGTTGTAAGCAAATCACCATCAGATGGGACACTTTGAAAGAAAAAAAATTAGGACTGTATGGATTGTAATCAGTTGTGTTGTTGATCTCTTTCGCCTTTACGACATCACTCACACGGAAGGACATTGCGCCTCAACAGGACGGTCACGGACCGTTTCCTTCTGCTGCGAGACTAGTGGCAGCGTGAGTCGAACCCGCTACACTCCAGCCACAAGTTCGTGACCATAACCACAGGGACCGAGGCTCCATTAGTACTGTGGTTCTTATTTTAAACGATTAACTTAACTCAGTGGCGCAACAGCCCACGTGGGCCAAGGCCTACTGTGCCCATCCCAGCAAAAATGCGGAATTTGGGGCTCTGGAGGTGAATGACTGTGATGTTCCGGTCAGGGTGGTCAGTCTGACGCGGAAAACCCTGATAAAGCACTCCCGCCAAAGCTTGGTACTCATTTGTCGACCACCGAAGGATGAAAGGCTGAGCCAACCCGTCTTACCTTCGGTTTGAACCCAGACCTGCGGGTGTGGAAGTAAGTGATGTATTTCAACTTACTCAGCCACTGGGCTCAAATTTGAAGTGATTACTGCTAATTTATGAAGATAAAGATGTTATCTTTCATATACGTACTGTATACTTATTTGATCTATAAGAAACAGGTCTATTTTGGCGAGCACTCAATGTACGCACACATAACTGTTGTTAACTTTATTGTTCTATGGGGTAGATGCTACTGCAATAAACACCAGGATGTATGACAAAGAAAATTTGTCAACAAACAAACCCACTTGTAATAAGTGTTCTGCTGGGTGATATTATTCTTTTTTCTTTTCAATGTTATTGCTCATTTTTTACATTCATTCTCGGTAAGAAAAGCATTGTTAAAAAAAAGATCCAGATGGCCGAGTGAAATACACCCACTTCGATTCTGATCTTACTGTGCACTTCTTCATTGAGTAGGCTCCCTGCAGGCGTGTCTATGCAGCTATAGGTCATTCTTTCAAAAAATATCAACTTTTTGAAGGCTTAGAATTTCGCAAAGGAAAAAATCAGGGGGACTCATTTCTGTATGCTGCTCTCTCATCTCTATGTCAAACGTTTCCTTTTGGGAGGTGATGGTTGCTTTTATACAGCTCACTGAGTCAGATTAAATATAGTGAAATATAAATTGTGTTTTTTGGCGTACATTGAAGTTTGTTTTTCTTTTCTTTTCTGAAAAATTGGATGAATATGGTTTGTAATTGCCACTCATCAATACTCAATTTAAATCGACATTTTTAGTAAAGGTTTTTATTTTCTTGAAGATAATCGACTTTTTTGCTTTAATCGGATATTTCGGCTTTTACTAATTCTTTCTTTCTTATTTTGACAAAATTTGTTCCATTTATGTATTTTTAGAAATAAGATAACATGAACCTAATAGACTAAAAATGGTTTTAAAAAAAGATTGGGACAAAACAATTGTTTTAACGAAATATTTTTCTACTGTATCCATCTGGATCGATCTAAATAAATCTTGTAAATTCAAAACCAACTTCTAAAACATCATTAAATAAATTGAATCGTTGACATGTCTTCTAAATGAGAGCATTATGCTATTGTGAAATTGTGAAAACAAGTACAGAAAACCACCTAAATCTCCTCTCATCCTCAATTT
This sequence comes from Trichonephila inaurata madagascariensis, assembly GCA_019973955.1. NCBI lineage: Eukaryota > Metazoa > Arthropoda > Arachnida > Araneae > Nephilidae > Trichonephila > Trichonephila inaurata. The sequence goes on along the minus strand of BMAV01016787.1, from coordinate 92,562 downwards.
ACAAGATTTTAACGTCGATTTGAAATTTTATTTGGTTGATCAGGTTTGAGAAAAGTTATTGCTGCTACCTTATTAAATCTGACCATGTGTGGCCTATTGTTGACAGTTGTAAAATTATAATTGATCATTAATCATGGGAAACCGTAAGTATAAGTCAGATTGGAAACAGAAATACCGTGGTTGTTACAGACTGAAATAGAGCGCAAACCACAAAAACCTATAAACAAAGTACAAAGAAGAGAAATTTGGTTAAAAACAAGCCTTGTGCTGAAACTCTGATGTTTTACTGAACGCGTGGAATATTAAATTATACCGCTAGGAATATTATTTGTGCGTTCAAATATAAAACCAGTGCAGATAAACTGGCATTTGGGTGTGTCAGAGGTTAACAAAGTGGTGGATGCAGAAACTAATAGAAACCTTTTAAGAATGTGTTATATTTACTAGGTGGGTGTTTAGAATAAAAGCTATTCATTAGTGAAAGAAATCGAGAAAGGCTTAACTACAATTCGCTAAAACCTACATTCAAAAGCCTCTAGATTTTTTGGAATTCGGTTCTATTTTTAGATGAGAGCGAGTACAATATTTTTGGAGAACGGATTTGGCGGAAACCCAATATATTGAACTTGAAATAAATAATCTTAAACTCTTTCTGTGAAACATGGTGGAGATAGTTAGACGCTCTAGAGCTGCATAAATGCCGTTGTTGTGAAAACCCCAATAACTTATTGAAAAAAAGGACAATATTGTTAATGTAAATATTTTGAAACAAAATTTAGAGCAATGAGCTCAAACATGGACACATTATCAAATTTCAAAGTATATCATAATAATAATTCAAAAGAAAAAGCTCATAATTCGATTTTGAAATTTGTTTACTTATTCACTTAAAATCAGAAATTTGCCTCAGAGTTCAGATGAGAATCCCGACAGAGTTCTAAAGCAGGGGTGGGCAGAGAACTAGCAGCCCGCAAAGAGCTTTTTCGCTGCCCGCCCAGACAGAAAGTTCGCTTTGAACCAAGATTTCTTTTTTACTGTGCTCGATCCAAGATTCGCGTCTTTTATTTTTCACTATTGGGAGAACAGAGTTTCTCTATTAGGAAAACAAAGTAACCGAAAGTGTTTCTACTAAGAGATAGAAGAATATTTCAAGAGTGTAAGAAATTTAATTTGCCCTCTCATCCCATTACTGCTGATATTGATACAGCACTTGAGGAGCTCAACTTAAACCAGGAACGGGCATTAAGTCGAGCGAGAGCGCCCGTTGGACCGCAAAACCATTTCGGGGGGACCGCCTATTCATTGATTGACTGAATATTAACGTCGCACTGTTCAGCTACACGAGGGCTTTTTGAGCCATGGTCAAGTGACGTGGACGACACCTGAGCTACCAACCCCTCTTCTAACTACCACACCACACCAACGGGAGGACGCTTCAGCTCTCAAAATATTTAACGTGCATCACTTCCCTACACGGCGGGTCTTGAGTGGTACTGGGCTCGAACTCGTGACAAGGCAAGCCGCAATCCGATACCTATACCACTCGGCTACCGCGGCCACGATTACAATGTCAGAAAAAAAATGTTAAGAAAAGAAAACATACAATTTCAATACAGAATAGCCATACCTATTCCACTGAGTGGACCGCAACATCTTAAAAACTTTAGAAATAACCCGTACACACTGGAAAAGTCCGCCCACCCCTGGTTTAAACTGACTGACTTGCAGTGTGAAGGAAGTGTTTAATGCTATGACATGGGCTTTTACAAATCTTTGTCAGCTGAAACATTTCCATATATGAAAAAACCTTGCAGAGGGAAATTGTTCTTCATATTTTAGTCGACATATGAGTAAAGTTTTTCTTGCATTCAGATCGACAAGAGTAAATATAGATGCGAGTACAACAAGATGACATAAACTTGCAGGGGCTGTCATGAGGGCTTCAACGCAAGCAATTTCACTCCCCATTCCAAAAAAATGAAAAAGATTGTAGAGTACGATTGTGGGTACATTTGTCTCATTAAAGAAAGAAAGAAATTGAGAAAGAAAGAAATTGAGAAAGAATTACTCAAAGAAATTGAGTAAAACCGTCCGTATTTTATATTTCATTTTTATTTATTATTTTTTTTATAATGAATGCGCCGCCGCGCCAATCATTTTAAAAGGTATGACAGTCTGGAACCCTCCACTCCCACAGTGTGCCTCACGAGCTGTTACAGTTTCCCAATGCTGGCGTGCAGAATATTTAGTATCATTTGGAAAATAAAATCCATAAAATTTTAAAATTTCCAATAAAAAAAGTAGCTTATTTAAAGTCTCATAACAGATTGGAAAGGGGGGAGAAGAGGGAAGCAAAGGGAAATTTGTTAGAAATTTGTTGAAATCCATGCCTAAAAAGCTGAATGAAGTCAAAACGTAAAGGAAACCCAAGACATTGTTAAGGAATATTTAGAAAGTTTTATAAAAGAAATTGTGTTTTTGCAAGATCCGATACTTTTCTTGATCACTCGTTTTAGTTAGTAGATGAGAGGTGCATAGAATTTTATAATTACTTAATAAAGTTTTAAGTTAATTTTGAGCATTTAATGTTGAAAATAGTCATCATAGGTATGACACAAAAGAAAAACATTTATAACTAACCAATTTTCAGAAAATTCTGCCAAAAAGTGTTTGAAAGTTTGTTTGGCTGCTTTGCATTCAGAGCCGTTGTAAATATTGAACATTTTTTTTTCATATTTCTCATTATTTTTTTAACTATATTGATAAAAGAGAAGGTTTTATTTCGAAAGGACACACACACACGCGTGAAGCAACAATAATTATCATGATTAAAAAACACGAAAGAAAGAGAACGGCGATTAAATTAATATATTTAATTTTTTCGCGTTGTATTATTATTATTTTTTTTAACCTTTGGGGAATATCCCATTCGTCGAGTTTAATTAGAAAACGCGTTCAAAGCGAATGTCATTAATTCTGAATGAGACGCGAAACTCATTTCCAGTTCCAAGAAAAAACTCCGAGTTTTTATTATTAAATATTTGAAACGCAAAAATTAATTTCGATTATTGAGACGTGTATTCGGCTGGGTGGCGTAGTTGGTTAGGTACTGGCCTTGTACGCCCAAGTTTGCGAGTTCGACCCAGGCCTAAGTCTGTGGGATTATCATGATGCAAAAAATCTACGTCGTATGATTATGCGGCATATTAAAGATCCCTAGAGTGCCTTGTCTTGGGTGCTCTCGGCAGCATTAAATTCCGAAGACAGTTTCATCACATTGTCATAGCTGAGGTCTGGGAAGGAAACTGGGCGTCCAAAATTACATTGTGGTAATTGGCATCCACCTATATGGTATCACTCTAAAAAGCGATACCAGCTGCCAGGAAATGCACTGTGTCTGTAATGGTAATTACCAATCCGCAGCCCCATTTGAAAGAAAAGAAATATTGTGTAAATGTCTGAGTATAAAATTCTGGTTAAATTGTATAAACATTTCTCTAAAGAGAGTTCTCTGAAATTTTTCGTAGCCCGCGGTAGCCGAGTGGTATAGGTATCGGATCGTGGCTTGCCTTGTCACGAGTTCGAGCCCAGTACCACTAAAGACCCGCCGTGTTGGGCAGCGATACACGTTAACTCCGTCGAGAGCTGTGAAATGTCCTCTCGTTGGTGTGGTGTGGTAGTTAGAGAGGGGTGCCAGCTCAGGTGCCGTCCACGTCATTTAATCATGGTTCCAAATGACGTGGTTCGTCGCCAAAAGCCCTCGAGTAGCTGAACAGTGCGACGTTAATATTCAATCAATCAATCTGAAATTTTTCGTGGCTGCCGTAGCCAAATGGTTATGGTCATGAACTCATGGTCAGCGAGTTGTGAATTCTTCGAATCCTGCTGACCCACCATGTAGAGGGTTGATTCACGTTAAATCTGTTGTGGCTCAAATCCCACAAGTTGGCGCGATGAGGTTGCTCGGAGAGTGAGACACTTGACAAACATTCACAATTACATCTTCCGTCGACTCTAAATTCTTATACTCTGTTCCTTTGGGCATTAACTAACAGCGAGGCTTTAGAGAGTGTGACATATTAATAATAAATTAACTTCGAATTTTTGCAATCAAATATGAATAGGTATAGCGAGAAGTGTGATGTGTTAATATATATGAGTAGTTTCAAAATTATAAAACTGAATGCACACAATTTTTCATCAGAACATTTATGACGTCATTCTAAAAGGTGGATTACAAAGATGCCTACTGAGACCTCGTAATTTTGAATCATGATCAAATAACGAGGACGACACATAAGCTGGCACCTCTCTTTCTTAACATCCACACCACACCAACGGGAAGACTTTGAACCTCAACATATTTGACGTGCATCAGTCCCTCCACACGGTGGGTCTTCAGTGGCACAGGTTCGAACTCATGGCATGTCAGCCATGAGTCCTTGACCATGATCAGTAGGCTACCGTGGCCACAACTGATTGCAGGGTGAGTAAGTGAGGGAATATTAACGTCGCACTGTTCTGCTACTCGAGGACTTTTGGTGATGGACCTCGTCATTTTGAGACATTGTCAAGTGACGAGGAAGACACCTGAGCTCAAACCCCTTTCTCCTAACTACCACACCACACCAACGGGAAGACGTTTGTGCTCTCGACAGATTTAACGTGCATCGCTCCCCTACACGGCGGGTTTTCAGTGGTATTAGGCTCGACCACTAGGTTACCGCGATCACCAACTGATTGCACAGGAGCAATCATAAAAAAATAGCCTTTATCTACCGACGGTACTTATAAGTACCACTCTCATTTTAAACTGACATAGAATAACCATTTTTTACGAATTCTCTGACGATACTTAGCAGGAATATTCTTTGAAATCCCCTCTTCCAAGATATATGACACAGCACGGGTTCTAGGATATTTTGTAGCGGTGAAGGCGAATAGTTTTGTAGCAGAAATTGCGTTTTCAGTGGATTGCGAAGATTATCATTTTTGTTCGAAAAAATAGTTAATGTTAAAAGTTAAATGTCTTATTTTTTTTTTTTTATGTTAATAAAGATCTTCGAAAACGATTTGACTGTTTATTTTGAGTGAACAGTGTATATAATTAATTTTATAGTTGAATACCTCTTTAATTCATTAGCTCTTACGGATTAAATTTCCCAAAGTGGAGTATTTGGTTTATGTGTATCCCTTAATTTTAAATGTAGTGATTCAAAAAAAAAATATTGCATGAAAAAAAACTGCAATGTAAATCATAATGCGGTAGATAAAGAGTTATTGTATATTCAAGTACTGATATCGCAACATCCCTGCTAGACCAAAATTTGAATTTATTTGTAGCATTGGGCCTTTAATATATATTTGCATTCAAGCAGTAAAGAGAGGCCCAAACTAGAATTCGCTTAGAGTTCATCACAGTCTATTGCGCAGCTAGAAAGTTTGACAGCACCAGCGCAGAAATGTCCACTATACAACCCACTGAAAGATGGCAAAGCGAAATGAAAGAAGAAAATGTTCCAAGCAAGGGCGATATGTTGCAATCGGGGCTCGTGACACAACGTTCTCTTACATTTCCAACTCCAGCGGTCATTCCATTCTCCGTTTCAATGCCACCTAACTCTTGTTCTGGTCTGCAGCGGAAAGGAACTTGAACCGGGCCCTGCCCCTCAACTGATGCAACAGGTGGTTTCGAGCAACAACGCCACTCTTAGTTCCCCCCCTATCTATCTCGACAATGTCAGCGCGGAATTACAAGGCGCTGGCGAAACAAACAACACAGGCAGTGCTTTCTTTCTCTTTTTCGAAAAGAACACACACTCTCTCTTTTCCTAGTTGCATAATGACCCAGCGGCCCGTCTCGCTCGATCGGGCCCGCTTTCGAAACCTCCATTTTCTCCCGGTGGGTCACAAAGGCCCGACCTTGCGCCGCGCGGCGTTACAAAAACAACAGGCGTTGGCTGGGATCTGGTTCCTTGCGCAACCCGCTTAATGACTTAGCCGTGACATTGGTCGGGCCGCTGGAGCGGTGCCAGGGATGTAGATGAGATGTGGGCGGCGAAAAGCGAAAGTCCGATTCGCATTCTCTTCCTCAAACGCGAGGGTGTCTTGATGACCGAGAATTGAAACTGGATGAGGTGTAATGAGCGATCTTGGCACGTTTCGACTTGAAAACAAAAGACCAGTCATGAGGCTGAAAATGGAATGACTCGCGTTATATTGATGTTTGCGCTCAAAGCTTTTAGAGCGGACTCAGGGTCTCGGTCATCGTAGCGTCCAGTGTCTTTCGCTGCTTTTTAACCCTTTATCTATCGCATTATGATTTACTACAGTTTTTTTCATGCAATATTTTTTTTTGGATCACTACATCGAAAATTAAGGGATATGCATAAGCAAAAAATACTCCACTTTGGGAAATTTAATCCGTTAGAGCCAATTAATTAATTTAAGATATATTCCACTGTAAAATTAATTATATACACAGTTTACTTAAAATAAGTAGTAAAATCATTTTCTAAAGTCTTCATTAACATACAAAAAAAATTAAGACACTTACCGTTTGACATTAACTATTTTTTCGGAACAAAAATGACAATCTTCGCAATCCACTGAAAACGCAATTTCTGCTATAAAACTCTATTCACCTTCACCGCTAAAATACTCCTCATAAAACCCATGCTGCCGTATAACATGGAAGAGTGGATTTCAAAGAATATTCCTGCTAAGTATCGTCAGAGTATTCGTAAAAATGGTTATTCTATGTAATTTTAAAGTGAGTGGTACTTATATAAGTACCGCGTCGGTATTTAAAGGGTTAAAATATGCTTTTTTTTAAATGTCTGGAATTCTCTCTCTTCTTGCAGAGCTGTCCCTATAGCGGGGTGGTAAAGTGGGTGAGAAATTACAATTAATTACTTGATTTCGACCAAAGTAAATAGCCAATATAATTTTATTTTGATTTTAATTTACCTCGCCTTCTGAAGCACTTCCAGGGTTACTAGCAATGGACCTCGAAATTTTGAGCCAAAGTCAAATGGCGAGGCAACGCCTGAGCTGACATTCCCTTTCCAAACTTCCACACTACGCCTCGGCCGCTGTAACTTAGTGGTCATCGCTGTGAACATGTCATGAGCCTGTGTCCTAGTGCTACACTGAAGACTTGTATAGAGAGGCTGATGCATGTTAAATCTGTCAAGGCTCAGTCCTCACGTTGGTGTAGTGTGAAAGTTTGGAAAGGGAGGTAGCCCAGGCGTTACCTGTGCCGGTTTATCCATTGGGCGCTTGGGGTGGGCTCCAAAGAGCCCAGGGCATGGAAAGTGGACTTCCAGATTTTCTGGTTATAAATTTCGATCTGCCAGTGACAAGGGGGCCCGTAGATTTTCTGCGCCCAGGGCACGAGTTGAGTTTAAATCGACACTGGGTGTTGCATCCTCACAAAACATTGGATCCCAATTTCAAAATCTGTCGCCAAAAGGCCTCGTGTTGCTTCAGATGGTAACATTGAGAGATTGGCAGTTATATTAAACTCGCACTACAAAGCAACATGAGAGCTGCTCTCAAAGGATTTCTTAAGGTATCCGACTACTTGCGACAACTTTTTTAAAAAATGGAGATATGGAGATTTTTTTTGTGATTTTTAGATTTATTTATTACATTTTAAGAAAAAAAAAAAGGCTAAAATTAAGAAGAGAAAATTAAATTATTGCTACTAATATGGGAAAAAATGGGTAAAAAATGACATAAACGGGGCCCGCTCTGTACAAATAGTAAATGAACAAATTCTTAATTTTTCAATTTTGATGTATTACTTTGGTATTCCTTTTCGAAATGACCTTCAGGATAAGAGATATTTTAATTTGTACAAAAAAATAGAGCACTTTATCTGAGTTATTATATGAAATTGCTTAAAAAAACAGTGAGTATATTCTCATAAAGAACTGTAATTTTTGTAATAAAATAGTGATTAAAATATCTGAAGTTTAAAACGCATCTACTGTTATACAGAACCTACACACAAAATTTCAGCGAATCATTTTAAAAACTTTTTGAGCAATCACTGTCATCGTTTGAGATTTTCGAGAAAAAAAAAACATTTCGAGTAAAACGCATTTTAAAGTTTGGCATCTTGTGAAAAGTTATGGCATCTTCTTTAGTTAAAACACTTGTAGTTTTTGTTCTAGTGATTGGAAAACAAAAGGCTTGGTATTTTTATTAAGCTAATAAGATGGTCTATAAAATAAAATTATATAAAAAAAATTTGTTAATTTTTTTAAAAATCATGATTTTAGTGTAGTTGGATAACTTAATACTCAGCCGTGGTCAAGTGACGAGGACTATAGAAGAGCAAACACCCCCTCTCCAAACTACCACACCGCACTAATGGGAGGACGTTGAGCTCGACAGATTTAATTGCATCTATTCCCTCCAAACGGCAGATTTTCAGTGGCACCAAGACTGGAACCCGCGACACGAGAAGTCAGCACATTTTTATAAACACAAACTCTCACACAACCAAAATCTTTCCGAATTCACCTCTGGCAGCAATTGTAAAAAGTTTCGTTTTAAGTAAGCAAATGTGTGTGTGTGTGGTGTTGTAAAAAAAAAAACAGCTCATGTTATGAGTAAACAGAGTCACTATAGCCGCCAAACGTTCTGAGAAATATACTATTCATTAGAAGTGTGTAAATTTGTATTTTTGTAGAGGTTTTCTATAAATGTTTTCAAATATACGTGTGTATTTTAATAAATCATTCTGATTTTGAGTGTGAGTAGTTAAATTAGAATAAAGAAAGTGATGTACTTTTGACATTATTTATTTAATGAACTATAACTAGTGTTCGCATTATTTATAAAAACGAATCTAAAAAATATTTCTTTTTTTTTTAAATTGCTTATTTATCTGCCATGAGTAAAACAAAGTTTGGAGAATACGTTTTCTATCTTAATAAAATCGTCGTCACTTATAAAACTGTACTTTTTTTTTTACCAAAATCTTTTCACACTCATGTTTTTAACTTATAACACAATTTACCAACATATTCAGTACACCCACGCAATTTTCCTCGAACAATCTCATTCCGAATATATTACCTCACATTCACTTTCGTTGTAGTGCGCCTCCATTTTTCATCCACATAAATTCCCTACTATAACCAAAAATAGAATCACAAATTTCTCTTCCAGATCCTCGAGGAAATTGAATCTAAGATCTCAATTTTCCTCCGAACAGAAAAAGGAGGGGGGAAGAGCTTGAGAAAAATGTTCCCTTTCAAAACCCCCTCACCGACGGAGGAGAAAGAGGAGATTTTTCTGAGCGGAGGACTCCGCTTTTCCCCATCCTCTTTGGATATTTAGGTCACGGTTACGGTGACCTTCTTCCCCTTTTACCTCCATTTCCCTTCTGCTGCTTTTTTTCTTTCGCTTCCTCTTCGGATAACAGGTGGTTCCGCACTAAAATCAAATAAATTCCAATTGCTTTTGTGGCAACGTCTGACTTTAAATTAAATGAGGGAACAAGTAAAGGAAATTAAGCTGCTATCGCTAATGTGTTTTTTCCCTCTGAAAAAGGCTTATGTCTTTGAAAGACAATTATATTTATATTTTCTACTATCTGTTTTTAAGAGGGGTTATAAACATTGAGTAATTTTTCTAATATGTCATCAGAAATTGTTTACTACTTCAAATGGATAAAATTATTATTATTATAAACCTTAACATTGTAATAATATTGTAATTTTATTTAAAAAATAAATGATGTTATTGGAAAATTAAATAACTCTGTTTAAATCTCCCACATCTCAGTATGTCAGAGATATTATGTTGGTTTTTCACTTTTCCGGAATTTTGTGATTTAAATCATTACCCCTTCGTCAAATTTCCGGACAAGCCGAACTCTACTTATAAGATGCATTAAAAATTAAATTAATCTGAAATATTTGGCTGAGCGTAATATTGATCAACTTGTAAACTGTTTTAAAAGAATTATCAATCTTCATATTGAAAAATAACACTATTTTCATTTTGTATGTTAAAAATATGCATTCAGATTTTGTATTCTCCAAAAATATGTAAAATATTGCTTACTTTCACTGAAACCTGATTAAAACAAAATTGTACGTATATATTTTAATTTCGTATGAAATTTAGAGAAAAAATTTGAAAAATTAAAGAATTTGCCAATTTTTTTATATATAATATGATTATATATATATATAAAATACAAATATTAAGAAGATCCATATTTTAACGTTTATTTTTTACTTGTTGTATAAAATATAGTACTTACTTTAAAAGTTTAATATAATTATGGAACTGACTGGAATTATTTCATTATTTGTTATTTTTTTTTCTTAAAATACAACTGTTAACTGTTGTGATCAATGATGCAATTTTTGAATATTGTTATGCCTTGTACTTATTAATGTTACAGAGATACATAGTTTAATTTTGCGTTATGTAATTAATGTCCCAAAGGCCATTGGACCCCCGTAGTATTGTTTGATCGTCTTTCAAATGCGAAAAAGGTTTACGTAGTAAGCAAGCAGTAGTATTTTGGAGTGAATCATATTTTATTATGAAACAATCCAGTAATTGCAACAAATTTACTGAACAGAAAGCACAAGCAACACACGTAAAATTCACAATAGCACAAATTAAAAGTTCATGCAGCAATACTAATCTGTAGTCACAATATCGCGCGCATTAGGTTGACAAAATACACAATCGCTGCCAAGCTTTGAATTTGCTGTTGATTCTCTGCATGACCTTTTATAGACTGGAAAGAACCTTATTTGAGCTTCCAGAGTTTTCTTGCAAAATAATCATCCTAACTTTTTCTGTACTTTTCATATGCCAAATTTGACGACCGAGAAATTTTTTTACCAAATTTGTAGCCGGCGTCTCCTTTATTCATTAACATTACCAAATCATTCTCTGTTATTTTCGGCGCGAGAATACTCTTTTCCCAGAAAAACAATCAAACTTAAAATAACCGTAGAAATATGCTTAAGATCATTCGTGAATTAATTTTTCTTTTCTTATTGTTTAGAGAGTATATATATGTATTATATATTTATGTCAGAGCTGTGTAATGTTAAAACGATAACTACTTCTATGAAACTAATTAGAATTATAAATTCTGTAATTCGAATTTTGTCTTGGCATTTGTAGTATGATTTTCTGACTTGTATTTTTTTGAAAAGTGTGTGTGTAGAATTATAAAAATAAATATGTATATACATATGATAGAATCACAATTTTTTTTGGAAAAAATAAAAGCATTTTCCTTGAATTTTCCTTTTTTAAAGGGATTTTGGGCCCATTTTTTTTGTTTGCTACTATTTATTCATTCATTAAATTTAATTATTCCAATAAAACAGAATAGTAAAAAGAAATCGCAATCACATTCTCGGAAATTATAAAACACATTCACATTCTCATCATAGGTGGGATACGAACCCACGACCTTTGGATAAAAAGTCCAACGCGCCATCCATTGCGTTACAGGAACACAACGAGCCATTTTCCTTTTTATATATGGTGTTAGACCACTATCTTTGTTACAATTTATTCATTAATTGAATAGAATTAATGAATTAATGTTTGAAAAATCTGTATATTAACATCACGTGCCATCCATTGGAAGCTTATAAAATGTATTTGAACTTGATTAAATGAATAAAAAGTATTTCATTATATATAATATAATAAGGGTCGAAAATTCGAACAATATATATATATATAACTATAGGAAGATTGTGAACTAATAGGAATTGTGAAAAATATGTTAAAGTTAACACACATTTGGGGCTTAAGAGCAAGAAGAGAAATAATAAAAACAAATCTTAAGCACATTAAGTTACACCACTATATTTTTTATGGATTTTATAAATAATAAATTTTATATAAGTCAATTAGTAACATTTTTTTTTATTTTATAACAAAACAATTTCCAGTCGAATAGGAAATGTGCTTTGAAAAAGGTTTCAGGGAAGGAAAAAATTCCTTTTTAATTTAAAATTGCTATAAAATTCCATTAATTAAATAATTAAACGAATAAGCTTTAAAAATTTAATCTTTGAATTTGATAAGAATTCAGTAATTTTAAACATGGGTCAGTTCCCCTGTAAGATCCATTAAGTAAAATAAAGAAAACTGCTGTATGTTTCATTCAACTATAAAACTCGGGAAGCCCCTTGAAGGGCGAAGTGTGCGTGAAAGATTTCAGAGGGAGATGACAATTAGTTTTTCAATTCCTACGCTATTAGCTCACACTCTCTATATATTTATTTATTTATCTTCGTGGAATTTTCAATCGCTAATAAAACACATTTTAAAGCGCTCCATTGAGCTGAAATTTTATGTACATGATTATTTTGGATAACAATACAGTAATTTAATTATAAAAAAAAATGAATTATTAAAAAAAATTTTTTAAAAATTACAAAACACCACGTTGGCATCATTTTGGCAACTTTGTCAAAACATGAAAAGGTTTTTTCACTTTTAAAAAAGCTATTTGAGGAAATTTTCTATACACTATTTTGGGGGAAAAATAAGATGATTTAATTAGAATTAATTAAAAATTTAAATTTACTGAAACAATTATTTAAAAATTACAGATGCAGCCACCTGGGTTTTTTTTAGCGCGGGGCAAAAAATTTAAAAAATTTTTTTTTTTTTAGTTTTTAAACATCCTTGAACTTTTACACATTGTTTTGGATGACAATAGATATTTTATAAATAAAGAAAATTTCCACTTTAATTTTTATTTTTTCCCCTTATATACATATTTATAATTTAACTATTTAATAAAAAATAGCTAATAAAAAAAATTTTTTTGATCTATGTAGGAATTATTTAAAATTTTTTTTTTTATATTACTTGTTAACACAGGAGACAACTAGTAAAAGTCAAAATTAAAAATTCACAAAAAAATTAAAAACCATTGTCACTATATCGCATTAGGCCCCAAGGGTCTGTTAAGCAACTCCAATGTTTTTTCTCTGGGTTCGTTTTTCTTTTTAGCAGGGGAAAATATCTAGAGAGAGAGAGAAAAGAATTTTCTGGCAAATAATCCGATTGGATTTTTCAAACACCCGGGGCCCCCGTAAACAAACCCCGGGCATTAAAAGAAATTTACAAAATCGAAGAGGTGAGATATGCAAATGATTAGAATTTCAGCACAGACACATCACGCTACGCCTGTGGCGCCACCTCAAACGCTATTTAGGCTTGGAGATTTCGACGATTTCAAGTTCGCAATTGTGTTTTTCTTGTGGTTTCAAAACGATCAGTTATTCTAGAAAACAGCGCTCAGCTTTGATCAAGTATCCGAGTTCGCAGAAAGGATAGTGGCCTACCGAGATTGTGGATTATCTTTCAGGGAAATCGGTAGTCGTGTTGGACGAAACCAAACAACTGTAATGCGGATATGTGACCGTTGGATGCAGGAGGGTACGAAGGACCGACGTGGTCGATCGCATCCACCTCAGTGCACCACTTCACGTGAGGATATGCAAATTGTGCGCATGGCAGTGAAGGATTGCTCAGTCACATCACGAACCATAGCACAGCACATTGAGTCTGTAACGCATCATTCAGTGTCTGCGCGTACTATTCGACGCCGTTTACATCAGAGTGGTCTGTCCGCAAGACGTCCATTGCTTGGTCTACCCTTGACGCAGTACCCCAGACGTCTCCGCCGCCAATGGTGCGATAAAAGAAGGATGTGGGCGGCAGAATGAAATGAAGTTGTCTTTACTGACGAGTCACGCATCTGTCTGCAACACCATGATGGTCGGATTCGAGTCTGGAGACACCGTGAAGAGAGGATGTTGAACAGCTGCGTTATGCACCGCCACACTGGTCCTGCACCAGGTATTATAATATGGGGCGGTATTGGATATCACTCTCACACTCCTCTAGTACGCATTGCCAGTACTTTAAATAGCCAGCGCTGCATCTCCGAAGTGTTGAAGCCAGTTGTCCTTCCTAACCTTCAGGGCTTGGCCACAGCCATATTTCAACAAGATAATGCGCGACCACACGTGACACGCATTGTCCAAAGGTTCTTCGTCAATCATTAGATTGAATTGCTTCCCTGGCCGGCTCGCTCTCCGGATCTTTCGCCGATAGAAAACACGTGCTCCATGGTTGCTCAACAATTGACCCAGATTACACCCCCAGCTGCCAAACCAGATCAACTTTGGCAACGTGTGGAAGCTGCTTGGTCTGCTGTACCCCAAGAACACATCCAAAGTCTCTTTGAATCAATGCCGAGGCGTGTGGCAGCGGTGATCTCCAACAATGGTGGCTACTCTGGCTACTGATTCTGGCAGGAACCACACTTCACAGAAGTCTATAAATTTAATCATTTGATACTTGATCAACATGTTATCTAGAAAATAAATTTTGTTGTGCTATCTCTTGTCTTTCTTAGTGTTGCATTTATGGTGGCCAGCAGTGTACATTTTTGTCACTATATTTGACGACTTGGCGTTATAACGAAGTGAACCAGTAAGATTCCCTTCCTTACTGGATAGTGTGAGGGTTCACACAGCTTTTTGCCAAAAGGCATTTTATTCCAAATTAATGATAATGAATAAAAATTAATTACCACTTATTGTTGTAATTCTGTCTTATGTATATACATATTTATATTAATTGTAACTATTTAATAAAAAGTAGCTAAAATAAAATTTTGCTTTGTTGATCTAAGTAGGAATTGAATTAAAAAATTTTTTATATTACTTGTTCTTTGATCATTGTTCAAAATCATGAAGCCATAATGAATTACCAGTTGATGAAGATTTTGTAGGATATCATTAAAAATATTACAAGCCAGTTCTTAAAATATCTAATTTTGAAAGTGTGTTGTGAAATAAGCTAAATTTAAAATAAGCTAAAAATAAACCGAAACACCCAGAAACTACTTCCTCTTTCTCTCTCCCTTCTCTCTACTACACATGTGTTTTAATTGGAAAGGCGTCGTGATTAAAGAAATGTTATCTTCGAAGCAAAGCAAAAATTTTATGGGAAAGAATTTTTCCCGTCGGCCAAAAAATCATTATTGATGAACAGGTGATTTTCTAGAAAAGTTTAGTTTTTTTCCTCCTGTTTCAAAATATCGAAAGAAAATTTCTTCCACTTTTCATGTCACTGGAGTGGATTTTGATGGATCTCTCTTCTTTATAAGTAGATAAAAATTGGTCATTAACCGTGATTAAAAATTACGAGCTCTTCGTCGATGCATTTTTCGGAGGCAGAATGTTGTTTCTGTTGCCAACTGATTTACAGTATCGGCAGATCAAGACCCATGAAATTCATCATGGCAAGGAGCCAATTTTATATCGGTCGTTATCTGCCGCTTTAAGCATTACACAGGTGACAGTACGATTTGGCTCGGTACCACCCTGATTTTGAGGGAGAACACCCCAGAGGAGGGTCAGGGCCTCCCACCAACTTCTCGAGAGGACTTACGGCTCGACGATTATTTAGTGTGCCCATGGTGCACAGGCACTATACTGTTACGAATTATGTGTAAAAAAAATAATTTGCATTTGGATGTGTAATGCCTTTATCTTACTCTCAATTGATTTAATTTACGCTTAAACTGTAATATTCAGAAGCAAACGCCGTCCCTTACAATGGTGATTCAATGGGAACTTGGCGAAATCTTGGCGATAGAGCCAAGTTGGAGACTTTGGCGACCATTTTGGTGACTTGGAGACCATGTTAACGACCATTTTTGGCTAGTTTGGAGCCCTCTGGATTCTTCTAGAAATTAGTAGAGAAATCCACAAATTTCAAGATCTATGACGCAAGCGGGTCTTTTCTTGAATTATCCACGAGGGATATAAATAGAGAGATGTTCACCGAAATTCTTTCAGTCTGGTTTTGACTAGCGATGTGTTGCTCTGATTGTTGAAGCGAATAGTGATTACTTCGGCTGTTGAAAGAGCGATTGCCTGTGAATAATCTTTTATATACCGTAAAATCCGGCGTATAACGCGCACCCTTACTTTAGAACTGCAATTTTTAATTTTAAGGTACATTCGCCATATAACGCGCACCCCTTTTTTTACGAAAAAACT
The DNA here is from genome assembly GCA_019973955.1 of Trichonephila inaurata madagascariensis. Taxonomy (NCBI): domain Eukaryota; kingdom Metazoa; phylum Arthropoda; class Arachnida; order Araneae; family Nephilidae; genus Trichonephila; species Trichonephila inaurata. The sequence continues at coordinate 76,468 of BMAV01016787.1, read as the reverse complement.
TGAAATGTATGTATGTGATTCTCGTATGTTTTGAAGCCATTTATTTGAGGTATTATCCCAGACTTTTGACAAAATAGTATACTTCTAGAAATACAACCCTTTAAGTTTATAAGAAATGTCATTTCTTTCAAAAAACAGTATTTTGATGTATGTAGAAGCCTAATTTTTTTTTCTACGCTCATTCTTTTTCATTTTTCAAGCTCTCATTTTTATACCAGGCGTATAACGCGCACCCTTAAATTTCGATCTTTTTTCTGTTAAAAGTGCGTGTTATACGCCGGATTTTACGGTACGTGTATTTTAAACACCGATAATTGTGTCTGAGTGCTGTTGAAGGTGTGAAGACCTTCTGAGATTTATTTTGTGAATATTGTTGCTGAATCCTGTATTTATATAAAGGATTGGATTTTCTACTATAAATTCTCATCGCTCTTAAAGAACTGTCTTGTTCTTAGCGACTGATTGGCATAAAATCCTCGAACCCCGGATCTACGTGACAATACATTTACAAACATCCATGCCTTCTCCGGGATTTGAACCCAGGCCTCGGCACAGCAGTCAGCGTCACTAACCCCTATACCGGATGGTTGGCTAGTTAAGGGATACAGCACTGAATTTGCTGGTGTCAATGAAGCAAATTGGATTGGAATGAAATTTAAAAAAGAATGTAGTTCCGCTGCATGCAGTGAAAGTTCAACGTATCCACTGTTCTCTGGTGGGGTGAATTTAGGGAGCGTTTAACTGGACTTTTAAAAGGTGTTAAACAGAACTCTTAGTCCAGCCTCATTAAGCTTTGAAGAAACAATATACATTGCTTTGTGATTATGAATCCATCACAACTAACTGCTCGTTAACTTCTTTGTCTGAAGATCCTTACGAGGAAACTGTTTTAAAACCTCTTCCATGTTTCTACAGAGCATTATTCCACATAATGAAGTTGCCGATTTGGACCAAATTGTAAACATTAGTTTGTGGTGTAGAGATCAAATTATGTTTATTCACACTTAGAGAGGAACTAAGGATGCGTTTGAAATGAGAATACCTCGGATTATTTCAAATTTCAAAGAATCAGAACAAAGACTCAATTAAATTTGGAGAAATTATTTTGGATCAAAGGGATAACAAAAAAGAGTTCTCTGACAGTAATTGTAGAGATAAATATCTCTGGATGCAATTAATATCAATCATTTAGTTTGAGTGAAATCAACAAATGTATGAATGTTAGAGCCTAAACAAAGATTGTATCCATTAGAAATTCATTGTAAATGAGAAGGAACCAATGGAAAATTAGAACCTATAAGTAAGAATTTCAGTTCCCTTAAAAAATAAAAAAAAACAGGAAACTGAATCAATTTCAAAACTTCTCACAAAAAGACTTTTGGAAATTCTCGTCGTGGAAAAAGTCTCCACACACACAACCGAAAATATATAGTCTTCGAACTATTGACATTAATGTTTTTGTTCTGTAATTTTTACATAAATGTAATCAGTAACACACACTGTAGTTAACTTTATAGTTTAGTTTTAAGACATTTTTGTTGTGATGTGTATAGAGATGTTTGTAAAGTTACCATTTAACACAAGTGGGAGAAAGGATACTATTTGTCATTTTGATTGATTGGTTAGTCAAGGGATAGAGAACAACGTAGTGTGACGTCGGGATAGGGTAGCGTTAACAGTCACGCAGCTAATTGCCAAAACACATTTTATTTTTGGATGAAATAAAAAATAACGATAAACTCACTATTAAAATATTAAAGAATACAGCCCTTCACTGTGGATTCAATTCATTTCAAGTATGCCCAGCCGTTGCGCTGCTGACTCCGGGCAATCCATAGTTCACCATTCGCCAAAGTTCTTTAACCTGTAAAATTCATCCGTAGTTCCTTAAGCGTGACTGCGTTCGCAAACGTAAAATTTGGAAAGCGAAGATTCCATCAATTCATGGAGACCTAGAAGTTGAGAAAGTTCCTCTCCAATTCCGAGACGACCCCTTTAAACTCCAGGGGCGGGTCATTTTCACGACCTTCGTTACCTCTCATTGGCAGGTGCCCAACATTTACACCCGACTCTTTCGATCGTAGTCCCACTCCATCGGTGCGTGTGAACAACCGGCTGGCACATTTGTGATCTCTACTCCGAAACAGACTTGTGTCCAACATCTATAGGCTATAACTTGTGCTGTCATATTTTCGCTGATTGTGCGTCTTTGACTAGCCTTGCCACCAGTACGCTCTATTCAAGTTGACTGCGTCCATATGTGCTAAGGGAACCCAACACAAAAAGGCTATAACTCGTAGCTTCCTCCCTATTGAGCATTTGGACAAAAGATCTATAAATCAAGAAAGGAGAAAGGGTGGGCGACTTCAAAGACATTCTCCAAGACAGCTCGCACGTGTTATGTCTCCGACCTAAGGAAAGAACAGCCGGTGCCTTTTATGGAGACACAATGTCGCGTCTGGACAACTTGACCCTCCATACCTCAATCTTGACACGTATAGATGGGGAGAGTCCTGTTTTTGAGCAGACGTTACAATAGGCAACCCTATATTGTGTTATTTCTTTTGCAATTAATAATAATACTAAGCTCATAAGTTCAATATAATATATCTGGCAACAAGTAACAAAATCAATACAATGTATTTGGAATGTACATATATATGAAATACTTCTATAATATTTCTGGAGTATGGTAAAAATAATTGTAAGACGTGGCGAGGGGATGTTATTACTGTAGCGAACCAAAGGATAGGGCGTGGTCGGTGTTGAGCGATTCCTGTATGTTGATGCATTTTCTATGATGGGATTGACAAGGCAGTCTTGTAAATTAGTAATCCAATTTATTGAATATCTTGAAACACCTAGGCATGTTAATTACATTGAGCATGGGCGACACAACACAGGCAAAGAAACTACAACACAAAGCAGCCGGTTACATGACTACAGAGAAAACGAGCGAAAGAGAGGCGGGTTTCCAGAGAAATCGGTTTTTATACCCGATGGTGAAGACCGCGTGACATTTTTGTAATAAGAGCTCTGATTGGTTACAATGGGCGGGAAAGGGATTTATGATGTAATATTAGTCGATTACGATTAAGATCAGGGTGTTTATTTGAATATTATTAAAGAGCGAATTAAAAGGATGTTATAGAGGGAATTATATTACATATATATAGTTACTTGTGGCAATTACACACACATAGATATATTAACTTGGGACGGAGAAGTTAAAGAGACCACATCACTTAAGAAACATAATTTGCATTCTTTTCAACCTGCTCTAGATACCATTCACAAAACTGAGTTCTTCTGTCGGGATTGTTCTCGTTCAGAGTGTGTAACGCGATGGTGATATGTAAACTTTCCATTTTGCTCTTTGCCAAAATAGATCTAAGCTAACCCTACTCGCGCCTGTTCCACTTGCACATTGTGACAGGGGCGTAGCTACCGCCGTAGCCCTGGGGTCCCCATGCTACAAGGGCCCCAACATGTGTCATCATTGGATAGTATGTATGGTCAAATGTTTAGGGGTCCCAAAAAAGGACGTCCAAAGAATTTTGATACAGAGCCCCCCACGCCAATGCATTGTGATGTCGATTTTTGAGCTGACCGCATGAATGAATTTAACGCTCCAACAGAAGGCGCATCGCTTGTTGATGTACGTGTCCGGCTTGATCGGACTTTATGCATATGCTTTATTGTTCAATCAGTTTCAAACTTATCGCGAAGACTAGAAATTCTTAAGCGTGTTGGTGGTTCCGTTCCATGTTGTTGCCTCCAATGTCGCTGCACTTCAATGATATTCTCGAACTTCAAATACAATTTCAAAATACTTTTTCGCTGTTCGAAAGTCAGACATACTTGCGCCATGATCTCACTTTCCCTCTACTAAATCACTAGCACATCCTATGTCCCTGAACACATCGAAGCACTATTATATATATATATAACTCCACTATTATAATACCAACTCTTAAAACTTTATCCTACAGCCAATGCAATACTTATGGCATTAACACACATATTACCCAGTCTTATAAAGAGTGTATACATTTTTTTTATCATCCCTGTATTTCCAAGCAATTCTGAGACTTTCCAAACACTCTGATTGCAGTGTTCCCAAGTGGTCACCCTCCGAAGCACTGAACACATTCGATGATGCTTAACTTCGGTGAACAGGTGCTCTCAGCCTTTAACAAGCGGATTCGGCAGAACGTTTTATGGCAGAGATTTACTAAGAAAAGCCTTTAATAGAAGAAATATAGTTATTAGTTTTTATTTTACGCCACACTCTTAGAAATGGCGCGAGAATAATGGGAGACGCAGTTAGTCTGAACCCTGCGATCGAGTGTGACAAAGGAGATATTTGAGTTTGAATCTAACTCTTCTAACTTCCACACCAATCCACGGGATAATGGAACTGCGGTAGCCGAGTGGTTAAGGTATCGGATCATGGCAGGCATGTCATGAGTTTGAGCCCAGTACCGCTAAAGGCACTCCGTGTATAGAAGCGAAGCACGTTCAATCTGTCGAGAGCTGAAACGTCCTCCCGTTGGTGTTAGGAGAGGGGGCGTTCCAGCTCAGGTGTCGTCCTCGTCACTTGACCATGATTCAAAATGACGAGGTCCGTCGGCAAAAGCCCTCGTGCGGCGTTAATATTCACTCACTCACCTGAAGGCATGATTTTGATCTCGGCTATGCGTTGGACTCTTTAGTAGGATCAAGATTTGAATCGAAGACCAAATAGGAAACTGAACTAAAGCAATTTTTTTCTACATTTTAAATTCCGCGTGTCAAAATTTGAAAAATTATCTATGTATTCTGGTTTTTATTAGCATATAAGCACACTCATTCAGATGTTATATATTCTCGTTTTTATTAGCATAACATTTATTCAGACATTTTGCTTATCTTTTCGTGATCATTTAATTTATCCAACATTTATTTTCTTTTTGAGATTTGAATGAAATATTCCAGTAATGTAACTTCTTTACGAATTTAAATAGTAAAAAAAAAATTGGCTGTCGGAGTTTCGAATCGAAATGTTATCCGAAATGCAGATAAGAATAAAACAAACGCTACACAACGCGAATACAGTTTTCCCCAACTAAAACAATTTTATCGAAACAAATCAAAAGTCCAGCGCAGGAACTCATTTTCTAAATGCAGGGAATCCGTTTTATCTTTTCATTCCGTAACCCCTTGACTTTTCCATCGAGGAACGTTCGCCAGAAGCCTTGCCTCCCCCTGCCCCCTTGCTCGACAAACACAGATCGCGAACGAGACGCCGTCTACTGCGAAATGACGTCTTGGGAACCCCCAGAAATGCCGGAGAAGAGGAAACCCAGAAAGTGCGGGACGGGAAAAGGGCTTTTTCTTTTCGCGCTCGGATTCCGGCGCTTTTCATTTCGGACAAAAGGAAGGCAATGGAAACGCGCCAGTTCCAAGGATTTTGTTAATCGATTTTTCTTCGTTCCCTTTGTTGGAGGAGGGGGGTAATACGTGTTCGGATAATGTCATTGAAATTCAATGGAGTGATTGGATGGACCCTATTTATATCTGCGTTCCGATATAGATTCACGAAGTTTAAGAAAATCTTTAAATTCCAATGAATAGAATTTCAACGTTCGTAAAAGTAATTGAAGTCACCGCGCGCGCGACTTAATGGACAACTTTTTAAATAAAACTAGTTAGAGCACATTTAAATTATGAGCATTTTAAAATGTACTATTATTTTTTTTTTGTTCCCACGTATGAATGTATATTTTTTTTAATGTATATGTTTAACATTAATTGATCCAAAATGGGGTCGCGGTACCCGAGTGATCAGGATCGCAAACTCGTGAAGGCGATTGACGAATCGTAGGTTCGAAACCTGGAGACACTGAAGGCTCTCTGTGTAGAGGGTGGATTCTTGTAAAATTTGTCAGAGCTCAAAGGTTGATTAGGGGGCCAGCTCAGATGTTCCTAGTCTTGATGGTGTATCAAAATTACGAGATTCGTCACCCAAACCCTTTGTGCAGGTTTGTAGGAAAGCTTCTTCGAAACAAGTAGTAAATGGTTGAGAAGCTTATTTATCTGTTGTGAATCAAGCAAATGATGTAGAAGTTAAGGAGTTCAAGTCCCTCAGTGAGACGTACCTCGTCTCCTAGTTTGTTTTTCCTTCCATATACAAAGATTTTCTTTTTGTTTTGTTTGACTTTACAAGCTCGTCACTTAAGGTATCCGACTACGTTCGGAACCGTGGTTTTGAAAAGCTTATAAATGGATAATATTTATGATATTTAGGGTCCCTTAGATTAGAGAAAACGTATATAAAATTGTTTTAAGAATATTATTACAGTAAAAAATTACTTAAGTACACTATGTTGACAAAAAATGAACATAGAATGACCCATTTTCAAAATATTCTCCTTTTGTGAAAAATGATTCCATTAAAATATTATTTTGCCTGTATATAGCTCAGATCTTTCTACAGAGGCTCAACTAGAATTTTCGAAATATATAACTTAGAAGTGGATTTATCCATATTTTACTATACAATAATGGAAAAATTTTGAGAAAAAAACACCGATAATTCTTCAAGGGGTGTAACTCTGAAAAAAGTGAATTTTAAAAAAAACCCCTGTTCAGACTCTCTGGAGAAGTATGTGCTTTATATAAGCAAAATATTATTATAGAAGCATTTTTTATAAAAAGAAAACGCTTTGAAAAAAAGATTATTCTGTTTTTGCCAAAATATTGCATTTAAGTAATTTTTTTCGTCATAATCTCCTTAAAACTATTTTATGCATGTATTCTAATCTAAGTGACACTAAATATCATGAAAATTAACCATTTATGAGCTTTTTTAAAATCACGGTTCCGAACATAGTCGGATACCTTAATTTCATCTGGTGCCAGTCAAATGTTTATTTTTATGTTAAATTTTCATACAAATGTGTAATGATCATCTCTGGAGAAAACCTATGAGACGATGGTAATTACAAAGTGCTGTAAAGCAATAAAAATGGACTGATAAGTAATAATTAGTAGACCTCAGGAAAACCAATCCGTTGGTACAAGAAAATCGCTCTACCCTTCTTCGAAATCTTCCTGCGGAATGCATAGATATTCTAAAAGAAATCGAGGGAATAAAAAGATAAGGATGTGTCAATTTAGAGAATCAGTTATTATGCAATTATTTGTTGGCGACGACAGAAATTCAGAAGAAAGCAGCAACTATAATTCAACTGATTTTCATTACTTGGAAAATCTTCCTCTCGCAGAAAAAAAGTATGCCTACAAAGCCATGTCAAATGTGTGCAAAGCAAAAAAAATGTTGGGGAAAATGGGGGTTTTTGACCAGTGTGTCCCAACAGCCCAGCACTTTGTATTAATCCTTGCTTTAAAACTCAAACACAGCAACAACAAAAAAAATTTTTTTTAAAAATTTTTGGGAATGCAATCATACATATATATATAATTATTATGTTAGAGAATCTAATCGTCAAAGTTATAATTTGAACAATAGAAAGCACAGTTTAAAAAAAACTAAAAGACACCCTTTTATAGTTTGATGCCGTTGGTTGAGTTCGTAAAAAAACCCCCAAAATGGAGATAAAATATGGTTTATATTACGAAAAAAAAAGTATTTAAATTAAAAATTTACGCTTAAAAGTAGTAATGGTTGGTGAAAATTAAACCTTTTAAATTGCGGACAAGACCTTCGTCAGTCCGTTTTTCGTTTACGAATGTCCCCGGGACGGGGTTCAAAAAAAGGTTTCGGGTTTGGGGTAGGAAGGCGGGAAAGTATAGCGCACCAGTCACAGTTAATGAGAGAGGTGGAAACATACTTCCTATACCCAACAGTTCGGGTATATAGGAAGTTGTGAAGTTTATGAACAGGGCGTTTGAAAAAAGAGTCTTGGGGGTTTAAATTCAACTGCCCGTCCGTCGTTCCGGATGCACTTAAAGAACTCGAGCCATCGGTCATGTACCGGGAAAGGACCCTCCTCTTTGATCAAAATTTTTTCATCTTCCTTAAAATTTTGGGTTTTTGCATCCTGCCATTTTTTTTGGTTAAAGGGGGAAAAAAAGTCAGACCCCACTTCTTCCAAAACCCCGTTTTAAATTCTTAGCAACTCCCAACGATCTCTGTGGTCGGGGTTGAAGGGAAACTCCCGGGAAACAAAAAAGAAGTACATCACCGAAGAAAATGAAAAAGGTGTGGGGTGTAGATATGCATTCTATGTCAGGTAAACGTATGAGGGGGCCTGGAATATAGTAATCCTTCGATTTGTGTGAGCAAGGTTGTTAACTCTTAAAAAAAGTTAATATGGTTTCTCCCAACACTCTCTTTAGATGAAATTTGACGGACCCAATTTCCCTGTTTTAAATCCCCTCAAAATGTGGTGATGGGGGGTGGTAAAAAGTGCCAATCTATTGAAGATTTGGATAAGTAAAAAAGGAGATCCCCAAATTTTCGTATTTCGTAAAACCGAGAGCCCCAAAAAAATTGGGTTTCCCCATTGTCACTATAAATGTGGCGAGGAGCACCACGACGGAGCACTAAAAACGAAAAGTGCAGCAATGAAAGAATCGGTTGTTAAGTCTCCGATTTTGCTTCAATAGGGAACAGCTTTATTTCTAAAGCCTACAAAAAAAAGCAATGAAAACCCTTTTGTAGATTTAGTCCCTCGACCTTTGTTGCATTTAATCAGTACAGGCCCAAACATAATCAATACCGAAACCCGGGGAAAAATGTCTCTCCAGCGTGACACGGTGTTTTGGAAAATTACCCATCAGTTGTGGGGTTGTGGTGGATTTTTTGAATTTTTTACATTTCAAGTATTTTCCAATACATTTTTTAAATTTAAATTTTTCTACTTCCTACGTCAATACGTTATCTAAGAACATGAGCAAACAGAAGTCGGCCTGGCATGTAAATAGCGATGTGTTGTTCCTTGATAAGGGTTCACTAATAGTGTGCTGAAAAAGGAAGTAGGATGGGATCTTGGAATTGAATCAAGCGGGGAAATTTTTTGCAATCTCTTCCTCCCCCCCGTACTAAACCATGTTCATCTATGAATGATGGGGGGAACGAAATTTGGACTTTTGGGTGGCAGAGAAATCAGTTTCTTAATGCTTTGTATTTCTTCCTGAAAGTGGATGTTGAACCCAACAAAATGGGGGTTTTTTCTTCAGGGGTTTTTGGTTTTAAAAAAAGGTAAGTAAGTAAATTAATATGGGATGAACTGATCGATGACCCTTGAGATGATGCAATCTTTTTACATTTTTTAATAAATCTTTGGCAAAAAAGCTAAAATCGAATTTTTTTTATTGAGTAAAAGAGTAGTGTTCGAATAAATCATGAATTACATCATTTGATGTGTGATAAACAGATTGAAGATAGAGTCTGATTTTTCCCCCCGTTTTTTATGCCATCTGAAGCCTCATCAAATTTTTATTCAGCCGGGGGCCCCAAAAATCTTGTATTGATTGTCAATATTTGTTCCATTAATATGAAGATTTAACTTTGGGTTTGAATTTAATGATTCAGTTAATTTGCCTGAAACCAGGAAACCAAAAGGGAATTTTTTGAGCGTTAAATTGCTTTGAGAGCAAGTAATTTGCCCGGGAAAGAAAAATAAAAAAAAAGTGAAGATGGGAGAATCATTTTCCGATATTGTTTGGAATAAAATTTCGGATCCGCTAAACAGGCTTTTTTTTAAATAGAGAAATGTGCTTCTTTTTTTCCGTCGGTAACGTAGCAGTTATTTTTCCCAAAAACATTATGCTTTAATTTTGGTAGTTTGACAGGATTATGTAACGATACAAAATATTTCGACACACTCTTAATCATCCGATTTTAAAATTTGTAACCCTTTTTATTTGAAATCTTGGTTTTTTTTTTTTGGGGGCCCTGGGAATTTCAAACATTTTTCAAAATAAATGTTGATTCACTTCCGTTGTCCGTCATAACTCAAAAAAATTGACAGTTCCCAAGATATTTTTAATATTAACGCTTATAGTTGATAATAAAGAAAAAATATGTTTTTTATTAAAAGTTCACAAGGGGTTTAAATTCTTTGTTTTTATTAGTATCATTTCCTGTCTTGTTTTTTATCTTTGCCAAAAGAGATGAATGATGCTTTTTTTACAAAAGTGGCAAGTAAAAATTGAATTACAATTTTGACTCCCGTAAAACTTATCAGATAAACAGTTCGTACATAATTTTTTTTATTAACAAAAATTTTTTTACGCTCTTTAACTGGAAAATTTCTTTAAATTTAGAACATTTTTAAAAAAAAGAACATTTTAAACTATTATTGAAATTTTGATTTATTAAATATAAGATTGTTTTTTATGATTTAACACTTTCATTTTTAAAGCTCCAAAAAATGTACTTTTCTATTTAAAAAATTTTATAAATGCTTCAAATGTGGGAAAAACAATATTATTTGAGAATTGCGCCCTTCTTGTGGCGCGTTTTGAATCAACCTTTTTTAACAAAATGTAAATTAACCCTACATCTCTAGATTCTGCTTTAAATCAATAGACCTCCCAAATTTCTTCGTCGGAAGTATCTGCTATTTTTGCGTAAGTTGCTAGAGTTAGTATCATTAAAAAAAGGTTGTTCCATGAATGTTTTAATAAGTGAAAAAAAGATTTGCTTCTTTTTTTTCATAACAACTAATAATTTTTCCCAAACCTCGTTATAAGCAGTTTCTGTTATAGGAATATGCTTAATTATGTTTTAAATGGTTCTGACAGCAATAAACCTCTAAGATATTGAAATTTTTTTTATATTTGATAAACACATATTATCGTAATGTGATACATATAAATCTTTAAATGAAAGGGCCCAAACTTTATAATTGCCAGAAAAACGCTCACTATTAATTTTTTGGGAACTTAAAATTGCTAGATTTCATATTCGAAACATTTTCAAAAACATCAGAATTATCATTATATACATTTTTTTTTCACAGAAAAAATTTTCTAAGATATTCTGTAGCTTGGCTTTGGTTTCGTAATATTTTGTTTCCCAATTCTTCCATTTCAGAGGATTCGATAGGTAATGCAGCATCCGCTTTTTTCAAATTCCGTATAAGGTTAATTCCCAAATTTCTCTAACTTGTTGCGTACATCATTTTTTTTCAAAAGTTTGATCATCTTTATCAATGAAATTTTTAAATTCTTGTAAAATGCAGCCTTCGCTCTGCCCGGGCCTTTTAGCCGTTTCGGCGTCCATTATAAATTTATAAAAAGAAATACGGACGGAATGAATCAGTAAGAAAAAAACCAAAAAAACGTTGAATGAAAAAATAACATAGTACTTATCTCTTGCTTCTCTGAATCGTTGATGACGGGTTGTGGGGCCTCAAATGATCCATTGGTTGAGTTCGAAAAAAAACCAAATAGTTTTTTATTTTTTTAAAGAAAATAAGTATTTACAGTTAAATTTACATTAAAAATTGAATACGGTTAAGTGAAAAACCCCCTTTGGAAAAGGGGCTACGGTTGATGCGGACAAGACCTTGCGTCTGTCCGTTGCGCTTTCTGTTTTCAGAATGTCCCGGTACGGGTTTCAAAAAGGTTTCAGTTGGTGTAGGAAGGCGGGAAAGTATAGCGCGCTCAGTCACAGTTAAGTGAGAGGAGTGTAGGAAACATAGTTAATCAAACTAAGTTATAACTTAATTTTTTAGTCGCCAAATTTGGAAATGGGATCTGGAATGAGTCGCTAGTTGCCGCATAAGATCTGAAAATGGGGAATCCTTAGTACTGATGATCCTGGTCAGGAAAATGGAACAGAACTATTGTATGTCATTGGTCCTGGACAAGTGTGCAAAATTTCGAAAAAAACTGACTTTTTAAAGTGGGTAAAAATCGAGTTCAAAGATTCCATTACATACAAGTGAAGCTTATAATAGGGTGTTAAAAATTGATAATTAATGTGTTTTTCTCTATATAGATATTTCATTCATCCTTTCTAATGATTCCTAACTCAAATGGAGATATGTAATCAATTTAAAATTGCAGCACACTCTACGAGATATCTCGTGTAGCTGTCAGTTTTGGTATACATGTTTACTACGAGATAACTCGTAGTTGGCAGTCAATGGGTTAATGACTTGTCCTTCAAAAGATTTAGCAATTGGCAAAATAAATACTGTGCCAATCGAACAAAATTGCCTTTTGATGACAAAAATAATTTCATCTTTGCTTAGATTAAGTACAAATAATGCATTGTTAGTTGTAACTTTATGCAATTAACTCCGTTTTTGTATGGGGGTGATTCCAAGCAAATGGTTGCTTTGAGGAATGCCCTCGCAGCAGATCATACCGCAGTTCATTGACAGATGGCTGATTAACGTCGCCCTTCGAAGCTATTGGTGACGGATCTCGTAATGTTGAACCACGGTCAAGTGACGAGAGTGATAGAACCTCATTGATACTTCAAGCTTCCACGTCACATCAACTAGAGATCATTGAGCCTCGACAGAATGAATGTGCTTCGACTCCAATGCACAGCGGGTCTTCAATGGTGAGTGAGTGGGTGAGTGAATATTAAAGTCGCATGATTTAGCTATTCGAGGGCTTTTGGCGACGGACCTAGTCATTTTGAACCATGGTCAAGTGACGAAGACGACACCTGAGTTGGTATTTCCCTCTCCTAACTTCCACACCACACCAACGGGAGGACGTGCGAGCCTCGACAGATTTCACGTGCATCAGCCCCCGCTGCTTCAGTGGTATTAGGCTCGAACTTATGACATGCCGGGCATGAGTCTGTTACCTTGCTCACTAGGATACCGTGGCCATGGTTTTCAATGGCAGCAGAACACGAACCCACCACTTGACAACGCCGGCCTCGAGCTAGTGACCATGACCACTAGGCTACCGCGGCCACCTTTGTAAATGAAAGATGTCAGCTGTGTAACTTTTAGCTGGGGAATTTATTTTAAAAAGTTGACGCTCGCCTAGAGAGTAGTAAGAAATTATTTCGCATTATTATCAAAATGTGCGACTGAGCGATCGCTTAAGAGTTCACATTAAATTCAAATCAAATAAAAATTTTTTTATAAAAATGGTGTAAAATTGTTTTTTAAGGAAAACAAATTTCTTTGGGTAAGTGAATATTAACGTCGCACTGTTCAGCTACACGAGGGCTTTCGGCGACGGACCTCGTCATTTTGAACCATGTTCAAGTAACGAGGACGACACCTGAGCTGGCACCCCCTCTCCTAACCACCACATCAATCCCACGGGAGGGCGTTTGAGCTCTCGACAGATTGAACGTGCATCGCTCCCCTACACGACGGGTCTTTAGTGGTACGGGGCTCGAACTTATGACATGCCTGCAATGATCCGATACCTTAACCACTGGGCTACCGCAGCCACTACAAATTTCTTTGGAGAAAAAACACAGTTTAAAATTGTGGAAGTTCCTTTGGGAAAATTTGAAAATGAATTTTAAAAAATGTAAGTTTTTTTTCATTTTTGAAGTTTTTTATTTTTTTTTATTGTTGAACCTAAATTTCTTACACTTTTTATTATTATTATTTTTTTCATTCTATTAATTTTTTTCATTTTTGATTTTCCTTTGTTTTTTTTTTTATCCCTTTACGTTTTATTCTTTTCCCCTTTTATGATAACTAGTTTTTTTTTTTTTTGGATTCTTCCCCCCTTTTAGAATTTTGATTTATATTACTTTATTATATAATTTCCGTTTTTTGAGCACCCCGATTATACAACACAAATACAAGAATTGAAAAAAAAAACATATTTAATCAATTTGAACTGAAGTCACAATATGGAAGTTTTAGAAAGACTGATATTGGCAAGTACACTTAAATCCCTAACAAAATTAGAATTTTAATATCGTATTGTAAGCAACACATAAATTCAAGAAAAAGACGATTCATTTTGCGACGTAGATAAAGTGCGACGTTCATAAACAACCCATCATATTTGGAGCTATACGAGGACTATGGCACAGACCTCGTCATTTTGAACTTTGGTCGAATGACCGACACCTGAACTGAACCCCCTTGACGAAATTTTTTTTTTGAAGTCAACAATGAAATTGCTTTTGAAAAAAACAAGTTATTGTTTCGGAGATGATGTCGTAAATATATTTATGCGTAAGATGGATGCTCCACATCCCATAAAACCTGTAACTGAAATTATTTATGCGCAAGAGAAAATGCAAGTGTATAGAATGCCATATTAGTTATGTTTTAAATATATAAGTGTATTTATAGTTTAGATTTAAATTAGATAATGCTGTTGTGCATCCGTAAGCTTCATGTTATGCTCTGTGGAGCAAGAGCAGTTTTGAAAATAGCCCATGTTTCCTAATGGGCTGCGTGGGATACAAAGTACATTTAAAACCTTGTTGTGTAGAGGGACCTAATTTTGTGTATTTAACTCCTCTGAAATTACTTTTTCCCTCTATACAGACATGGGTTTTCCTTCTTTTTCTCTGTAATTTAATGAAATTTTTTTTAAACTTTAGATAGAGAACAAAAACTGAGCATTTGTTGATTGTTCCTTATGTTTCAATAGCAACATAAACAAGTCTACGTAATGCATAGCCACAAAAATGTACATTAACAGTACATCATTTCGCTAACACAAAAAAAGCATTCACAGTAAATTAAGTAACATACAATCAACTCCCAATGTCCTCTGCCATCTGCCAGAGATGTCTGAATCTTTAACACTGGGAGATGACAGCTTTAAAGCATTTTTGATTTATATTTCTGTAAAATTCATTCTTTTTTTTAAAAAAATAATCCTTATCACTACATCATACACGTGCCTAAATACAACTTCTCGACGGATCCAATCCTTGGCCGTGGTTGAAACAGTACACCCGCCAAAATATCTGACATCCTTGACTCCCAATCCGTTGACAACGTTCTATTTTTAGAGTCAAATCAACTCATTATGCACTTGTCCCGGTTACCATTCCCCGAGCTAATGAACCCAATGGAAAAGTTCCCGCTTTTTTTTGGCGACTTGTTCCATCTGATACGAGTGACCGTGAAATTTTGCCATTCATGGATATGACCGAGGTTCCGTCCTCTTAGCCAATTAAGGTGATTTTTCGGGAGCAGGAAGCGCCAATTAGATTATTCCGCGAAGGGTCCGCTTGTTTTAATAGACCAGGACACCTCTGTTTGGCGCAGAGTCAAGCCCGCGTCTTTTGTTCCATTTTTATTAATAATAAAGGGCTGCTGACAACAGGAAACTGCAGGTTCAAGCTTAACTGGCTCACACAAAATTAGATTATTATAAAATTCATTGACCTTGACAGCGTCGACTTTGATCTCTTCTATTTCGACATCGTCCCGTTTCGAAATAGTTATGTAATAGTCATGGCGATGCAAGGGTTTAATTTCAAATAATTAGAAATAGTCACGAGGCGGTCATTGTCAAGACATCGGCGAAAATGGCTGCATCGAAATAAAACAAAAGTCAAAAGCATGGTTTCTGATCCTCTCTCCTTTTTTATTAATTACTACACCAGGAAGGGCTGTTAAATTGTCTTTGCAGAGCTGAAGAGTGTGCCCAGTATGAGTGTAGTCTGTCTAAAATACTCACATTTTTGCGGTGAAGGTGCATTTTTGTGGCATGATGGATAGATGAGCTGTTTTGCTGAAATATTTAGATTAGTTTCCCCTGAAGGCTCAACCACATCGCTGCTGAGATATTGGTATATCCTCCCCATTCAAGACGCTATCAAAATAAGTAGATTGTCATTAAAGAATGCGTGGAGTTGAATTCCATGTGCAGCATGTTATATTTCTGTCTTGTTTTGGTGTACATTAGCTCGTCAAAAAATTTGTGAGTCGAATGGCAAAAAGAACTGTCGGAGTAGAAACTGTTGATTTTGGAAAAAGTGTTTATTTGAACCACACCAACTTACCGATCCTCTGCTACTCCTTGCATGCATTAAACGACTGGAACGAAAAGGAATCCTTGCTCGGATCAGTCGTCAAGGGCTTTTATCCTTCCCTTTGCTGTTTGAGACTTACGGAAGCAGGTGCTGCGATCCACCCAGTGGCGTAGGTGTGACCATTCTATATTAAAATTGAATGTTTTTTCTTCTTAACACTTGTTTCCGACACTGTACCCCTCTTTTAAAATATTACAAAAAAACACGGGGTCTCGCCAGCGGACACCTGATCGAAAGGCATCTGCTCCAAACCCCGGCCCCAATGGTCACGTATACTGGGATGGGCACAGTAGGCCCTGGCCCTCATGGGCTGTTGCGCCACTGAGTTTGAGTTATTTTTACTACAGAAACACAAGTAACATAAAATTGTTAAGTACTTGAACAGAGCTATGAGGGACTGCTAGACCGTGGACATACTCAATGCGGCGAGGAGAGAACATACGGGAACCGACAAATCTAAAATCGATGAGGACAAATGCTGAGTCCCGCTTCATTGCAGGACATAACATCAACACGAAAACCCAATCCCGTGGAAGTGCGCGTGGTGTGTGAGGCCGGCTCAATAACCAATCCCGAGTTATCACGGGAAGGGCTGTTCATAAAAGTTTAGTCTCCCCTTCAGTCAGCTTAAGGAGAAAAATTCATTTCTTAGCTGGCATCGCATTGATATGTTTTTTCCCTATAACAGCATGAGTGAGTGAGTGAATTCTGACGTAGCTCTGTTCAGTTACACAGCGAGGGCTTTTGGCGTCGGACCTCGTAATTTTGAGCCGTGGTCGAAGTGACGGAGATGACACTTGAGGCTGGAACCACCCTCTCAACTACCACTAACGGAGGATGTTTCCCAGCTCTCGGCTGGGTATCGTTCCCCACGACGGGTCTTCAGTGGTGCTGGGCTCGAACTCATGGCACGCCAGCCACGAGTCCGTTACCTTGACCACTAGGCTACCACGGCCATTCCCTATAGCGGCAGTGAATATATTGAGCGTCATCGTGCGCTACCAGTGTAGGTACATGTGTGTCATCTACACATTTATCGAATCATTTACTTAAGTAAACACAACCACACATTCATTGTAAAAAGCCGATTTTTCAGTCTAACTGTCGTTGGTGTGTTCCATAAATATATGCACGTCATAATTCTTAATAAAGATGGTCAGCCCAAATGTCTTGGCGGTCCACCGGTCGACTGAATGTCCATCCCTGCAATAACAGAAATTTAAATGGAGTGCAATTGATTATTAATGATCTATAAGCAAACGCTTCTGGCATTTAGAAAAAAGACGTTGATATTTACATATTGGTTGAATTCTATTGGCGACCTCTTGCAAGCTCTAATATGAAACTGTTTGCAGTTGACCTTAAGATGGTGTCAGAAAAAATACCATAACTCTCCTAAAATCTTTGGTGATTCATTTCCGACATGCAGTTAATCTCTGGTGATAAACCGCAGGTGTGCCATTAATGTATAGATAATTAAATGTTATTGTAAGAAATAATAGCATCCTGTTGATGAATAAAACATACATTAATGGAAACGAATGGGTTTTAGTTCATTTATCACCTCACTTAGCAGTTTAGATTGTAAGTTGCCAGTTTTTCCACCTCCGGTCGATATTTCCATCTGGAAAGGTTTTCTGAAAATTACCTCGAAAATTATCCAATTGTTCAAGCTACTTATGCTGTACTCTGTTTGTCAAATGCAAATTTCTCTGTGCAAGCTTGTTTTTATAAAACAACATCCTTTTATATTTTGTCATTATATTCATTGTCATTGTTAAAAAGATCATATTAATGATTTTTTGTTTTTAAAAAAAAACATCGCAATTCAAATTTGGCGAATTCTCTCGGGGACAGATCTCGCTATTATGAACCACTGCTAAAAGACAATAACGTCACCAAAACTGGCACCACCATCTCCAGAATTTTACACCACTGTAACGTGAGAACTTTGAGCCCTTTACATGGTAGGTATTCTGCGACACAGGACTTGAACCCATAACACGACAACGCCGCCCACGAGTTCAAGACTGATCACTCGACTAGCACATCCATCTTTTAATTGAGATAGCATTTCATATTTACGTGAGTTTCTAATATTTGGGATATTTTCAAACAAAATGTAAAAATACAACACAGTAAATTAACGATTTATAAAATTTCTTTTGGATTATATATATATATGCTTTTATTATAATTTAACTAAGCATTCTCATGAATTAGTGATAATCAAGACTCATATTGTAATTTCCAAAAAGCTACGTGACTTAGAATTCTAAATTTGACATTACAGTTGCAGGTTTGTGAGATATGGAACAGTGAAAACTATTATCCTCTAAAAGACAAAAGAAAATTTTACAAGTTAATGTAGATATCAAAATATTTCATTTTTTGAACAAAAAATTTAAATCTTGATCTATTTGACACGGCTTTCTCCAATAAAAATGTGACGTTTTTCATGCTTTAACCTCTAAAAAAGCTACAACTATGAAATTTTTAAGAAAAAGGGAAGTCGTCTTAGAAAAGATTTGGATAAAGGAACTGTGAAACTGTATTTAAAGTTTATAACTCACATTCTACGTATATAACCTTAAGAGAATTTTTGAACTTTGCACGATGTAACATTTTTTTCTAGAATTCTGCCATTTTCTATAAATTTTACAACTATATACTAATGAATTATATAATTAACTTTTCCCTTATCATAAAATTACGTAATAAATATTCTTTGTTACAAATG
This sequence comes from Trichonephila inaurata madagascariensis, assembly GCA_019973955.1. Lineage (NCBI taxonomy): Eukaryota > Metazoa > Arthropoda > Arachnida > Araneae > Nephilidae > Trichonephila > Trichonephila inaurata. Next base: position 57,779 of record BMAV01016787.1, on the reverse strand, counting down.
GCTCCATCAGCTCAAATGTGTTCTTAATACAAAACTGCTTTGATACTTATTAAAAGTTGGTGCATTCGATCTGTATGCTTTTTTTGTCAGAAATTCTAATTCATTTCATTACATTCATAATAATCGTTTGGTAATGCAATTTACTCTATTTCTTTTAATAAAATCGTTTGCTAAGATATAATAATTTTTTTCTGTATTTGTTCTTTGAAAAGAAGAATTGATGCTAAAGTAATGATTCCGTAGCTCAATTTTTTTCTTGCCCTGGTGATGATTACAAATGAAAATATGCAAAAGAAGTCTGTCCGAAAACGTATAAATTTTTTTTTACATTTTGAATTCACGAGGTAACGCAAATCAAGCTTTTTCTTAATCCTATATTTTAATAAGACACCCTTTAAATGTGTGTGTGTTGTTCCTTGCTTGTAATATTCATGTTTTAAAAATATCTTCAAGACATTCATTACATGAATGAAGAAAACTATTGAATTAGATTCATTTAGAATTTAAAAACGCATGAAATGAGAACAATAACTTTCTATAACACTTTCCATATAAAATGAATCCGATTACCCCTCTATTTTTCTAACGGCTAAAAATACACAACCCATTCATCTAAAATTTTGTGGTATCTAAGGAAAATTGATTATATCTCTAGTTGTGTATTTTTTTAGGTTTTATTCTAGAGTTAGAGAACACCCACGATTTTAACCCCCTCCAATACCGAAGGCGACTAAGTTATCAGAATAACAGATAGTGCCCGATTGACACGAAAACCAAATCACTGTCCAAAACCCTTTCGCATATGTGGTCGAGGCAAAAGCTAAGTCCCGGCAGTTCATCTTCTTGAATGGTCAGAATCTTTTCACTGGCAGCGGAAATTAGAATGGAAGGATGACTTAAGTCACAATCTTCGAAACGTCCGATCGTTTGTCTTCATTTAGGAACGAAAGAATTTTAAATGCTCCCTCTTTCTGTCAAGGGAAGAATTCATGTCATTCTAAATGGCTTGCGAGAACAAACTACCATTTGTAACCATTTTAACTTTGAGTTATTTGGAGACAGAAAAACAAAATCTGATTTTTAAGTCAAAAAACTTTTTTTTAAGTAGCTAATTCATCTTCTGTAAAAAGAACGGGAATTTTACAAAACTATATCGACTTAAGATCTTTAAACGTTAATTTGTATGAAAAGGTTGTTCTTTCACTCCATCTTTGGTTTAATTGATAGTTTGTAAAGTGAGTAAGTGAAGGGTGAATATTGACGTCGAACTGTTCAGCTACACAAAGGCTTTGGGTGACGGACCTCGTCATTTTGAACCATGGTCAAGTGACGAGGACGACACCTGAGCTAGCACCTTCTCCTAACTATCACACCACACCAACGAGAGGACGTTTGAGCTCTCGACAGATTGAACGTGCATCGCTGCCTTATACGGCGGGTCTTCAGTGGTACTGGGCTCTAACTCAAGACATGCCTGCCATGATCCGATATCCTGACCACTAGGCTACCGCAGCCCTTATAGTTTGTCAAAACGTCTCTCTATGAAGCAACGAGTGGCCGAGGTAGCTAATGGTTATGGTTACGAACTTGTAACCGGCTTGTCAGGAGTTCGATCCCTAGTGCCACTGAAGACCTACCGTGTAGGGGGATAATTCACTTTGAATTTGTCGAGACGGAAATGTTCTCCAGTTGGAGAGGTGAAGTAGTTTGGACTAGGAGGTGCCAGCTCAGATGTTTCCTTGTCATTTGACCAAGGTAAAAAATTACGAGGTTCATCGTCAAAAACTCTCGTTTAGCTGAATAGGGCGACGTTGATATTACGAGAACAATCGTCAATAGCTTCCGTGTAAAAGGATTCACATACAAAGTTTGAAGCAATGTGGGATGTATTGACAATGGACCTTTTAATATTTAACCATTGCCAAGTGACGAGGATGACAGCGAAACTGGCTCCTTATTTTCCAAATTTCCGCAAACCCCAATGTGACGACAGAGCCTCGATACATTTTACGAACATCATTCCTGTTACACGATGGGTCTTTAAAGGGACACGCAATTTTTTCAATGCAAACAAAGCAATTTACAAATTCGTGAACACATGACCACTCGGTTATCGCGCCAATCTTGGAATCTGAAAAACTGTCAAGTGAAACGCTTTATACCATTATTAAATTGGATTCAATTTGTATTAAACACTCGTTTTGTTAAATGAGAGCGCTTCAGATCTGTTATATTTCATTCTCCAGCAATCGCGAAACTCGTTAATTGATGAACTCCGCTTCCATAACCGCAACTGCATCGCAGGCCAACAGTAAATCAGGCGGCGTGTCGTATGCCAAACCGCAATGACGCTCGGCGACTAATTACTTTGAAAAGGAGGATGATAAATGAAGAGTGGGCGAGATGATATCAACAGATCGCATCCGTCCCGGAGTGAAAGCATTCTCTGCACGTAATACACATTCCCGGGTCTGAAAAAGATTTAAATTCGAAGTGGCTCATTCAGTTTCGACGGTACTTGTGTGTAATGGGAGAATTAACACGTGGTTTTTGTTGTGGCGGTTTTAGCTTTCATTTCTTTTTTCCTCTGTGGTTTGTTTTGCTGTGATTTAAGAACTCGTAAATATTCATTGAGGAGAATTTAAATTCTGATTTCAGTGTTAGTTTTGCTTATGCTGGTAAAGAATTACGTTGGGAGTGAGCAAGAAATCGGTCTTAACTTTGTTTTTAAACACGTGCATGACTCGAGAGGATATACTGCCGTAAAACAGAAAATTGTCATGTCAGTCTTCAAGTATGTTATTTCTTTTGGAAAAAGAATGTTTTTAAAGAACAAAGGAAGTTTCGTTCGTGAATAACTCGATGAGCTTTTTGTTTCACATGCACGAGACTTCAACAATTTTTTTGCATTATAATTATACATGTTTTTTGTATTACTGTGTATTTCAAATACAATCTCAATTAGTTTCATATGTATTAGGTAAAAAATTTAAAATTCGTTATAAAAACAAAATTGTTAAAATAAATATTTTAAACTCGAAATATTATTTATAACTCTGACTTTAGTTTCTAAATAAATTTTTGTTCATTAAATTATACCCAATAAGCAAATAAATACATTACTATTATCTCATTCTTCATATGTTTCAGGAACAAATTAAATTGCGTTAAGATCTAATATCTTCAATTGATTTAATGAACATAATTTAGAGTTTCAGTTGCTTCACTAACTTTCTCAGTCACCAGCCTTTACACTATTGAACATTTGTGAGAGACGAGGACGAAAAGAACTCTTAAATCTTCTAAAAACATCACCTTCTAAAAGGGGGAAACACATATTTAATTCATTCTTAATACACTACAGGTCATTAAAATTGATGCATTAAAAAGGCGTTACCCTACGTACATGAAATTTTCACGACAGGAAAAAGATGCAATGAAATGCAAATGATTAGCTTTTCAAAAAATTAATGCAAAGTAGGCCGACACCATTTACAACGTGTTTAAATGAGTAGACATTGTACAGCAGTTTTTCATACACAAATTGCATTTGAACGTTATTGCCTAGTGAAAAGTTACCTAGTGTAAGAAGGAAAAGTACATAGCAGTACGCGTTTCTGATTTTGATAGAGGTCGAATTGTAGCCTGCCAAGATTTCGACTTATCGTATTGCTGTTCGCATAGATGGAGATCTATTTACTGTCAGTGGAATACGGAATTGATGGAACGCCGAGCTGGATCTCAACAGCCAGCCATCACCAACAGTCGAGAAGACAGACATGTTACCCGAAAGGCTTTAATGCATCGTACACACCTACATCACGAAGTCTAATTTAAGAAATGGGATCGTTTGCATAACAAAACATGCCTGCTTGAACATCTCGATCATGTTTGCAGAAAAATAGGTTATCAGCTTGGTGACCATGGCTTCGACTACCCTTGAAGCTACATCACAGAAAGGAGCACTTTCAATGGAGAGAAACGTCGAGTTGAACAATGACGTCGAGTTGAATACAACAATGGCAGGATGTCTTTATCATCTGTTTTCAGTATCATGATGGTCGCGTTTGGCAGCATTATGGAGAACGCGCATTGCCATCGTGCGTTTGACATCATCGTACTGGCCTATCATCTGGAGTTATGGTATAAAGTGCCATTGAGACACATTTTGGTCAACTCTTGTTTGCAGTGAAGGCACTTAAGAATGGTGGGCATTCCATTTCTGGTACCTAAAAGTCGTGATTCTACCTTTTCTTTGAGCCACACGAAGTGCTGTAAGTATTTATTTATCCAACCCCCGTGATTGGCTTCTCGACCCTTTGACGCCGAGTCTCCCAGTACCGGCTGACGATGTTATCAGTCGGGTATTCATCGAGTCCAGTGCATTGGAGCAGTGGTCGCCATCCATTCTGGACATGGCCGTAGAGTGGGCAGGCCTCTTCATCAACCAGGTCAAGCCAGTGGAGGTTCCCAAAAAGTCATGTTCGGTGGTGAGGCGAAAGTGGGCTATAGCCTCGGCTCTCCCAGGTGCCTCAGGATTGGACCCACAGTGGCCAGAGTTTCCAATGGCTTTCCAAGGCTATTGGTCTTTTGGGTCACGATAGTATATTTAGGGGAGTAAAGTTACACGCGTCCGTGGCATTCCTCGAGCTACACGTGCTCCCTGGGTGGTGCTAAATGGTAACGGAGATCGTCGGTATTCGAGCCGCAAAGAGATCGCATTTGTAGGATAATGCCCAATGGCATGTTTCCGATATTGTGCTGACCTTTCTTGATACAGAAAATGTTCGGCTGCTGCCTTGGCCAACATATTCTCCAGATCTCTCACCAATAGAAAAAGTCTGGTCAATGGTTGGGTCTCCGTAAGCTAGTCACTTCAATCGATTAACTGTGGCATCGTTTTTTAAGCCCCATAGGGAACTGCACCGGTACATGCCATCCAATATCTGTTAGACTCAATGCCAAGGTGTATAAGAACGGTTATTGTTGCCAAATTTAATTATTCTGGCACTGGGTTCCCAGCGTATATGCTTCTAAATTTAAAATTTAATTATTTGTTATTTCTAGTATGATAAATTTGTTCAATATAGAGAGAGATATTTTATTATTCCCCTTTCTTTCTGGTGTAATAATTTTAATGATCAAGCAGTATATTTTTGTAAAGTGGTGTCGACAAATTTTAGAGTTTACTTTTAAAGAATGTCTTCTGACATCAAAGAAGAAAAGATCTCACACGATATTGGTCATTATCTACAGGATGTTCCTAATTTTTTTGTGTTCTGGCGTACGTTCCTTCATCTCATCTTCATCTTCCCTATTTCACTTGTTTTAGAAAGATGCTGTTCACTTCAGTTCGAAAGCTATTTGCATGAACTTCGAAAAACAAATGTCGATTCTCTAGCGACAAAGATAAAATAAAACCTAGCAAAATGACTTATAGAATAAAAGAGAGATCCTGACCAAGAGCTTAGGCTGAACAACTGGATTCTTCTAATCCTGAGTGTTGGTATAGACACTTCGGGGAATAAAAAAGGGTGCTTTCAATTCCTTTCTCGAAAACTCACAGAGAAAAAAAAAGCGTCTCGGTATATTTTTTTCATCTTGGAGCATGGAATCTCTCGAGAATCATATCCTGATGAAGTGCAATCAGTCCATCTGATTTCTTTGAAGACGTGATTGAGTTCAGTAAAGAAAAGAGAGAAACCTCGCGTGAGTTCTCTTTCGAATCCTGAAAATTGAACTCTAATTCCATTGGGCCAAATATGGCGTTGTTCTGACTTTCTCTCCCAAGCTAGTCTCTCTCTCGAAACTAAATCTTGAAAAGATAATAACGTTTGTTTTTGAATGAATTTTTTATTGTGTAAATTGAAGTATTATATTGGTATTCTCTTAATTCTTTTGTTTTCCATCTCTTTTTTTATTAATTTTTCTCACAGAAAAAAAGTCTTCCGTCGGTTATTGTGTCAGAAAAGGTGTCAGTTTCCATTAGAATTTCTTTAAAGAATGAAGTGTTTTCAATGATATGACAGCAAATACATAATAATAAAATAATATTCAGTTTTCTTAACGTATAAAGTAATACCTATAAGGTGACACAAATTAATTAAAAATTATATACATAAAAACTAAGCGAGAAAAGTATCAAACTTCGGAAATTCAAAGATGGATGCTTCAGTATCTCCCAGCATAGCAGGTTGATTTCTTGGGGTGGTTAGACAACCTTGGAAACGAATTATATAAAATAATCAGAGTAACATACTAATCTATTTAATATGATCCAAAACTTCGGGGCTTTCGAATGCTTTCTTAAATCGGAAGAAAAAAGAGGTTAGACATGTTTACATATTTTCATAGTTTACAATGCATTTCGCGTTTTATATATATATTTTTTGTTGTTTTTAAATGCATACTTGTTTTTGCATACTCTTAAGAGCTCCTGGCGATGGATGTTCATTTATGAATCCAGAATGAGAGAAAGACAAAAATGATTATTTTCCACTACAGCAGCTGAAAGTATCTACAGATAATTAAAAGGCGTAACTGATTTACAGATAAAGGCGCCTTCAAATCTGACTTTTCTACGGAACGAAAATCAAATGATTGGGTGCAGTACGCGAAAAGTACTCGTGGATTTCATTTGCCGATAAATGGACCATTTGAAGATCAATGAGTATTGAGTTAAATGGCGAAACTAACGTAATTATGTGTGTCGCATTGAAACATCGATCGAATTATCGAACCCTCCCTAATTTGTCTCGAGTTTTCCGAACATTCAAGGGCATAATTGAAATTGAAAATGTATCTTTCAGGAATTGGTTGCGAAGCATTCAAGTAACCAGAGGAGAAATAAATTCAATTCTTTTTAACTTAAATTGAAGTTAATGTGTTCTATTAATGTGGTGTGTTGATTTTTTCTCAATTGGGAATGAGATCGTGGCAACTAAATAATAAAAATTGCGGGTTTTGAGGCTGGAAAAGATTTACTTAGGATTGGATGTAGGGTTTTACTTTCCTGGTATAGTAGTTTGAAAGACCATTGTCTTGCTGTAATGATGATCGTTAAATCAGTTGTAGCTGAAATTACCTGCGTTGAAGAAAAGCGGATGTAAAATAGGCCTTGAAGACCCATCTCTAATTAATTCTAAAAAGAGAAAACTCTGTCTTAGAAGTTAATTAATTTAATTATAACCCATATTAACATCGGAATTTAATTTCATTAGAACTATTTAGAATCCAAGTTTTCTAACTGTGAGAAGAACTGAGAAAGTGTTTCAGTTTCTCTCTTCTAATCCGCTATTCCTTTTTTTCAAAAATGTTTCACGAGCACTACAAAAGAATTGAAAGGAAAAACCACTCTAAGACATGAACTTAGACATAAAGAACTTATATTTATCATTTCCATCGCCACTTTTTATTCGTAGCTGATTTAATTTATTCCTATAAGAGCGAAAAATACTCTAATAGCATGAAAATGGCAAACATGAATGCGCCGGAGATGATGTCATAGAAGTAACCATAGCAACGAGGTTTTTGTTCTTTCAAATTTCTCTTGAATACGCTGAAGGCTACTGTTTTAATTAATATTTCGTCTTCATCAATTACGAACTGAAGACTTTTTTTTTTTTTTTCTGTTTCATTTCCTGTCCATGCAAACTTCACCTGAGAATGATGAGCACATTTCAGAGCCAGGATTTTGGTGTTGCTGTATCTTATGCTTTTTAATTATTGTCGAAGAAAATCCTAAGTACATGACCTCATTTTAAAAATAGAAAACATATATTTAAAAAGAAAAGTCGGGGTCTTCATATATAGAGCAGAGTTCTACATATCTGATGAATAGAGACCTTTGAATGAATGGACCGATGCATTCCTCCGTGGTGTACCTTAAAGTCAGGAAATTATTTCTATGGGTATATTTTAGGAAATAATTACGTTTGAGAATACTGAAGTTATGCACCCATTCGTTCAACGCAGAAAAAGTTTTAAATAAAAACACAAATGAAATCGAAATTGAAAATCAACCTGTTTTTGAAAATTTTAGTTTTGCTCAATTAAGTGGGCATTTTGTGAAATTAAATTGACCGATGAAAATTTTCGGTTGGGGCGTATAATACAGGGTGAACCAAAATTCTTGCCCTGGTTGTAAAAATTTATTGTGCTCAAACTATTATAAATAGACATATGTGTGCTTAGATATATTACAAGTAACATCGTGAATTTTTTTATAACATCATTGACCCCAGTAAATTTCAATGTATGCCTCTACCGGTAGCTCGGAGAAAGTCTATAAGAGGTATTCCAGTTCACACCAAGTGTTCTTTAGCATTTCTTGATAAGCCTACAACCTAATCCTTTAATAAAGAATTCTTACCAAACTCTTTTGCAATATTTGAAGTTCCTGAAATACTTCACAAGTTGATGTAGTAGAACTCCGTTGAAACAATTGCCGAGTGTTCAACAGTTCTTCATTCCCACTAGACCTGCTACTTCTAGGAACATCCTTAACGTTGCCTGTTTCATTCAACCTTTCATACCATCAGGAGGTTTGCTTTCATAACAAAGTCTATAAATGTACACTGAACATCAATGGGTGATTTCATTTCGAGAGAAACCGAAGCACACTTTGGGCTTTCTCATAAATCGACTCTGTTTCAGCCGAAAAAGATTCTTCTTTATAATTGCTCTCCTGAATCACTCTTGAAGGTGCATTCACCCCCATTTAATACAGAAAAAAACTACTAAACTCAACTAAAAGTGACACAACAGCCCATTGGGGGGCCAAGGCCTACTGAGCCCATCTCAGTTTCAGTGACCTTTAGCCCTGAAGTGCATAAGCAGATGTTCCAGTCAGGTGATCAGTCTGACGGGAAACCCTTAGTGTTCAGTCACCAAGTAAGCTTGGTACTGACACTAACTTATCGGATGATACAAAAGTTTGAAAAAAAAATAACTGTTATTTTGTAATGAATTTTAATAATCAGAGCAAAACTTTTGATTCACCCTGAACTACTGGAACAGGACAAAACAATTTTTTAAAAAATTAAATTATAGCTTGAATTTAGGGACAAAACACTAAAGGAAGGTATTTTCAGAGTTAAAAAAAGAAATTTTAAGTAAGATCAAAGCCTCGTGAGGTCTCGTTCTACCGAAAAGTTGTCGAGATTTAATCATAATGTCTTTGCTTCTCAAGAAACAAATATTTCGTATACATGATTTCAATTTGCTAAGTGAAGAAGAAAATATAATTTTAAGATTAGTATTCTCTAAAACAGAGAGTCTTTCTAAAACTATCCCGAAATGATTCGTATGAAAAGATTGCGGTATTAAGATTCCCTGCATGACACAGGTAACAGCAGAAGAGAGGATTGACTAATTCGGGCGACGTCATCGTCATTTGAATGGGGCTCAAAGTTGAGATAGCCGCCAACGTTAGCTCTTGTGCAGCTCTAGAGCCCTTTAAAATTAAATAAAATTTTTAAGAATAGATGTAACGCCATTAAAAAACCTAAAACACAGTTGAAACATTTCAAATATGTTAGGAATCACAGTGACAGGAGCATCGTTTTCAGTGAGTATAGACTTCTAATACATTACGAATTTCAATATTTATTCAGAAACTATGCACAATAACAGTTTGAAGTCGTTTCTCGTCTGGATAAAAGATTAGAGTAAAGTTACAACAGTAGAAAATGTTTTCAGACCCCATTTGGGGAAAGAGCAATGAGCCCTTTTTAGCATCTAACGAAAGCCATTTTTATGCTCACTTCAAAAGTGGGACGTAATATGTGATGGTGAATCTAAGCAGGCGTATTTTTAGAGTGATCTTTAACACAAATTTTAAAAAGAAATTTTGAAATACCGTATTTACTCGAATCTAAGCAGCACCATTTTTCCGATGTTAATGCTACTGAAAATCGGGGGCGACTTAGAATGGAAGGCAAAACATTTGTTGGATGGGGCAACCCCTTTCAAAAGGAAAAATGTAACCGTCCATTCTGTCCACTTGAAACGATGACTTACCTCATTCCGCAGTTTATCTCCAAAATGAAGTCTATCCCAAACACAGTTGTTTGCTTGTATTTAAGAAATTTTTTGTCGTACGCTTTCTTTGATCACCTAAACATCAAAGATATTGGTAATAGCATCAAGACGAGTTCATTGTGATGCAAATATAAAAATAGGGGCAATTTTAAAGGGAAGGGAATTAAAAAAAGGAAACAGAGTAGCGGCACTGAGAAAATTTGATATGGATGAACCAAATATACGTCGATGGCGTAAACAAAATGATATAATTTTTGCTTGTAAATGCTCAACAGTCTTTAATAATTCTTTTACATTCTTATATAATGCATTCTTTTTTTAAAAAAAATGTTGCATAACAAATGCAATGGATGGCACGGAAGATGACACCGTGCGAGAAGATGGCGACTCTTGAAGTCAGCTATGACAATGGAATTGACGAATCATTTTCGAAACATGATACTGACGGTTAGAGTAATTATAGGTTTATGCATGTTTTGAAAGTTTTTAATACTGGTCAAAAATAAATTAATTATTAACTTATCGTTTCTTAATATTTTTTTTAATTTCTTGAGTATCGGATATCACAATAAACCCTTTACACCATTTATTTTTTTCTCAAAAACGAGTGGAGAATTGGGGGTGCGGCTTAGATTCGAGTCAATATGGTAATTTAAAATAAGATTTTCTCGTACTTATTGATGGATGTCCAGTTAATTTCTTTGTTTTTAAAGAAATTGTAAATGACTCAGTTGATTCATTTTGTTTTTTAGGAATATTTTTAGGATTGTCCCGAAGAGAGGACCACACTGCAATGCTTCTTTTTTTCGCCATGTAGTTTCAATCGGGCACGGTGGAGATCGAAAAGTCTCTTTCCCTTCTGGATTTTGTCTTGTGAGTGTATGTGAATTGTTACGTTGTGAAATACAAAATTATATGAAGTTGGTTCATGTGTGTATCTGTGTAGTAAATTAATGGAAAATCCCGTTGTTTTGCTATCTTGTAATACATTAACTTTGAAATCCATCAGAACTAGTTAGTAAATTCAACGCGTATTTTATATCATTCCCATCCTTTTCAAATAGTGGTAGCAATGTCTTAGTGTATGGTGAACTACGAATTATAGGAGATTCAGTTGCTCCAAGAATTTTCGCAATAAGTGTTTAAGGTCACTATGGGTTCCCTCCCCAAAGTTATCATCCCGCGAATACCCACTATTCAAGAGCTTTCTAGAAAACAGTGTTCATTCGTGTTAAGTCGCAATCGATTATCCTGATTGTCCAGTCGAGTAATACAGACTACTCGCATTAAATTCAACTGGGTTTCACGTGGGTCGTGAAGTGGAAATTACACGATTACCAGCAGATACTTTTTTAATACTTCTAAAGCGAAGTTAATTCCAATCTCAACGGAATGAGTTAGCTTCTTTGATGCGAAATTTTATGGAGTAATCAACTAAGGTGGTGGTCCTCACCCCCCTGACCCTGAATTAAAACTCAGAAACAAAGAAGTTCCTTGATTACAAATCTGAGCTCACCTTCTTAACCTTACATCAACATAAAGCTTACGAATTAAATGTACGTTTCACATAGCCATTTTGTGGTGGTAGCCTAGTGGTCATGGCCTTACATCCGTCGAGTCATGAGTTCGAGCCAGTAGTGCCACTGAAGATCCTCCGTGTACAGCGGCTAATGTACGTTAAATTTATCGTGGATCAAAGTCGTCCTTTTGGCGTGGTAGTTTAGAGAAGGTCAGCTCAGATTGCATTCTCGCCACTTGGTTCAAAATTACAACTTCTTTTGCCAATAGTTCTTGTAATGCAACGTTAATAAACACTCATTCGCAGAAACTGTTTCCCTTCAGGGGGCTCACCTTCTTTAGGTGGGTACGGGTGTCACAATCCCGAGGTCCCCTAGTGATCTTTTCCTTTTCCCAAGGGGTTTACTATCTTTGGTAAACATGGGTGTCACGACCCCGGGGTACCCCAGTGATCCTTCTCTATTATCGACCCTCCATCTTGTCATCCAATTTCTTTTCTTCTTTTCTCGTCCAGACCACAGACCTATGAATGTTTGGCGCAGTATACCCAAAACTGGCTCTTGCGCCATAAAACACCAAACTCAACTCAACTCAACGCAGGAACTGTTTAACTCTCCCGCTTTACACGTGGCGATGGCAGAGAAATGAAAGATATGCAGCATTTCATTTGAAATTAAAATGCTTTTTTTTTCTTTATCTGGACATTTAACAAGCATAAAATATGATTGAGACGTGCTTAAAAAATATCCTCTCTCAAAAGAAAAGATGAAAATTTTTTAATCTCAGTCGATTAGGAAAACATACGTGTGTTGTTATTTATGCCACCTGATCGACAGCAACATCAGATCGACAGCGAAATTCATCGCTGTAAAGGGTTAGACTTGAGCCCTTCGTAGTTGTAACTTAGTGCACCATACAGGTGATAGTGCGATTTGGCTTGATTCCACCCCCAATTTTTAGGAAGAACAACCTGGGGATGGTCAGGGGGCCTCCCATCTCTCTCAACCTCACGAGAAGACTTGCATGTTCGACGGCTATTTAAAGTACCCCCATGCCACGAAGGCACTATGCATTTACAAAAATCAATGCCTTTTCCGGGATTCGAACCCGGCCCAAACGGCACAGCAGTCAGCGTCACTAACCACTACACCGTAACGGCGGCAGAAACATACGAAGAAACGAGAAAAAGAATAAGGTTCTTGCGGAATGTTATTTCAAAAAGATTCCAGTGCGTTTGCACGCGCCATCCACATACTTGTGTTAAAAATGTAGGTTTTCTGATAAATTCTTATCCATGCGTGAAACGCCTTTCCCCTGTGAAACCCATTTCACTGCAGTCATTCTAACTCGACAGAGAAGTAACGCTGCAGTGGTTCGTATCGAAATAAAACACACTTTTACGAAGCCATCAGTAAATCATGCCAAACACAGAAGATTAAATACGTTTTTGAGACATTAATTTTATTCGTGCGTTGGCCACCCAGCCTGTGGTGACGTTAAACGTTAACCTAATGCATCCATCTTCAGTGGAATTTTTTTTCCAACGCAAACTATTCATCCCACTCCTTTGCGCCCCAAACACAAAGGACGTTTAATTCCTCACCCACTATCCAAAAGGCACCGCGCACCTCGACCTTCACACGTTGCCTCCTCCCACTCCGTCCCTGACATTCGAATCGGAACAGTGACACGCATCGTCCTAACAAGGAAGTTGCCCACAAATGTTGGGGCCATTTGGCGTCTCAATCACACAGCGCGGTGGGGAGCAACTTTTTTTGCCATAAGTGGACACACACCCACAGAGGACTACAATCGAATCTTCTGGGAAACGTGAGAACCAATGCCGTTTCTCAACGGGAGACAAAAGCCTTTAATGTCGTTGTTTTTAATGCATTTGTTCGGGATAGATCTTTTTTGTAAGACTGCTCGGTGAGGTCATTGAGAAATTTGCACAATTGTGTTGTAACTAGCCTTTTCCATTTTATGCGTGGACACGTTGGTGAAATACTTAATTCCGAAAACCAGCGGGGGTGAAATGTTTATCTTAGTTGTAAATTGAGCAAAGACGTCGCTAGGTGGCTCTGAGGATGTTACATCTGTAAAAAAATGTGAAACAATTCCGATGTATATAATATACTTACTGTATATATATTATGAGTTATAATCATACATTAATAACTCATATAATTATATAATATAATTATATAATGTTTACATACATCATTGTATTATTTGCATAATTAACATAAAAACGATCAAGATCATTTACATTTTGAACCCTTTAATGGTCACATAGTTTTCAAGAAAACGGTCATAAAAGTGCCTATTTCTTATTCAAGAAAATTATAGAAAAATCTAAGTGTATTTACAATATATGTGTTTATTTTTAAATTTTGGATAAATTTTTAGCTTGAAATACAAAAATTAATTTTTTAAGAACAGCCAGAATTTAGGGTTATTATGACTGAATGTTGGTTTACCAGCAAAGAGAAAAAAAATTGAAAAACACGTTTTAAAGAATAAAGGAAAATTTTTTTACACTTATGCATAATGTAAATACACAAAAGTAATTTTTGCTTGTGAAATAAATTTATAATTGAGTTAAGAAATTAAATAATTAATTTTTTTCATCCACAGCTATTAATGATGTATGTTGGTTACAAGTTATTCAAACTATTGATTATTTCCATTCTACAGAATATGTCATTTGTGAAGGGGGAGAAATACGCAACCATTATTTCTAATGTTTCAAAGCGGACTGCTTCTCCACTGTCATGGGATGGGGGCAGTGGCTTCTTAAACCTCGAATTGCACTCGGGATTCCTGCTCGAAGGTGTAGAACCCAGCCATTGAGTTTCTCATGGCCATCGGTTCTCAGCATGATGCCAGATGAAAAGACCCCGTAACATTTAGAAGTGCACGTGTGGATGTGAACTGTGTAATGCTGTGTTCATAAGGAAGCCGATTTTGCAGCTGCATGGCGCAAAAACGCAACAGCTTCGACAGGTGCAGAGTTCCTGTAACATGCCGGGTTCTTAGAAGCACCAGGACTCGGACCTGCGACTCGACAAAAACAATGATGGTTATGAACGTAAGACCTTGAACATTTGTCTACAGTGGGCACGTCCTAATTCCAACGAGTGAGTGAATGAATGAGTGAATATTAACGTCACACTGTTCAGGTTCACGAAGGCTTTTGGCGACGGACCACGTCATTTTGAACCATGGTCAAGTGACGTGGATAACACCTGAGCTGGCACTTCCCTCTTCTAACTACCACAGCACACCAAAGGGAGGACGTTTGAGTTCTAGACAAATTTAACGTGCATCTCCCCCCTACACGGCGGATCTTTAGTGGTACTGGGCTCGAACTCTCTTGACAAGGCCAGTCACGATCCGATACCTTGACCCCACTCGGCTACCACGTCCTAATTCCAACAAAGGCCCGTTGTGTAGCAGGGAGAATGAGTGTTAAATATGTTAGGTATTAAAATTCGCTCTTTGTCATTGTTGTGAGAAGAGATGTTAGCTTAAATTATATATCCTCTTCCTTGTCAAAACTATGAACTGTGACACCAATTAGTGAGTTTTTAGCTCGATATTAGTAAAACAATCAACATATCAATCACAATTTTGAAAACTTTCTCAATAAGTATTCAGTTTTTAAAGCTATGTTATTTACAAATTTGGAAATTTTAGATGTGAAAGCATCGCAGTGTGAGAATAGAATGTTTTTTGTAAAATATTAGAGAAATGTTTACATTAAAAAAAACGATAATCACACACATAATCCTCCTAACAGCGAAGTCGGATAATGTTATCAGAAGTGGGGCATTTTGTCACTTGCAAATCGGCTCCGAGTTCATGTTTTGTTTCCTTAGTGCTAAGCCTAACAACTCAATTCTAAGTTAATATACTCTGTTATGTTTACTTAAGATAAGGCATTGCGCTTCTCTTTTTCATTCCTTTTGTGATTGTTTTAATCACATTATTTCGCGTACTGAAGATAAAATTGGGCAGAAAGTAGGATTTCTAGATGAGTGTCCTAAATGCTATCAATTTTATTGCCGCATTCATTATCTGAGAACTTTTCTTCACACGTATCTGATAGGTGTGTTAAAAAATAAACGGAGGGGAGGGGATGGGGGTGTTATAACCGTGTGAAATACGTTTTCTTGTAAACCTTAAAACTCAGCAGTGAAAACACGGAGTAGCATTTTGTCGAATCTAAAATGTGTATGACTTCATCGGAGTGTACGTATTTCACTTTAGCACTTAATAAAGAAATTAATTTTTTATATCGAAACTTTTAATGAAATCAATTTAATATCACTATTTTTTTGAATTCGTAATCAAAATTTGATATTAATGCGGGAAAAAAAGTGCAGATGCCTTATAAAAAGATGATTTAGCCCTGAAAATGGCTGCTCGAAATATAAAGTGCACTTCAATATGTTCTATTCTAAATTCACAATCAATCAAGTTCATTTTAAAAACTCTAGAAAAAGAAAAGCTTCATTACCAGTTACATAGTTTTTAAGTTGAGTAATATTTCTTTAAAAAAAATACATGTGTGTGTGCATAAATAGTGTAAAATAATTACCGAATCAAGAATACACATAACTTTTCTCTATGGTATAATATAAATGGGGATATTAAGTAAGCAACTCTGAAAAATTTCATATTGAATGTCTTTTAGAGACGTTGCTTCTCATTTTTATGGGTGCTATTGGTGAATAAAATTTCCGAAAAGAACAGTTTTTTGTGAACAGTGTTTATACTATTTTTTTTTTATTAGATGTCAATTAGGTCATGTATTCAAAGTTCTAAAATTTGATATTATAAAGATACGAAATACACAATAATTTGTAAACATAAATAATAACTCATGACGAAACCGAACGTTCACCTCATGGAAAAATTATAAAGTTTCAATCTATTGATTATTTTAATAAATTAAACACAATTATAGGTTCTAATTAACTTTATTTATTCATAATATTGTTACGTAGATCGGATTCAAGGCTTTTATACAATAAACCTAAAAGTGCAAGACAGTTTTTCAGAAACGATGAAAATTTTTTGCAAAAAAGAAGCAATCCTTGAAATACAGACTTCGGCACTCAAATTCGCTTAATAAATCCCAGATGGTCTTCAAACCTTTTACATCGCTCAGACACAACTAGCAGTGTCTGAAAATACAAGTGCGTAATGTTTATCATTATTCACAAGCACTGCTCGACAGTAGCAACTAATTACTAGTCGACTCTTCGACGGTCAAAACAATACTAAATCAGTTTTAACGAACGACTCTTCTATTTATAAACCACACGGATCTTTCTCTAAAGATACGCTTACGTTACAAGTAGGTTATTAATAGATAGCTCCAGTCATTTCCAGAAGCATCCATATGGTTGCCAAAATGACTCGACGACTCTCCAAAATTGATTGCCAAAAATAATACCAACTTGGCTCTAACACCAACATTTCACCAACTTTCAATTGAATCGCCATTATAATGCAAGGAATATGACGTTGCTTGATAATACAATTTTAGCATAAAATAAATAACATAAATAAATAGCATAAATTATTGTATTACACATCCAGATATAAATTATTTACACTATATATTTTAAGCATACATTACACAAAATTCGTAATAATATAGTTTATTAATGATATGATAGAGACCAATAAATGCATTCTTTTTGCTTATCACATTTGAATGGTAAAAAAGCTGAATTTCAACCAACCAAAGAATATCTCCTGGGAACATCAATGTTTACTGGATATGGATTTCGTTATTTAAAATTGCAGAGCTTGGAGATGAAAATGTCCGAATTCATACCTCGAAATCACGTGATTTGTACTCTTATTCAAACGTAAAGTACCTTTCATTTTTTTTCTGTCTTAGAAGATTTCCAAATAGAGAAATATTCGGTGAACACTCACTGTATATTGACTATGGAAGGAAAAAAACTGAACGATAGCGCTGATAGCAATCTCATAACCTAGTTATGACATTGTTATCGCCATTGTTTTGAATTGTACGACGCCGTTGTCAATTCGCAATCGTTTATGTGTAAAAAAATAATATTTACGGAGCCTTTGCTTTGATTTTGAGTGCATATTGTATAGCTATTGGAATTTCAAACAAAGGTAGTAGTACAAAAGAAGATGCGATTGTGTTATGCTGTAACCAATTACAAAATTTGTTTTTCGAGTAATTTTACTGCGATATTTTCTTAAAGAAATAGAGAACTCAAAAATCTAAAATCTTTATTTTTAAATTTAAAAAAATGTGTTTTTATATCATACACAAAGTTTGAATTGAAAAATATTAACATTTTTTCATTTATTAAAGTATTTTGCGTTTTTTTATACAACACAATTTTTTTTACTCATATTTCTAAATTTTAAATACTTTCGTGAATTTTCTATAAATAATTTTTTTTTCTTAAACGTATTTAAGCGTAAATAATAACGAATTTGACGACGTAAAAAAGACTTAAACTATTAAAATAAAATGTTATACATAACGCTCCAATTTTTTTGCTGTAAAAATTTTAAAGAAATTATTAAAATAATTAAAATTTTTTTGGTTGATTTTCGTTATGAAATAAAAAATATAATTTTAAAATATTGCGTCATGCTCGTAAAATCTGAATATTAAGAAGTTTTGGTAATGATAGATAATTATTTAAATATTATTTTTCTAATCAATTTCTTTTCATAAAACTGGTTTTCGGAAATTTCTTTTTTTCCTTGTCGCTTCATAGAAAAATACATAAACTAAAACAGTGAACCTTATACCAAAAATTGAAGCATTAATACCTAGCCAATAAAATATTATTTAAGATTAAAAGCATTACCAAGGTTTTTATTCTTTTGTCTTTCTTACATAACAAAGTAAAACCATAAATAAAACACGCACATAAACTACTCCTGGGCTTAGAATAACACTTCGTGTATATATATATATATATATATATATATATATATATATGCGTGACAATCTCTGGGTATTAAACACATATTTCTTTCTTTTAGTCTTTACACAGATAAATTGTTTTTGCATTTTGAACAAAATAATTTATATAGGATTGTAGTTTTGACGGATGACATTTTCATTCTTATTGAAATGTCATTCTAAGAAAAATGCTTTATGACAATATTTTATGAAGACAAAGCAGATTTTGTTTGTAAACCTTCAAAATAAGAACTGTTGTGCAGGGTTTGATGCAATAATGCGGAGAAAGTTTTCCTGAGATGCACCTAGAGAGCTGATTTAATAAACATTTCTGTTGTACAAAATCTCAACGAAATTTTCTTTGCAGCGAAATATTCGAAAGTCCCCCCACACACAAATATGTAGGTAAATGTTAAAGATAAAACTCTCTTTCAAGTTCTTAGAAAAGAATCCCTTTTTTTTCAATTCCTACTATAAGCTCACTCTCCCTATATATATTTATATATCCTGTTCAAATTTTCAATCGTTAATAAAATGGTTTTTAATTATCCATTCAAGTTCTAATACATTTTTTAAACTTGCAGTGGATGACACTTGATGTTAATGTAGTTTTTTCAAATATTGATTCATTAATTAAATTTAATCAATTTTTGCCACTTAATATTGTGATTCTGTCTATGTATATACATATTTATATTAATTGTAATTATTTAAAAAAAGAAGTAACTCTGAAATTAAAAATTTTCTTTGTTGACCTAAGTAGGAACTGACTTAATTTTTTTTTATATTACTAGTTTTCTTCTGTTTTTAGTTGGAATTGAATGTGTACATTAAAAAAAGGTACTGTGGTAATCATACACATTTTGAAAATATATAATTGTATGAATATAGTTTTGCTGCTCTGCTTGATAATAATATATATTGACACATTCGTACAGGGTGGCGATGGCCTAGTGGTCAAGGTAAGGAACACAGCCGGCGTGTCAGGAGTTTGAACCTTGTGCCTCTGAAGAAGACCCGACGAGTAGAGGGGGCGTTGCACGTTAAATCTGTTAAGGGGGTTACATGAATTTTTAAAAAATTATCGATTTCAACTTTTTTACATGTTTTAAAAGCTCAAACATTTCTGCTTAAAATGATATATGATATATAGAAATGCTATAATTAGAAGTGTTTTTATTTATTTTTTAAAAGTAAGCCACTCTCATTGACAAATTACAAATTTTTACTTTAAAGGCTGTTTTCTCAAAATGCAACATTTTTCTCTCTCTTTATGGACCTTTTTCTCAAAAACTAATTAATGTAGGATCCTCAAAATTTCAGTGCAGCATACTTTCAACAGATTTACACATTTTACTGGAGGGAGTAAGATATATCCAGCGAACTGTTTTAGATAATGTATTTTTAAACTAAATTTTCAGGAAAAAAAATTTGGCATTTTTTAAAAAATTCATATTTATTTTAATCTTCAACAAAAAGACAAAACCCTCCATTAAAGTCTTATTGATAGTACATATAACATACTGTGAAAATGTCATCTATTAATAGCTAGAAACTTCTGAGAAAAAGGTACATAAACTTACGTAATTTAACATGGGCTCCTATGGAAGTGCCGGAACCCCCTAAGGCTGCCTCCGTCAAATATACGAGAGCCTAAGCTAAACGCAGAGCACATTTTCAGACAGAAAACTGTCTCAATTTTCATGAAAATTTGCTGCGTGCTAATTCACACCTTTCTTTATAATAAAAGTGTTTTTAAAATTTCAAAATATTCCATAAATATTTTTTTATATTGGTGTGTCAAAATTATGTGTGTCACGTTCAAGTTAACAAGGGGTGCATCATCAATGGCCCCAAAATTACTTTTAAGTGTGATATTAATAAATATTTGAAACATTAGAGAGAGAAGAGAGGGATAAGGAAAATGGAACTGGTTTCAACTCTCCAAAATATCAGCATGTTCTGTGTTTAATTAACTGAATATCTATTGATTAATTTGCTTTCCTTTTTTTAAGTGAACACATGACGTAACCCTAATCGCGTAATGTGACATAATTCTTTATCGAAGAAAAAAGTGATTATACCAAGGAGATTAGGGCATGTAATATTAGGTGATTAATATGTCGTCGTTATACATTGTAAGGTTGATTATAATTAGGTTGATCGCAGTTTTTGCGAATTGATTGGATTGTGAAGGTTACGAGTAACAAATCATTTAGGCGATTCATGTTTCCTCTTATTCATGGCATTATTATATCACCGACATATATAATTCTTAATTATTCACGTTGTAATCGCTCCATTATTATTCATGCACATCTGGCTGGAATAGCACATAATGTAGCCTGTGGTTTAAAGTATCATAAAAATAGCAATTTTTTTTAACTATAACGAATGCAGCGATAATCAGTGATAAGACTCAAATTATGATAATGAGCTATACTCACGTTGAATCGCAAGTTCGAATCCTAATTTCAGTAAAGAAACAGCGTACGGAACATTTTGAGGTTTCGGTTGCTAAATTATGAGTGAATTTTAAAAGACCGTAATCCTTGCATGGTGTGAAATGAAGAGAGGGAATATTAAAGCCACACTGTGTTCAGCTACTCGAGGGCTTTTGGTGACGAACCTCGTCATTTTGAACCATGATTAAATGACGATGACGACGCCTGACCTGGCATCCCTCTCTCCTTTCTTCCACACCACATCAAAAGAAGGATGTTTGAGCCCCGACAGATTTGTGCATCACCCACCAACACGGTGTGTTTTCAGTGATACTATGCTCGAACTCATGACAAGCCGGCCACGAGTCAGTGGCCTTGACCATTAGGCTACCGTGGCCACGGTGTGAAATGTAAATTATGAAAGAACGATACCAGTCCATGTATCTTCTACATCTCAACTTGGTAGTTATCCAGAACATAAGGTCCGTTGTCAATAGACATAATGTAGAATCTATTTAAAACTAATAAAAAAAGTAAGATCCAATTAAATTGATGGATTAGATAATTTTAAAAAAAATGCAGTGTGCTTGCAGATTGATTCACTTTCAAGTGTCCAACTGTGGAGAGTGTTTATTAACATCGGACTATAAAACCTCACGAGGGCTATTGGCGACGGACCCCATAAGTTTAAACCTCGGTCAAGTCAAGCCTGAAACGGCCACTTTCTCCAATCTAACACATCAACTGGTGGACTGAGCCACGGCAGATAGATCAGCCCCTCTACATGACAGGTCTTCATTGGCACTAGGAATCGAACTCATGACACACGACGCGAAGGCTTCCATGGTCACCACATGAGGCCGTGGTAGCCTAGTGGTCAAGGTAATGGACTCGTTACCGGCGTGTTATGAGTGCGAGCCTGGCACCGCTGAAGACCCTCCGTATATTGGAGCGATGCATGTTAAATCTATCGAGAGCTCAAATGTCCTCTCGTTCGTCTGGTGACGAAGTTAGGGAGGGGTGGTGCCAGATCAGGTGTCGTCCTCGTCATGGTTCAACATGACGAGATCCGTCGCCAAAAGCTCTCGTGTAGCGGAATAAGGCGACATTAATATTCACTCCCTCACTCCACGGTTACATCCAAGTTTAGATAAAAGAAATCAGAATCCTTATTTTATTCATGAAACATATTTAGAGTTCTCAGCTTGAGAAGAATAGTAAAAGATAAGCTCGTTCTTGAGTTATATGAATTTTTTTTGATTGAGAATTTTTATAAATGCCCGTGCATTATAAAGTATCGCACGGGGGCTTACAGAAGTAAGCATGAAGCCCACATTACAAAAGAAAGAATGAATTTAAAGTCATGAAAGGATTACAATACAAACATCCATGCCTTCTCCGGGATTCGAATCCAGGCCTACGGCAGCGCAGTTAGCGTCACTAACCACTATACCGGATGGGCGGCATTAAATGAAATTGATTAACTAAAATTAAAACAATTAAAAACAGAACAAAAGTTGCAAACAAAAATCTTATGTATATACAAACTGGATTTAATCAGTCAACGACAAATAAACTGAACAGAACATGCAACTCCTTTATATTCTCCATATTTTATTTCCTTTTGACATCTTAGGGACACGTGGTTGGCGTGTCATGAGTTCGAGCTCAGTACCATTGAAGACCTGCCATGTAGGGGAGCGATGTACCTTAAATCTGTCAAGAGCTCAAATGTCCTCCCGTAGGTGTGTGGAAGTTAGGAAAGGGGGGTGTAGTTTAACAGTGCAACGTTACTCACTTACTCACTTGACATGTTAGCGAGCAGGCCGTGGTAACCTAGTAGTCATAGTCAAACTCGTGGCTGGCGAGTCGTTGGTTCGTTCGCCAGGCCACTAAAGACACATCGTATAGAGGGGGTTGATGCACGTTAAATCTGTCAAGCTCAAAGTCCTCCCGTTGGTGTGTTGTGGTAGTTAGGAGGAGGGAGGGTGCCAACTCAGCAATGTTCCTTGTCACTTGACCAAAGTTCAAAATTTCGAAGTTCATGGCCAATAGCCCTCGTGTTGCCTTAACAATCAAGCTTATATAGACATTAGAGGACGCAATTTATATAAGTCCTAAACATAATTGTGTGTGTGTGTGTGTGTATAAGGGCTTCGGAAATGAGCATGGGCTCTCGCTTGAAGAATTGATGGAATAGTGAACAAAATCATACTAATTGACGTAATCAAAACAATAGTGTGCCTTTCAAAATTTATATTGTAGTTTCTATTCGTGCATTTATTATTAAAGAATATTTTTTTTGTAATACACCGCTATACTTTTTATAGACACATAATGGAAATAAAGTTTTAGGGTTTATTTGTTGCCATTAAGAATTTCTAATACACCAAATTAGTCATTTCGCGTACCTCGATGTCTTATGTAATTCGATTTTAGATTCGATGTCTACCTGACTCTACTCAGCTTTCATTGTGGTTCAGTCGAAGGGAAAACATTTTTTTTTTGTTTATAGAAAACGCAATTACTTTGTTCAGCTCGGAAACTTCCCAGAAACCAGCCATTATCACTCCTAACGATGCTTATTCTTGTTTTGCGATTGTCTACTCCAGCATCCGGTTGGCTGGGAAAGAAAGTTCCAGAGAATGAGGAAAACAAAACAAAAAAAAGTAATGTTCAAAAAACGAACACAAAAGACTCCATCGAGATCTCTTCTACTGTGCGAAACCAAATTTAGTGAAGAAACCCGCGTCGGGAAATTCCCATATTCGAGTCTGATTTGCCTTGATCCTGAATCGCCTCGACTTTGTTCCACATCTCCAGCAGGATAATGATCTTGAAACGGATATTTCTTCCCTTCTGGCTTTTGCTCGGGAAGCCGCGATTCCATTTCTTGCATCCAGTTATTTCATTTTCATGGTAGGACTCCTATCACATTTTCATTACCGGTTTCTCTGCTTTTGTGTTCCCCTCTTTCCTCTTCCCTTTTCTGATGCAGTGAACTCTACTGATGAAAACGCAAGAAGAGAGCTTGGAAAAATGATTGCATAGAATGAACAAATTACGTAACCCCCGCCCAAAAATGTTATCCGGGAAAATGGAAACGCAGAAATAGAAAAATCGATGATGCTCTCGATTAATATTTTATGTTTTCTATTTATTTTTGCAAAATATTCCTCTTCCCATAAAAATCTGCTTCTCTGTATACAGTGTTTTTCTGAACAAAAAAATATTATTTCATTTTGGAAGTAAAATATAGAGCAATTTTATTTTTGTTATGTAAACAAAAATGAGATCAGTTCCTTACTCTAATTTAGCTATAGTACGAGCTATAGGTAATCATAGAATTTTTCTATCTGTAATATTGTACTTAATAACTTTTTTTATATTTTTCGGATGGCAGTAAGCACTTAAAAAGCTTTTTATTATTGTCTCAAATGAGTTGGGTGATGAGCAGCCGACAACGTTTCTACCATAGGTCACATTGATTATTTATTACAGTAATCCTTCGAAATAGGTACGAGGACTAGAGTGGGATGGACCTCCTCATTTTGTCCCAATGTCCAGCGACACCCCCTGAGCTGGTGCCCACACTCCAAACTTTAAAACTACGCCAACGCAAGTGAGGGAGTGAACTTTTAAGTCTTATTCTTCAGCTACTCGAGGGTTTTTGGTGCGGACCTTGTCATTTTGAACCATGGTCAAGTGACGAGGATGACACCTGAGCCACGACGACCACACCCTCTCCTAACTTCCACACCGCACCAACGGGAGGTAGTGTGAGTCTCGACAAATTTAACTTGCATCCACCCCCACTGCACGGAGAGTCTTCTGCGGTTCTTGGCTCGAACTCATAACATGCCGGCCACGTGTCCGTTACCTTTGACCACTAGGTCACCATGGCCTTATGCCAAAGCGAGAACGTTGAACCTCAATAGAGTTAACGCGTGAGTGGGTGAGTATAAACGTCCCACTGTTCAGCTACACGAGGGCTTTTGGAGACGAACCACGTTATTTTGACCCATGGTGAAGTGACGAGGAAGATACCTAATCTGGCACACACACACACCCCTCTCTTAACTACCACGCAACGGGAGGATGTTTGAGCTCACGACAGAATTAACGTGCACCACTCCCCTACACCGCTTAGTGGTACTGGGCACCTCTTTAGTGTTACTGGGCTCGAACTCGTGGAGAGCCAGCCACAATCCGATACCTTGACCCCTTGGCTACCACGGCCACAATTGAGTTAACGAGCATCAGGTGGTTCTTCACACGGTGGATCTTCACTGGTACCAGGACTCGAACCCACTATTTTACAGAATCACCCCCGTCCACGAGTTCGTGATTGTAAACACTCACCTATTGCGGCCATTGTTATTATTCGGACGAAAGCTTAAACATGAGTAAAATAATAAACAATTCGTCAAAATAATACGAGGAAAATAAGGTTATACAATAATTTTGATTTTCTTTCTCGTTTTTGATTAATAAATTTGCTAATAATATTGCTTAGATTTTGATTGTAGAATTTTTCCCTACATTTGCTTATTAATTTCTTTTCTAATTAAATTTTCTACTGCTCTCTTTGCGCCCGCGAAACTTCACATGCACTTTGGGTGAAAAGTCATACATTGTTTTAATTATACATACGTTTTAACTACATACACAATGTTTATAATCGCATATAATACGTAGAACATGCAGCACTATTAGTGAGTGTAAATTAAACAAGTTTCAAATTTTCCTTGGCATATTTATAACTGATTAATAAAGTTACATATATATATTAGCTTAAATTGAGTGCAGTTAAAAATTAATAATCGTAATGGGTGCATTGTTTTAAATTAAAACTGGTGAACCCCCTTCCCCACAAATAATCTTATAACGATTAATAAAAGGAACGTTTTCCTGAAAGCCAAGTCCCGACGCAAGCTCGGTGAAGAAAAGGAGCTGACGTCAGCCTTGAGTCAGTTGAGCGTCTTCTCTTCGGTGGAGGGAAAGTGTCCACCTGTTGCGAAAGAAGGCGGAAGTGTTCGAATTCCGAAAGATTGCAAAAATGTGCGGTCACCAAACAAACCATTTCCGGGACTCGGCCCACCGCAGGACTGATAGAAAAAAAGAGAACGGCTGTCGCCAACTGGAGAACTGGGACAGCAGATAATACCTGTTGACCGAGAGCTGCCTTTATGGATCTGGAACGAGAGATAAAATTCCCGAAGTTTTATCGTTCAACCCCCACTGTTTCCTTTCTCGCTCTTCTCCTACCACTGTTCCTTTCTTTGTCGGGTATTTATTAAAAATTGCGTTCGGTCGAGCCTCCCTTTTTACACCTCAGCAATTTCTTAATTTTCTCTTGTTTAAGATTCATTTATTTCGATCGATGCATGAATTGAGTTCATTTATATTAAAATGGGCAGCCCACTCTCAAAGTTCTACTTCACGCCAATGGGACATAAAGCTCTGAGAGACTTGACGTCGACGTACGACCGTATTGGTCAGAAATTACAAAATCTGACCCCATGACCCAATTTTGGCGAGACGGTGATATTAAAGAATGGAGTGCCAACGTAAGTGTCGTCCTCGTCACCCGACCAAGGTTCAGAACGTCTCGCAATTGTAAAATGATTTAATTTTGTAATTAATTGGTTCCTTACCCTTTAACTGCCCCCAGCATATAAATACATCTAGCTCAGCAGGTGCTTTAACTGCCCTTGGCGTAAGTTTTCGCCTGTTCGAAATACGATCATTTTCTTTTGCTGCAACCAATAAAACTATAAAAAAGGCTTTTTTAGAACATTTTATAACCTCGTGCACCACAAAGTATCACACGAGGGCTTACATAGAGTAAGCGTGAAGCATGCATCACAAAGAAGAAAAGAATTACAACACAGGCATCCATGTCTTACCCGGGATTCGAACCCTGACCCTACGGCACCGCAGTCAGCGTCATTAACCACTATACCGGATAGGTGACATTACAAAGGTTTTGGAATGCAATATAATAACCTTGACAGCATTTGGAAAATATTTACTTAGAAAAGGATTGCTTATTAATGCCCCCCTTTTCTTTCCCTCAATACACCCCATAATCTTATACAAAAAATAGTGGCATTGGGGAGTGATTCGTGTAACTGCAGTTAAGTGGCTAATTGATTTGAATACAAGCTAGAAAGGACACGTCAAACGACAAAGAGATGGGATTTAAAAGCTTTGTTTTATTCAAAGAACAGTAGTTCCCATTTTATTTCACTTTGCACTTTTGAGTCCTTAGTGTGTATGCAGAAGTCTAGTCGTTATGAGTTCGAGCCTAGTACTGCTGAAGACCCACCGTATACGGCAGCGATGCACATTAAATCTATTGAGAGGTCAAAAGTCCTCTCATTGGTATGGTGTCGTAGCTAGGAAAGAGGGTGCCAGCTCAGGTGTCGTCCTCGGCACTTGATCATGATTCAAAATGACGAGGTCTGTCGCCAAAATCCCTCGTGTAGCTGAATAAGGCGACGTCAATATTCACTCACACACTTGCCTTCTTTTTGTAAACACAAATTCGCATATCTTTAAAAATTAAAAATATTTAAAAAATAATTTTAAAAACATTTAAATGGGTTTTAATCAAACGTATATTGGAGAATTTATCTATTTATCATCTGAAACCATACGATACAACGTACCTTCTCTTTTTATTCAATAGTAATCAAAATATAGCTTTTATATTCAACATTTCATTTTATACCATTTCATTTTATACAATAATTTTTTTAAAAAAAATTATTTGACGAAATAAAATCATAAAAAACTAGCCGATAAAAAACACCAAAGAAGCAAAGATTATGTTCACATTTCCACGAAACAATAGAGTTTAAGAATCCCTTACAAAATTCATTGAAAAATGAAAACCATTTTTAAATCGAATCAATAAAGAAAGGAAATGAGATGTATTTTCTTATCTATTTGAACAAAAAAGCGCAAGAATTCTATTTGTAGTATTTATTCTAAGGAATACAGATATAAATTTTCTTCGAAACTATACGATTAAAATAATTGGCAGGAAATTAACCGAAGTGTGGTTTTAGTATGTTACTGAATCAATAAAAGCCATCAGAACCGATATTTTTCCCTTTAGGAAAAAGCGATTTCTTTTTACTTGCTGGGTGATATAATCTATTTCCTTTTATCCTAATGTATAGTTTATCATAATTGAATATAGTTTATTTCTTTCGAAGAATTGTGTGGCGACTTTGAACCTTGAAATTGCTAGACTTCGCTTCGGGTTTTTGGGTCATTGCCGTTGAGATAAAAAGAAATGGCGAATTTTAAAATCGTCTTCTTTTAAGTGCAAATGGAGAAACCGGAAATTTTCTGGCCCTTAATGGACTTTGCCAAGATTTTTGTTTTATTCCGTCGTTTATCCTTAGAAATTCCAGTATTATTTATTTTGTTCTTTTCCATGTTTCCTTTTTTCTTAACAAAGAAATACGAAAAGAAAAATTAAACGAATGACATTTTATCTGAGAACGTTAGAGGTTCTGCGGTTTTTTCCCTCCTCCAAGTTCATTCGTTAGTTCTTTTCTACACGAGAGGCTATATTTTATTTAACTTTAAAAGGGCAAAAAGCTTTTTCTCGATAATGTCTGAAATGATGATGCTATTACTTAACTTCAGTCTTCGTGTGCAGATTGACCGTTTTGTTAACAGGCAAGAGCCAATGTGGTCGCTATTGTAACAATCAAACTAGAAGACTAATCCAAGTTGGAAACCTCTCTCTCTATACTGACAATGTTTAATCGGCTGTTTTCGGTGTACCTTTCCTCAAAATCTGTTATATGTACATGCTTGAAATTTTTCATGCAATTAAAGTACACTTTTCTCATTATACTAAAATGAGCTTTTAGTTAATTTTGAATTTTTAATAATTTATGAAATATTTTATCAAACATTGCGAAATTTAACCCATTTCTCACATAAAAAATGTGTAAAAAATAAATTTTTGAGTTTTTTACAAAATGCACGTTTTAGTATATATTAGACATCATTATAAATATATCATGAAAAATTTACATACCTCTGAACAGTAGTTTCTCAGAAAAGGTACATGTGGAGCATCAAAATTTACATTTTGAGATAAATTGATTTTAATGTATACAGTGAGACTTCTAATCGGCTAGGAAAAAAAAAAAAATAAAAGGCTCAATTTACAATAAAAGACACATGTTTTGGTTTATATCAGACGTTAAACTTTTAAGCAAAAACGAAGTACTTTGTTTACATTTTTCGTCTTTCAAATGGGCGTGGGCCAGTTTCAATGGTTATTTAAAAATAGGTTTTAAGGGCTTATAATTACCTTAAAAGGTTAAAGTAAGGTATTTTTAGAAAAGGTTAAAATCCATACAATTTAAAAATGTAAAAATCTCACAAATTCTCAAAAAAAAAAAAAAAAGATTTTAGCTTTCCAACACACCTTAGTCCCAACTTGTTGTGGAAGTTAAAAGAGTTTGGTGTCCTCGTCACTCTAGAGAGGTTTGAAATGGCACGAACCATCACCAATGTTCTTCAAATTTTCAAAGTATAACGCAAGAAATGAGAAACCAATCCCCTTCAATGAGTTCCATTACTTTTGTTCAAATCTCAAAAATAGAGAAGAAATCTGTATTTTTATTGAATACAATTAGTGGAATTAACAGAATAGTTGTCTTCGGCAAAGAGCAGGCTGATAACTTTACCAAGGAGATCCGAAATTCCCCTCAACTTTCCAATCGCCTTACCCTTATGGATGCAATGCACACGTAAACTCACCTCCCATCCAGTTAAGAAGCTTTTTATTCCAGAAAATGGTAAACTCGTTATTTCGACTATCATATAGCCAGACTACGTACCAGACACTTTAAAGGGATCAAAATATCCCCTGATGGTCAAAGAAGTTAAGAAGGTCAAAGGTTATATTTGTCCTCACTGTCATGAGACATTCAACTTAGTCCTATTCATATTTTTAGAGTTGTCCTTCTATATTAGCTAAACTCCACAGCATCAACCTAAAACCTACGGACCATCAACTGCTTTATTCGACAAAGATCTGCATTGCAAGTCGTTTGGGTCGCCTTCGACGCCATTTGATTTCTCTGCACTACTTGAACAACTCAAAAACAGAAGAGTTTTCACCTCGTGTTTCTTTTATTCATTTTTACAGAATATCTATCACAGAATATCTTTATTAGCTTTTTAAAGCTATACAAGGTTGTATATGCGATGTATAATAGGATCGCCAAATTGTGCTACTTTACGCATCGTGGGGAAAATTAGAGAGAAGCAATTGTGCCAGATCTAGTATCATCCTCCTTTCTTGACCACAGTTCAAAATTACAAGTTCAGTCGTCAATAGCCTTCGTGTGTGTTCTATATAAACAATTATTTTATAAACCATCAGTATATTAGCCCTTTATCTACCGACAGTACTTATAAGTACCTCTCTCACTTTAAAGTTACATAGAATAGCCACATTTTACAAATACTCTGACGATACTTAGCAGGAATATTCTTTTAAATCCACTCTTCCAAGATATATGGCAGCAAGGGTGTTTATGAGTGTGATGAGTGTTTTAGCGGGAAGGCGAATAGTTTTATAGCAGAAATTTCGTTTTCAGAGCATTGCGAAGATCGTCATTTTTGTTCCGAAAAAATAGTTAATGTCAAAAGGCAAGTGTCTTTTTTTGTATGTTATTGAAGATCTTCGAAAAGGATTTGACTATTTATTCTGAGTGAACAGTGTATATAATTAATTTTGCAGTTGAATATCTTTAATTAGTTAATTAGTTCTTACGGATTAAATTTCCCAAAGTTGAGTATTTTTGGTTTATGTATATCCATTAATTTACAATGTAGTGATTCAAAAAAATAGGGCATGAAAAAAAAAAACTGCAGTATAAATCATAATGCGGTAGATAAAGGGTTAAAGCATTTTGGAACATGTATTTACTTAGCTGTAATGGCCTTTATATCAAACATATCGTCCCCAAATTACATTGGGCGTTTACTATGTTCTAAATATTTTTCTTTGCTTGCAAAAATTGAATGGATCGTATCGTCAATTTTTTTCGATGAAACACTGGGTATACACTATCTCAGTTCGTCAAAGCCCAGTATAGTGGTATCGTAAATCGTGGGTTTATTTTTCTTCTGGTTGGTGTCCGCAAGAACGTGTTCCCCAGTAACTGTATATAATTGGCCCCAAGACTACTTTAGAATGGTTTTAACTGTGCCACTCATTCCACTCCTTCCTGAACACGCCGAGAGACTCCGCATGTCGTCCTGGTGACCTCCTCTTCTGGAAACCGGTCTCATCCTCCCGGGAGAAGGTGTCGATGGAAAATGTGGGTCAGGGCTGATGCGGAATCCCATTTGCCCCTGAAACCACTTCTCTTCCCCACGGGAATTTTCTTTTCTTCCTTTCTAATGAGGCTCGGAGGAACCTGTTGGAGAAATTTGTCTTCTGCAACAGGTAGGGTAGTATTTGGGTCTCATTTCGGATTCTTAAAATGGGATTCATTACCCAAAAATAATTAAATCGAAAGGAATCTACACGGGTTTTTCTTATAACTGTCTTAGCTGAACATAAAAGAATAGGACGCAAACAGGAAGCAAGTCTTTTGAATACAAAAACTTTTATTTTATTTCTAATGGGCTGCCGATTATAGTGTTTTACCATTGCAGACCTAGTACATTCCGTGGAAACTGGTATATCTTTTTAGAGTGGCACCCTATAGACGGATACCAATCACCACAAGTAATTTTGACGACCCGTTTCCTCCCCAGAGGGAGGCACCTGAGCTCTTGACGAGGCAAACCTGTATTAGGATTTCATTTTGCCGAAGGCATTCAAGCCAGAATAAACACTCTAGGAATCTTTTATAATCTTCGTATAATTATGTGACATGGCCGTTGTCGATTTTCAGCATCATGGAAATCCACTGACTTGGGCCGGGGTCGAACCCTCAACCTTAGGGCAGAAGACCAGCGACAAACCAACCGCGCCATCCAGTCGACGAATACAAAAACTAACCATACAAATTTGAAAAACAAAAAAACTAACCGAGACAGTTAACTCAAGTTTGATTTCCCCAACGTAAATGTAGCCGTGATAGCCTAGTGCTCGAGGTAACGAACTCGTGAGCTGGTGTGTCATGAGTTCGAGCTTAGTACCACTAAAGCCTGCCGTGTAAGGGGTGATGCACGTAAAATCTGTCGAGGCTCAAATGCACCCCACACTGGTGTGGTATGGTAGTAGTTAGAGAGGGTGCCAGCTCAGGTGTCGTCCACGTCACTTGACCATGGTTCAAAATTACGTGGTCTGTCTCCAAAAGCCCTCGAGTACCTAAATAGTGCGATGTTAATATTCACTCACTCACTGATGTAAATATAGGCCAGAGTTTCTCGGGTTCGAGTCCTGGTGCCATTGAATACTTGACGTGTAGAAGTGGCTGATGCACGTTCAATCTGCCCTTGGCTCCATCTCCATCCGATGGTGTGGTAGTTAGGAGAGGGAAGGTCAAGTGTCGTCCTTGTCACTTGACCTTAATTCAAAATGACGAGGTCCGTCGTCAACAATCCTCGTGTTGCTTTTTTAGTGCAACTCAAAAAAAAATTGGAATTACCAAAACGTCATTTCATTGTGTTATAAAGTGCACGATATCTCTATAAATAAACAGCGGGGACAAAGGAAAAATTTATGTAGTGCTTTTACAATAAGAAGGTATATGATATATTGTTCACACGAGTCTAAAGAATTATAGGAGATTTTATTTAACCCGAACAGAACCATGGGGTTGTTTAAAGTAAATATGAGAATGTAACTGTTTGCTTAGATGTGTGTGTAAAATAAATAAAAATAATGAGAAAAATGAAAACAATATGTAATTTTTTTAATCAGGTATTGGTTTTTATTTGTTCAAATGTACTTTGTTATTACACAAAATTATACTTACCGAATAACACAATACTAACGTAAAATTAATCGTTACAATCAACCGAAATGAGAATCAAGAATAAGTAAATGATTTATCATTCGCACCAACTGATTTGGCAGTTTATTTTAAACGTTCCCATCAACGTAATTGCCTTCTGCAGACATTTTATTTTGTCATTCAGTATAAAAAGGGCAGATAAGGTTATAATAAAATAAAACCATCGCCCATTTTAAAAGAGGAGGGATTTTCCCCTTACTTGGGCACAACGATTAAAATAATTATTGAAATGGCTCGGAAATTAAAATATATTTCCAAGAACGATTCAAAATATCAGGGAAAGATAAAAAAATTATGATCGATTAGCACTGGTAGTAAAATATACATAAATAACGCCAATATAGAAAATTGTGCGCATTGTATTGTCGCGTGAGTGAATATTAACGTCGCACTGTTCAGCTACACGAGGACTTTTGGCGACGGACCTCGTCATTTTGAGCCACAATCAAGTGATGAGGACGACATCTGACACCCCACTCTCGTAACTACCACACCAACGGGAAGACATTTGAGCTCTCGACAAATTAAACGTGCATCGCTTCCCTACACGGCGGGTCTTCAGTCGTACTGGGCTCGAACTCAACACGCCAGCCACGAGTCCGTTATCTTGACCTCAAGGCTACCGTGGCCAATATTGTAATGTCGTGACCCAAAGTTTACTTAATTCTTGGGTAGCGAGAGAGATCACATAGCGTGGTAAAAAATATTATTTTATTTATAAACTTAAGCAGAAATGGATATCTTTATTTTGTATCTAGAAGTACAATATTTTACATCTTTAGTTATCAAATACTTGTATCAGCCACACCTGTCTCGCAGGTCTTCAACTGGAAATCGTAATGTGTCTACGCGATACGCCCAATAGTTTCTAGGCACGCAACTAGCTTCCATATACTGCACGATATTATGTTTGATTTTAAATGAACTACTTTTATACATATACACTATTTGCACGGATTTTTAATGTTTTGAATGTATATTTAAATTTTAAATTTTTACAGTATTTAACACACACAAACGTTTGGCTTAGTATAGCCGAAACCACCTCTTGCGCCAATAAACCCTAAAGTCACTCATCACTAGATGAGCTTCCCTTTATCCAGATATCAATCTTTCGCTGGTGAAAAGTCTTCCAGGTCGCTCCACCTTCGCTGGTCTTCCCGCTGCCTAGCAGTCTATCGCAGAAGTTCCCGGTCACCTTCTGAACCCTCTCCTTAAACCCTTTTGGGTGGGCCTCTTTCACGAACCCAGTACATCCTAATTGGTTGGAACTCGGATCTGCACCCGACACCCTCTTTCTTGGTCCCAACCACCATTGGTTATTTACTGATAAAAGTTTGTATAAACTGTCATCCTCTTGTCGGCGTACATCGTAAATCTTATGAAGGGTCTATAAATTGACCTTACCACTAAAGACCCGCCGTGTAGGGCAGCGATGCACGTTAAATCTGTCGAGAGCTGAAACGTCCTCCCGTTGGTGTGGTAGTTAGGAGAGGGGGGTGCCAGCTCAGGTGTCGTCCACGTCACTTGACCATGGTTCAAAATGACGTGGTCCGTCACCAAAAGCCCTCGTGTAGCTGAACAGTGCGACGTTAATATTCAATCAATCAATCAATCAACACTGAGAATATCATCCTTGGCATTCCTTTCCATACTTGTGTTGGACGGCCAATTGTTAGAGGAGACAAAAGAATGGATAGCCGCCCAAACAGGTGTGCCTTTTCTATAGATTGCTATGTAGAGTCGACTCTACACTGTTTCGCCTTAAGGCATAAGAGAATTTATAGTTGTCTTTGGAAGAAAAAACCCATCTGGGGTGAGATTCAGTTCTCTCCGGGGCATCAAAAATTAAAAAAGTGGTAGCAAACTGCCGTCAATGTGACTACACTAAAAGTTTGAGAGTCAGCTTTAGTTATAGAGAGAGGAATTAAAAATGGATCCCACAAAAGATATATCGGACTATATTAAGATTCTAATTGTGACTTTACTCGAAAGGAATAGATGTCAAGAGCCATTGTTATAGTAAAACTTTAAAAAATATTTTTAAAAACATAATTTCCAAAAGGATGGAATCGTAAGTGAATAACCACAGTAAAACAAGATAGAATCCTGAAACCTATCACGAAGAAAGAAATGGAATATTTTAAGAAGATTGTTATGAAAACTGCTGAGAAGGCTACTGTGAGATTTTTAAGAAGTGTCGAGAGCTATCTACACACTGCATCTACATCTACCACACTGCAACGACTCCACGAACTTGATTTTCAATCACGTGTGTCCAAGACAAAGTCGCTACTTACAAGCTAAAAAGGTAAGAGTGTTGACAGATACAGAGAAAGATTGTAATAATGTATTCAAGACATGAATAGTGTACTTTTTAACAAAGCATCAATGCCTTACGTTTCCTATGGTCATCAGGGTATCCGTGATCTGCGTCGCAAGCAAGACGTTTCAGTATAAACTGCTTTAAACGCTCAGTGAAGTCTAAGTAGAATTTTGGGTGTATAAGTGCTGAAGGATCAGGAAAGTTACGTATTTTGACAAGTGGGGTAAATTCTAAAATATACGTGGATTTACTTGAGAATTTTTTGATTCCATCGTTAGACCAGATGTTTGAGGATGACTATCGCCTCTCTCCAAAAAGAACCTGTTGCCTGTCTTTCCATACGTCAAAGTTGACCGCTGCTTATCTTTGATTATTTATTAACATCCCCCACGCGTCAAAGCAATATGAAGGCCGTTGGCGATGAACCTCGCAAATTTTAACCACGTTCAAGAGACGAGGGTGACACCTGAGCACCTCTGTTTGACATAAGAGCGATAAAATCAAATTCCTTACAGTAGCACGTTGTTTATCCGAACGTTTATTATCCAGAGCGTCAAATATCCGAACCAGTTTTTTTTTGTCAACTACATGTACTGTCAACTACATGTCGCTCGAAAGACAGAACCTGAAAAATGCATGAAATAAGTGGTGGCCAGATTAAGAAGGCGAAAAAGACTTCACTGACGTTCACAGGGGAAGAATACCGACTTTGTCCAATCGATCCCAGGATTTCAAGAATGCAATGAAGATGTAGAAACCTGGATGGCATTGCGATGCAGAAGACTGTGGACTTCAAATGCTAAATGATGACGAGATTGTGTCTTCCGTGCAAGAAGCATCCGATCCTGTCAACGATGAAACGGATGAAGACGAGGACAACAACAACGAAAGTAGCAAGGGTCCATCCAATGCTGACGCGTTTTCTGCGTTCGAGACAGCTATGGAGTGGCTCCCCACTACTGCTGCTCAAGGGAATCAGAGACCTTGCAGCGAAAAAACAAAGTTGCACAATGGTACAGCGAAATAAGTGATTATTTTCCACAATAAAGGTAAAATTGAGACATTTTGTACCTATTTTGCTTTTTCTTCAAGCCCGTTTCCCGCATGTGATGATTTTCCATATTCGTATAGTGTCCGGTTTCATATATTGCATGGATCGCATTCGGTTTTCGGTTGTCCGAACAATCGCGCATCCGAATGGTGTCCGGTCCCGATTGATTTGGATAAACGACGCTCTACTGTACTTGGTTTATTCATTTGTCTAGTTCGGAGGGGGTGGAGGGTAACCCAAATGACCTCGTGGGTCACTTCAGAAAAACATAATCCCGTGGACCCGATATAAAAATATCTATCTTTGCATTAGATTTGGACCCATTACAAACATTGATTGGATTAAAACAAAGGCAACATGATAAAAAAGAAA
The DNA here is from genome assembly GCA_019973955.1 of Trichonephila inaurata madagascariensis. Taxonomy (NCBI): domain Eukaryota; kingdom Metazoa; phylum Arthropoda; class Arachnida; order Araneae; family Nephilidae; genus Trichonephila; species Trichonephila inaurata. The sequence continues at coordinate 21,037 of BMAV01016787.1, read as the reverse complement.
CAGTTATGGGATTTATTTGTTACTATACACTATACTAAAAACAAAAACGTTGAACAAAGTACTCGCATTTTGCGTAGCTGTATTGAATCTCGCGGGCCGCGGGTTGACCACCCCTGGTCTAGTTTAAACCCCATGGAAAATATGTGAAGATCAGTGAATGCAGTCTGCTAGATCGAGTATGTGACGTTATCAAGACCAAAGAAGATGTCATTAAATATTAACTATTCACAGTGCTTTTTATTTAAATAAGTTATGCTGCCTTTTGGTATGCTATTCTAATTTTTTTTTTGAACCAATGTGACAATTATTCTAATTTTTTTTTGTTTTGAATTTCTAAGGGGAAAATAAAAACATTGCTAAAAAACTTTGGAATATTACACATGCTAATTTGCTATGTTGTGTTTATCTACAAAATATGTAGAATGGGACGATATACACACTTTAAAATCCTGAAGAATTCATTTTTACTGAAATAAATTTGAATCTTAAGACATTCTCTACTTTATTATTGCAATATTTTGAAATGGAGCTGCATAAAATGTATTATTCATTTCTCTTTGAATGGATTTTCATTCCCTTCCCTCCGGAAGCTCAATATATTCCACATTTTATCTCCTGTATATTTATGCAAAAAAAATTCAAATTTGTTTAACATTTAAAGAATATATTGCATATTTGTTTTGACTTTTCTTAATTTCAAATATATGCAGATAAACAATTTCATATACTATGAGATAAGAATATAAAATAATACTCTAGTCACGTAACTATATTAAAATATTTCATAAGACTGTATCTATTTTGTAAGTAAAAAAGTTCTACAGTTTTTAGCTGCTTTTTTTAAAAAATTAAATGAAAGTAGAAAGAGCAGAGAAGTGTGTTTAATGAGAATGAAACAATAACTGAAGAATTTTAAAATAATGTTACACATAAATATAAAATGATTAACAATAACTGAATGATTAATTTTTGACACAGTAAACGCTGGCATCGTTCACTCACGGCTTTGATGAAACACAATATGAAATGGCTCCACCAAAATACACATTACATCCCATATCTGCATGTGATACCTTTTTTTACGATACTCTGTACACGATATCAGTGACGTATTCTACTATCAAAACAATTGAAGGACCGTAATATGTATCTCAGTGGCTGAATACCAGCAGTTATTGCCAGTAGAACGATTCCATATCCTGGAGCTGCAAAGCCTAGACGTGCCGATGTGCACAACAGCCTCTAGTGTTGGATGGGTTATGAATACACTTTGGCGGTGTGTGGAAAAATGGATGGCGGTTCATCTGAAGATACAAGGGAGATACAGTGAATCGTATAGATGCACAATAAATTATCTTAACAGCCAGAATCCCCGAATGGCTGTTCGAGACCCGCATACAACGAACGGTGCGTGATGTTCAGAGTAACCTACCACCCTCAGAGGATATATCTGGGAGCAGCCAAACCATCCACAACAAATTGCATGAGCTATAGCTTCTCGTACAGCAGCCAGTCGCTCTGGAGTTCTTTAAGCAGTCAGTACAAGTCCACACACCTGACTTGGTGTCAACTTTTCCCCACGGGAATAAACAAAATAGCAGGGGGGTTGTTTTGGGGTGTGTAAAGGTTGATGATGGTCGTAGAATGGTGTGGCAGTTTCCCGGAGAATATAACTATCCAGTCCTTCGTATCAATCCCACACCAGGTTTCATGGGTATCATATTTGAACAGCGGAAATCCCTTGTACACATTATACCAGCAACTTGACTTTGACTATGGTTAGGCCATATGTGCGCGCCACCCCCGGTACGTTATTTCAGCAGTGCAATGTCCTGCATCATGTCGCACAATGAAATCTCAGTTATTGAATTGGCATTCTTTTCCCGGCGAAAAGTTTTTAATTTCGTTTTTCCCCATCGAACATGTGTGAATCTTAATCAGACAGAGCACCACAGGCGCATGCCACAAAATTGGGGATGTGAAAAGCTGACTTTTGGGGGAAAAAAAGTTTTGGCGCGGGGAACCATTTACAATTTCCCTTACGGGATGCCCCCATTGTTTACAGGCCCGCATAAAATAAGGTGGGGGGAAAAACTTTAAATAATAAAACGGCAATTCTTGGCATATTTTGTTTGTTACTACTCCCCCCCCCTTTTTAAAAAGCCGAAGGTTTTTTAAACCAAAATTACTTAACAACTTCTAAGCGCAGATTATACACCTTATTTACAAATATATACAACTAAAGTAGACTTTTAAACAGCCCGTGTTTTCATTATTCCTCTTTAGTGGCCTAAGAAAAAAAAATTATCCCAAAGGGGCAAAAACCCCCCTTTTGGGGATAAAATAAAACAAATCTAAATTTTTTTCCCATAACCCCTGGGCCTAAACTTTTGGGGCTTTTTTCTGTCTCTTTTCACTTCCGGTTTTCAAGAAATAAATTTTTTTTCCAATCGGTCATTTTTTTAAATCCAGACAGGTTTAAAGGCTTCTTTTACTGAACTTTCATTTCACGGCAAATGCTTTGTATACATTTTATTGAATGTGTATGGGGGTTGCATGGAACTTTTTCTAGTTTCGTTTTTGAATTACTTCATTTGGTGGTTTACCGGAAAAGGGCGATCCTAGAACTCAAACTTATCAAAAGTTGGAAGATTAATTAGTCTAAGTACGCGGAACATTATGTTGAGTGATTAAAAAATGTGACACAATAACTTTCGCATCCTAACTGGAGACGAAATCATACTTAAAGTGTCAAAAGAGACTAAATTATGATGTAGATTAGTCAATATAATTAACAAAAAATAAGTTCTGAAACCTTGTTTTTCTTTTACGGAAACAGAGATTTATAAACCAGAAAGCAGCTTCTATAGACTCCACCAACTTCAGATCGAAATTTAATACTTGAATATTTCCTGAACTATAATGAGGAGAATATTTGAATTTAATAATTTTATAGGATATTAAAAATCAAAATATGTAATGTAGTTTTTGGAATCAACAATCAAGCCAACTGTCAACTGACGAGAACAGCACTCACTGATATGCCACTCTCCAAACTTCCAAACGCGTGAGGATTTGATATTTAAAGTGTATCAGCCTCTCTATATGGTTGGTTTTTTTGGTCGGACCCGGAGGGAAGGGGGTGTCCCCTCCCCGGGTCCGGCCCCCCCATAACCCTTGTTTTTTTTTTTTTTTTTTTCCTATTTTACATAAAAATTTAAAATTTAAATATTTATTGTAATAATTAATTTTATTAATTAATGCTAATTATTTATTCAATAATTTAATTTTACTGTTTTTTGTTCCAGAAAATTGACAAAATCAAAAGAATGTGTTATGCGGCATGATAAAGAAACTTTGGGCTTCCCCCCCCGGACCCCCCTCCTCCCCTTTAAAAAAATTCCTTTTTGGCCCGACCAAAGGTTTTCACTTTCATCTTAGGTGATTGATTGATGATTTATTAATATAGCATTTTCAAAAAAACGCTGGAGGGGCCTAATTTTTTCGGGGAGGGGGAAAAATGGAATGGGGGGGTCCCCTTTCAATCTGCATCAACATGAGGACTTTGAGTCTTTGCATATTTTATAAATTCCCCAAAATTTTCTGTGAGGGCTGTAAATGGAATTCCGGGGGCGAATCCCGATCAATCGGGGAAAAAACCCTGTCATGCACGCGATAACCAATCACCTACAATGGTCTCGAAGGGGAATGCTGGGTAAAGAATTATTTACACAAAGGCATAAAATACAGCTAATCAGGGACAACTGCGTTAAGCATTCGAACCCTCTCTGATTGGCTACATATTCGCCGCCCTTTGTGCCTTGTGAATAAGCCTTATAACATGCTGATTGGAGCAATTATTCAGCCCCATGTGGATGGAATTTTTTGTTGGGTTTCTTTTTACCTTTTTTTTTTTAGAATTAGTAAATGCACCATTGGTGACGTATTTGTAATGTATAATCTGATACTTGAGCTAGATTTTACTCTCCTACTTTTACACCACGTCATGAGATCATTTAAATTTAATATGATGTACATTAATACCTCACTTACGCGATTTTCCAATCTCGTCGATTCGAATTTTGTTTAAGCACTTTTTTCTATACTGAAACTGAGGCCTGATGAAATTGGTAATGTAATTGAAGAAGTTACCCATTTTTCCATGTAAATCAATTTAAAAGTGAAAAATGATGACGTTCAAGAGCTGCTGGATTCCCATAATCAGGAGCAGACAATGGATGAGTACACAGAAATGCATGAGCAAGACATTAAAGAAAAGTCTTTAGACACAGTTCAATCAGAAAATCGAATGACGGTTGGGAATTGTACAGAAGGCTTCAATTTAAATGAAAAAGGGTTACAAATTTTATAAAATATAGTCTCCAACGAAGAGCATAATATTCAACAAAACAAGGAATAAAAATTATTAGCATGTTAGAAGGAAATTTTGCGGAAGAAAAAAAAATGTTTGAGTTGTAAGTCTACTTTGTTTGATTTTACGAAATGTTCTACATAAAAATAACTTCGGGTTACGATTTTCTATTGTGTTATATCTAAGATTTTGTAAAAAAAATTTTCTGTTATTATTTTCTTTTGTCTACGGCCTCAACTAAGATTAACTTATATGCATTTATACGCGAAATTATACCCCGACTTATACGCGGTTATCATTCAGTTCCACCTATCGCGTGAGTTACTCCCTTAATTCCGTTTCCACGTGCTTTTGGTTGGCGTAGTTTTGATAGATCCCCTTTTGTTATTAAAATTCTGGGGCGTGGTAAAGCTGATAAAGCATGTTTCATCTATCAAGGATAAAACACTTCACGCTGGTAGGGCGGGAAAGTTAGGAGAGCCAGTTCAGATGTCGTCTTCGTCACTAGAGTGTTCTTGAGATTTACGAGAGGTTCAACGTTGAATACCCTCATCTTAAATGTGACATTAATAAAATTATCGGCATTTAAATCAAACCCGCGTTACCAATTGTCGCACTATTAGGCCGCATTCACACCAAGACAGTCAGCGTCGAGCGTCTAGCCAATCAGAGAATTCATCTCGCCCGAGATGAAATCTCTGATTGACTAGACCAGAGGTTCTCAAACTTTTTTGTCTCGTAGACCCCTTGCCATGTTTTTTGCCTTTGGGTCACCCCTTCTTACCTAATGTTAAATTTTTGTACTTTTATCAACTTAAATAGATTTTTGACAGCTCGTCTATAAATATTTACTTTAAAAGATTAAACTTTTGTGAAATATAGTGTGTTTAAAATTTTAGAAACACATGTTAATTTTAAATTAAAATTTAATAATTCACACACATAATATAACAGTTACATAAAACAACTGAGCAACAAACAAAAATGCTTTTAATGGGAGGGATGAATCTGGCCCTTCAATAACAAATTTTCACATTTAGCATCAATCTTGGCTTTACCCTAAATCTCTTCGGTTCCATTACTCAAGATAAATGTCTTTTTTTAATGCCAAAATTGCTGACATCCGTTTCTAAACTTTACTTTAAGATCTTCGTTAGTGCCTATACCAATCAATTCCTCCTGAAATATGACATTTATTTTCGTCAATGTGACCATATGATTCATTGTTTCCTGTGGTATTACCATGATCAAAGCATTCTCAAACCCAATTTCAAAATCTGAATAGAGGGCATTTAAATGTTGAACGTAGTTTAAAGCGTCTTCTTCCTGGAGGATTGTCTGCGACAAAATGAGAAACTGGAAAATTCATGATGTCCAACATTATACTACTTTAACTTAATTCTGGTAAGAGAAACTGAAATGATGGTTCTGTTTTTAATAAAATATAATTGCAAATTAGCCTCATTAAATTTTTTTAGTAAATAAATCTATTAAAAAGGTAAAATCTGGTTTCCCCTTGATTTCATTTTCTTTTAAAATTAAAGTCACATCTGGTTTAATGAGAGACTATTGTAGACCCCATTTACACCTCATGGACCCCTAAATTATTTTTTTTACTGATGTGGACCCCTTGGAGGTCGTTATAGACCCCTGGGGGTCTATATAGACCACTTTGGGAATCACTGGACTAGACCCTCGACGCAGACTGTCTTGGTGTGAACGCGGCTTAAGTGAAAGAGAATCAACGTCGCATGATAAAACAACACGAGGACCATTGAAGATGGACATTGTGATTTTAAATCATGCTGAAGTGATGAGGACGACACCTGAGCTGACAACCCCCTCTCCTAACTTACACGCCACACCAACAGGAATACGTTTGAGCCTTGACAAATTTAACATGCATCAGCCTCTCTATACCGTGGGTCTTCAGTGGCACAAATCTCAAACTTATGACACACCGGCCACGAGTTCGTAACCATAACCACTAAGCTACCGTGACCTGTCACATACATACAGTTGTTCAACTTAACTAGCAAAAGAAAAATGCTACATGTATGGAATGTCAAAATAATTTTTTAAAAAAACGCGATATTGTAAAAGTATAATACTATGGTATACAACTTCCTGAATTTGCTCGAAAAATGGGACATTCTTTTGTGCTGTCTAAAAATATACTTTTAAGTTTGATTCAGATTTTTTTAATATTAGGTTGGGGAAAGAGAAATCTCCATTATTTTTTCGGTAGTTGGCTGTAGTGTCGATATCTCGTGAAGTATCGATCTAACAATTTCAAACTTATGCTTATTGTCAAGATGACATTTCACACTAAAAAATTATTTTTTGCTTTTTTGTTTGGTCCATTCAGTTGTGAGTTACAGGGTGTTAAAAATGGAAGTCAACAAAGAGAAAATTCGGTTCTTTTTACAGTTTGATAAAGGCGAAAATGCAAGCCATGTGGCTGAAATTGCGAATGGTGTTTATGGTGCCGATACTGTAACAGCTAATTACGTGCAATTTTGGTTTCGTCGATTCCGTTCAGGTATTTTTGATGTTAAAGATGCATCTCGCACAGGCAGGCCCGTCGTCTGAAATGTCGATAAAATCACAGAAATAATCGAAGCTGACTGGCTTGTTAGTAGTCGTAGCATCGCCCAGGAGCTAAAGATCAACCATAAAATAGTTTTAAGTCATTTGCGGAAATTTGGATTCAAAAAGAAGCTCCATGTTTGGGTGCTACACCAATTCACACCCAAAAATATGATGGATCGAATTTCCATCTGCGAAGCCTTGGCCAAACGGAATGAAATCGACCCATTTCTTAAACGGATGGTGACTGGGGATGAGAAATGGGTCACATACTACAATATTGTGTGAAAACGATCGTGGTCAAAGTGCAGTGAAGCAGCTCAAACGGTGGCCAAACCAGAACTAACGGCCAGGAAGGTTCTACTGTGTATTTGCTGGGACTGGAAAGGAATCATTTATTAGGAGTTGCTTCCGCATGGCCAAACACTAAATTCAGATCTCTACTGTCAACAACTGGACCGTTTGACCAGAAACGGACATAATTGGCCAACAGGAGAGGTGTTGTGTTCCATCAGGACAATGCCAGGCCACACACTTCTGTAGTGACTCGCCAGAACCTCTGGGAGCTTGGTTGGGAAGCTTTAATGCATTCAACATATAGTCCGGACCTGGCAACAAGCGGCTACCACCTTTTTCTCACATTGCAGAACTTCTTGAGTGATAAGAAATTGGGATCAAGAGAAGATTGTGAAAATCAATTACTACTAGAGTTTTTGGCCAATAAGGGCCAAGACTTTTCTAAGAGAGAGGCATTATGAAGCTACCTTTAAAATGGCAACAAATTATACAAAAAAACGGTGCATATTTGACCCAAATCGGACAATCGGAAGCATGTTATATAAAGTCTTGATTTTCATGCAAAAATAATGGATTTCTTTTTCCCCAACCTAATATTTAGTGAGGTCAGGGTTAGACTGAGTTACTTCGAGCCACATTTATTTTTATGAACTGACGTCGCAGTAGAACCGCGAATAATTTCAAAATACGTCGGAAAAGGTTTTTTTTAAAGAATGGCTTTTGTACTTTTTTAATCTTTTGAAACCATATGAGAGGCTGCAAAATGATCTATGGTTTTTTCTTTGTTTCCTGTTTACTTCTTAATTAGGCTTCGCAACAGCAAGAACCAGAGAGCAAAGTAGAGAGCTCTGTTATGGTAGTTTAAATTTCTACTTATAATTTAGAAATAATGGGCTTAAATTTTTTTCGATTCATGGGACCCCAAAAACTAAGGTGGTTTCGGAGAACCTCATTCCACTCTCTCTCTTAGAAGATATAACTTAAAATAATACATGTTATATGTAAAGACAATTAAAAAAGTATTATATTTGTTTTAAAATTTTCTATAAAATATTAATCTACTCGTTAATAATATTAATTTGTGCACCAGGTGTGTCACCTACACATACATTATAATTAGTAGCATGTTAGCATTTTTTTTACACGAACTGTCGAAATCTGGGTCTATTGAAATTATCTGCTGTTTCATTTCATTTGCTTGTTGTAAATTTCGTTTTTGTAGTCATTCACGCTAAGAAAAATATTTCATTTAGATACTTTGTTCTAAATGGATTAAAATGTTTACAGCTGTATGAGAAATCCTGGGCATTTGTAACCCAAAATTTAAGAGCTGCACTAGATTAAATTTAGATTTTTACATCGAATCTGCTGATATGTCTGCTGCAAAACTAAATACTGCTGTTCCCTTTCCTTCATTATAGGTAATTTTTTATCCCAAATAAGAAAACAGGCGAGTTTTCCATTAAAAAAAGTATTTAGTTTTGCAAAACATTGTAAGTATAAAATTATTCCGAGAAACCCTAGGTAGTAAACATTATATTCACATTATACTAAGCAATATATGTAAAAAAGGTTTTAATACTTTATTATATTATAATAAAAGTTAAAAAATAAAGTTATATATACCGTAAAATCCGGCGTATAACGCACCCTCTTAACACAAAAAATAAGATCAAAATTTACGGGTGCGCGTTATATCCCGGGTATAAAAATGAGAGCTAGAAAATGAAAAAAAGATGAGAATAGAAAAAAATTACACTTCTGTATACTATACCAAAAAACTGTTTTTTGTTAAAGAAATGACATTGCTTATATGAACTTAAAGGGTTGTATTTCTAGAAGTATACTATTTTTTGAAAAGTTGGAATAATACGAGTACCTTGAATAAATAACTTCAAAATATACGAGCATTGCATGCATTCCTTTCACGTAAAATAGGGGGTGCGTATTATACGGTGAATGTATATTAAAATTAAAATACTGCTGTAAAGCATGGGTGCGCGTTATACGCCGGATTTTACGGTAAATAAAATTTTGAGTTTTAATGACTGGAATGAGTCTTAGAAACTCGTTTGTACAGAAACATCATGGAGAACTTGAATTCATTTTGTTTACATATTATAATTTTTTCAAATTTTTGAGGGGACTCGTGGACCCCCCTTCTTCCCTCCCCTCGGGTATGGCTCGTGAAACCCCAGGGTTCCAAGGAACACAGTTTGAAGACCACTGTTTTAGAATAATAAAGATTATAAATTACATAATTCGGAAAATTTTCAAAAACTAACATATTAGAATATTCGGACAGGATATGTGTATGAAAAAAAATAATTTTACAAAACTACTAATTAAATAGAGCGAGTAAAATTTGTGCAGCACTCTCACATTTTCTTAAAATTTAATTTTTGAATGCATTTTTTATAAATGGCAATTTCGTTTTTTTAAGTAAGAATTACTCGAAAACTTTTTGTATTGAAACGGAACAATTTTTGTATCCTATCAATTCCTTTTTGAAAAGTTCTAATTTTCACGTGTGGAAATACACATAATTCCATTAGTTAATAAACTTAAATATATTAAAACGAGTGAAACTTTTATAAATAATTTCCAGAAACAAAATATAATTTTGCATTGCCAATAAATTTGCTGAAAACGAAGGTCATTTTTGAAAGAAATGACTGAATGTGCAAAAAAGTATTGAATTTTGATAACCTTGTCCATTCACATTGCTTAGGCTTGAAAAACTTGTTTATACAATATATTCTACGAAGTTACACTTGAATACAGTTTTACTCGAAATCACAGCCGGAATTTATCTATACACAACTTTTTTTGCTTAATAGTTGCAGTGACTAACGCGCTATTGATAGTTTCTAACAGGTTATTGGCAAAGTCCAAGGTTTTTCTATTTTCGAGCCTTCACGGACGTTTTTCTTTATCTACGATTCTCCATAGCCCCTGGATTAGCATACGAGACTTAGCGCTCTTATAAAATTTCCATCGATGAATAATTTTAATTTAATAAGCAATAATAATAAATTCTGAATCAACACATTTTATATTATTTGATTAATCATCAGTTTTTTTTTTTAATTCACTTTTTGAATGTAGCTTCAAATTAAAATTTTCCCGAATGAAAAATTGAATCAAATGGAATTATTAGGTTCTGAGCAGCGATTTCAGAAGAGCCGATGTAGCCGAATTTTCGCGAGGTCTTGACAGATTTTATTTCTGTCGAGTCGTGGGTTTGAGTCTTGATGCCTCTCAAAACTCATCATAGTGGGGCTGACGCATGTTAAATCAATGGGAACTAGAGTGAGTGAGTGAATTTTTACGTCGCACTATTTAGCTACTCGAGGGCTTTTAGTGACGGATCTCGTCATTTTGAACCATGGTCAAGTGACGAGGATAACATCGAGCTGGCATCCCCTTCTTCTAACTTCCACACCACACCAACGGGAGGACGTTTGAGCTTCGATAGATTTAAGTTCCCTATGCACGTTGGGTCTTACGTGGTACTAGTACATGACACCCCGGCCACGAGTTCTTTACCTTGACCACTAGGCTACCGTGGCCACCAGTGGGAGCTCAAATGTACCCCCGTTGGTGTGGTGTTGAAATTAGGGAAAGTGGATGTTAGCTCAGGTTGTTATCCTCTTCAATTAACCGAGATTTAAAAAGATGAAGTTCTTTGTTAATAGCTCTCACATGTTGATTCAAAATGTGCGACCCTAATGAATAATTAATTAATGTTTGACCTTTGACCTTGAAGAGATTAAATATACGTATATTTTTATATTTAATGTAAGATGAATAAAACTGGTTTCTTTTCATGCTTATTATGTCAATTGTATCTGTACTCTCTAAAATAAAATGCTTTTCAATTTAATTCAGTTATTTATGACAAAGGAAAATCTTCATATTGATGTACAGATGTGTTTGATCTCTGTAATATTGAGCTTCTCTATTCAACGCTAGGTTAAATCTTTGAAATTGAGTAAGATTAAGTGATCCATAGTTTTCTTCATGTAAACAACAGTACGTCTTATATGCGTACGCAATATTTTATTTCCCCTACACTAGTGATTAGCCAACTAACCCAAGGGACATGCATGTGATGCATCTAGAGTTTTGTTTGGTGTACCGTAGAATTCATAACACTAGTAGAAAAGTTTTCATTTTTAAGTGGTTTTTATGGATGTGCTACATTTTTTCACATATTCGTACATTTCCCATAGAGATATAAATGCGTCGTGCAGTAAAAAAATATAGCTCAATGTATTTACTGAATAAAAATTTATTACTTTTGCAAAGGATGAAACCATCCCTGATATAAATATGCATACAAATATTAAACCATACTGATTACGTTGATCAAGGCTCAAGGATTTTATGCATACAGTCGCAAAGAACAAGACAGTTTTTTAGGAGCGATGAAAATTTATTGTGGAAAATCCTATCCTTGAAATACAGGATACAAGGCAAAATTCGCAGAATAAATCTCAGGACTTCACACCTTCAACAGCGCTCAGACACAACTATCAGTGTCTAAAATACACGTGTGCAAAAGATCATTCACAAGCACCGCTCCTCCTACTCAACAGCCGAGCTAATCGCTAGACGACTCTTCACGGTCAAAGCAAGACTAACTCAGTTTCATACGCTTGACGTCACTGGGCAATTGGCTCGCGAAGCAAGCCTCCATCCCATTTCAGAGTGTCTTTTGGTTCCTGACGAAAGTGGCAGTCCTTTGTTTATAGGAAGCTACCTGATTGGTCTAATTCAGTTTCGGCGAGCATCTCCCTATTTATAGGCCTCGCGGATACTTCGAGAAAGATCCGCTTGAGTCATAAATCGTGAAATTTGTGGGATTTTCTTCTAATTTCCAGAGGAATCCGTAGGGTTCTGAACTCACCAAAAAAGGTCGCCAACATGATCACCAAATGGGTCGCCAAAAATGATGCTAACTTGGCTCTATCGCCAAGATTTCGCCAAGTTCCCATTGAATCGCCATTATAACGTAAGCAACGGCGTTGCTTGCGAAAAATTAAAATTAAACATAAAAAATAAATACAACTAGAGTAAAATAAAAGTATTATACACATCCAAATATAAATTATTTACGCTATTTTAAGCAAAATTCATAACAATACATAATATGTTTTATACTCATGTTTAAAAATAAGCTAATATTTCATTTCTCTTGAAAAAGATGTTTCTCAGAAACAGGAACAGAAATTATTTTTCAGTTTTTATTACGTTTTATAATAAATCTCATTCGCCCTCCGAAATGAATAAGTTTTTTGAGCCCACTCTTAAAACGTATTCTTCTCTCTCCAATCAGTAACTTCTAGACCACCACTCGTTATTTAAGGCTTCTAACGTTCTTACAGGAAAAAGAGATTTCCAGAAAATAAATTTCTTTTTTGATTCCGATTTAATCCGATCGAATGAATTCCCGGGCAACTCGAAGATCGACAACGTCTAATATGTATCTTCGTCCAATTTTTATGGATTTTGTGAGTATTTGCGTACAGTTTCTATTACTCCTTGTACTTTAACTGCCCGCATCTATTGTAAATCATAATGTAAGGGCGTTCAAAGATTTAGTGCATTAAATTTCCAGCAGCACCAGGAAAGTTGAGTAAGCATGACAAGAAAGGTTCATGTAATTTCAAAAAATGTGTTTGATATTTGCTCATGGCTTTCAATGTAATGTGAATTATAGGCAGAAAGAGTTTCTCTCCAATATGTACTCTGTGCTTTTATTAGTTTTATTTAAGTAGCATGATCTATGTTTGTGGATTAGTAAGATGTTCTATGGAAGACATGTTATCTTTATAGAAATTATTATTTTTAAGGGGGTCCGGCACATGAGTTTTTAAAAAATTATCGATTTTGAATGCAATATTTTTCCCTTTATGTATCTTTTTCTCAAAAACTAATCAATGTAGGATCCTCAAATTTTCAGTGAGCATACTTTCAACATGTTTACGCATTTTAAGGCTACACAGTACCCTAAAAATTTCATTTTTACGAAAAAAAATTTTTTTTTGCATTTTCTAGTGGCCCACATCATTGAGAAGCTTGCCACGAAATTTCATATCTTTTAGCAAATTAGTTTTTAAGATTTTTGAAATTTTATGAGCTATGATTTTGGTTTCGGTTTCATTTTAAAGCATTTTCCCAGCCTTAAATTGAATTAAAAATATTTTTGAGCTTGTAGTTTGGAATGGTTATTAATTCTAATTTTCATTACTAAAATCATTTCTGCTTGATTATATTTTGAGTTTTTGAGTTTTCATAATTAATTAATTAAGATTAATTTCATGGCCAATTTTCGCTTTAAAATTGTTTACATAACTTAAAAGCTTTATCATTAATTTTTCCTGAAGAGAAAATGCCATGGCAAATGCGTTCTCAGGTTGCTGTGAGAAACAATATTTCGAAGAGATGGAATACTGCTGAAAATGATATATCTAAAAATCAGTCCTCTCTGTTGATTCTGCAATTATACTTCAGAATACAAATATTCTGAATTCAAATGTTTCAGAAATAACTGAATATTTCCTTGATGTACCAAACTGCTTTATACTAAACATATTGCAATATTATATTTTAATATTTTAAAGTCGTACAACAAGAGCTAAAACTTACTAAACTGCCCCAATTTAAAACTGAAAAAAATTAAATTTTATGAGCAAACTTGACTATTTTTAGCTTAAGTTTGTATCATTATTATTTTGTACATAAATGCTTTGTGTTTCAAACCTTTTGTGAAAATATTAGGTTAAGATAAAGCTGAATAAACTGACATCTTAACAAATGCTATCAATATTATGCAAAATAATTTTTGAATTAAAAATATTATTTTCAGTCATATTTAATTAAAATAGTGTTTTAATGCAGAACATACATTGGAAAATAACATATTAAAAAATTACAGCTTTACGGGCATTATAAGTTTTTGTTTTATGACTTTGAAAACTTTAAATGCGTTTTTCTCAGAATATATCAATTTTGAAGGTATAAGTGTTTTTAATCCCTAAGGCTTTTTTCCTGTTCAAGATAGAACCTTGAATTTTTTTGCATATACTCCCAAACGCGTATGTTCTATAAAAGTTAGTATGGATTTAGGGCTGAGATCTCTAGTTATTTTTCTACAAAATGCTAAAGTTGATATTTTGAAAATTTTCGTGTTTTTTCCAGGTTTTTCAAGAAAAATAATTATTAAAAATCAACAAAGAAATAGATTTTCAAATCCATACTAACTTTTGTTTGTAATAACCTAAGAAGCATAAATAACTTAAAATGACTAAAAAATTTTAAAAATTGAGTATTTTATAAAAATTTGTGAAAGAACTTCAAAAATTCCTAATTTTTTAAAAATTATAAAATAATGGCTGGTCAGACTGACTTTTTACTTACAGAGAGAGAGAGAGAATCAGCTTAATAATATAATCAAAATATAAAACATCAATTATTTTTACTGTAACTGTCTCCAAAATTTTTTTTGAAAAAGGGTACCGTGTAGCCTTAATGGAGGGAATAAGATATATCTAGTGAACTGTTTTAGATAATGTATTTTTAAACTAAATTAAAAAAAAAAAATGGCATTTTTTAAAAAAATTCACAGTTATTTTAATTTTAACAAAAAAAGCAAAAAACTCCATCAAAATCTTATTGATAGTACATATAACCTATACTGTAAAAATTTCATCTATTAGTAGCAAGAAGTTTCTGAGGAAAAGGTACACAAACTTACGTAATTTAACATGGGCTCCTATATATGGAAGTGCCGGACCCCCTTAAATATTATTAGCTGTGTCAACAAATTACATCTCTACCTAAAAAATTTGTGCAATGGTTATTTAGTTTAAAAATAAAAACACGAAGGATGCTTTCCGAAAATCCAACCAAAACTGCAGAATCAATACATTACTCCCTTCACCACGAGATTCATAATTCTTCTAGTGGTCGTGGTAGCCTTATGGTCACGAACTCGCGGCCGGCGGCGTTTCGTGAGTTACGAGACCTAATGCCGCTGAAAACCCGCCATACAGAGGAACTGATGTACGTTAAATCTGTCGAGGCTCAAAGTCCTCCTCTTGGCGGGGAGTGGATGTTTGGACAGGGGGTGCCAGCTTGTCATCGTTACTTGATTGAGGCTCTGAATTACTAAATCCGTCGTCAACAGCCCTCGTCTTGCTTTATACCCTCGCGACGCTGGGTACCATGAGAGATAGTAAGTTCTTATTTCATTTATGTGAAAGACTTTCTGAGAGCTGAATACTTGCGTAATTTAGGATTTCAAACGAGAGCTTTGTAGACAGGAATCACACATGGATTCAAATCTTTTTTTCGTTGACTCATTGGCTGATTATTAACAATGCCCTATGAAGCAACGCGAGGGCTTTTGGCAAATTCAAGAGGCGAGGACGCACCTCAGTCTCTATACTTCAATACCACCTCAACGTGAGGAATTTGAGCCTCGATAGATTCAAAGTAAGTCAGCCACATTAATTCGAACTGAAAGCAATCATATCGGGAGTAAATTGTATTATTTTACTAAGTAACAACTAAAATCCAAAATGAGAGGAAAAAACTAAATTTCAAATTCGACTTTTTTTATGTCAATAATTGAAAGCAAGACTCGTAAATCTGAATTCAGTAAAAAAAAGATTCTCTCCGTCACTCTTTTAAGGCGAAAAAAAAAGCCACCTCCTCCACTTCCTCCGTGGGGTAGGGAGTGTAATAAAATGGTTGTCCTTCACGTGGAGAAATGTGTCCAGAAATATCCGGAAGGTCACCTTCCGAGATCCCGGGAGGCAACTTGATCCGGCAGCCGGACATCTGCACATCAAAGGAGGCTTTGCTCATTAGCGATGGACCGGAAGAGACTTCCCGACATGCCTTGCATTTCCGGATGGGACATTCGATACCCTCATTACATAAGCAAAGTTCTTTTTTATCCCCATCCCAACACATCATCTGCATATTCAAATCGTCCTGGCTCTCACCGAACGCCCTACGTGCATACCAGAAGGGCATTTGGAGACCTTGGAGCATTCCCATTCATGGGGTCGTCCTCTTTTAATGTTTTAAGTTGTTGTGCTGCAAATAAAAATTTTTGAGGTGAATTAAAAAAGACAAAATATGTGTTAAAATGAATTATTTAAACATCCATCCCCGTATGGTGTTTATGAAGAAATAAATTTAATCTTCGTACATTTTAATTGGTATATTTATGCGAAATACGCGATAGAGAAAAATAACTTAAAATTTAAAGTTGAAATTGAAATTTAGAATTCCTTTCTTAGTGTATAGATATTAATAAATTAATTACTCTCTTTAGATTCTTCATTTTGAAATGCACTCTCTCTTTTTACACAGAGAGTTCATCTCTAACATCATCCGTCATTTGATGGTGGTTTAAAATCACGCCAACAGCCCTCGGATTTCTTCAATGGAATCGACTCTGGAATATTTTATCTTCGTTCATTTTAATCTCTTTCCCCACCCCCACCCCCTGGAGAACGAGAACCGAAGTCAAAGAGTTTTTTACATTGAAAAATGCTCAAATATTACCCTATTTTGTGTTCACGAGTTAACAAAATGAATCTTATTTTTCTACTTATTTTTTTAATCTATTATTTTTTCTTCATGCATAAAATGTGTATACCATTTCACACACACACATTCTCTTTTAAATACTTTCAAATTCAAACCGTAGGATGGACAGATACATGCATTATATATCTCACATTTCTTTCAAATATTGGGATATTTTTCTATTCGCGAGAGCATATTTCAAATTAGTATGCATATAAACAGTTGAAAAAACAAAGCTCACAAACAGATAGAACAGATAAGGATTCATTGAATAATAATGTCGAAGAAACACGAAGGCTAGTGGCGACGGGCTGTGGTTAAGTGACGAGGACGAACTCACCCCTCTCTTCACCACGTTAACGTGAGGGCTTAGATCCACGACAGATGAAACGTGTATTAGCTAATCTATACAGTGGGTTTTTAACCCCTTAATGGCACCAACGTGTAAATCCCTCTCGCGCAACCGCTGTGTTATGTGCCCCGGACGTATATATCCGTCCTCTGAAATACGATTCTTTTCTTTGCGCGGTTACCAGTAAAACTATTCCGAAGGCTTTTCAATGTAATAAAATGACATTGACAGTGTTTGTAAAGAATTTACTTCGTTTTAAAGAAAAATTGTCTTGTTTGTGCCTTTTCTTTTCCGCATAGGGTCGCCTATGTGAAAAATGGTGGCACTGAGTCACTTTTAATCAGCAGTTAAGGGCACCATAATTTCAACCCCCGACTCTACAGAAACTCTGCCGTCTTCGTGTGTGTAGGCATCATTACTGAGCTACCGCGGGGGGCTGCGGTAGCCCAGTGGTTAAGGTATCGGACCATGGCAGGATGTCATGAGTTCGAGCCCGTACCACTAAAGACCCGCCCGTGGGGCAGCGTGCAGTTAAATCTGTCGAGAGCTGAAACGTCCTCCGTTGGTGTGGTGTGGTGTTGGGAGGGGGGGTGCCAGTCAGGTGTCGTCCACGTCACTTGACCATGGTTCAAAATTACGTGGTCCGTCGCCAAAAGCCCTCGTGTAGCTGAACAGTGCGACGTTAATATTCACTCACTCACTCACTCACTGAGCTACCGCGGTCATCAAACAGGAAAAAAAATAACCTAGGGATTCAAAATTAAAGCAATCTCAATGCTTTTGAAGTGACGCATATCTGGAGGACAGAACCTGCGACCTATGGATTCTTAATCGCGTAATATACCACTAGACAAAAGTGATCACCCAGTCCGGAGGCTGTTACTGGCTTATTTTGATACCCTCACGGCAAACCGCGGCTCTTTGTATTGAAGGTTGAGGCTATTCAGTCTCCTATAAATTAGAAATGGCAGTATTGCATTGCAGCGAAACTGCGAAACTCAAATTCTTTTCGAAAACAAAATTTATCAAATACAAATCGCGCTCTAACTTATCGGGTGAGTGAGTGAATATTAACGTCGCATTATTCAGCTACACGAGGGCTTTTGGCGATGGACCTCGTCATTTTGAACCACGGTCAAGGGACGAGTACGACACCCGAACTGACACCCCCTCTCCTAATTACCACACCACACCAATGGGAGGACGTTTGAGCTCTCGACAGATTTAACGTGCATCGTTGCCCTACACGGCGGGTCTTTAGTGGTACTGGGCTCGAACTAGGTATCAGCTACGATCCGATACCTTGACCACTAGGCTATCGCGGCCACTCTCTTTTTCGGACGAAAACCAGTAACCTCAATTACGATGTGCAAATACACGCATTTGAGCTCGACTCGCAAAAATTAAGTGAAAGAATTGAGAAAACACAAATATCTCATTATTTAAATAAATTAAACATTATTTAATCATTGCATTATACTTATTTTATTGTATCTATGTCTGAATTCATGAAAAATAATGAAAACTATAATAATAGTTCATTATGTTTTTCACTCCAATAAATGTGTTTGTAATGGGTTCAAATCTATTATAAAAATATAATTTTTTGTATGCGGCCCGCGTGATTATAATGTTTTTCCGAAGTGTTCCGCAAGGTGTTTTGGGTTAGTCACCCATGAGTTAACCAGTTATAAAAAATAACTGGATATAACGCAGAGCAAAAGTTAAATTTTTATAATTTATGTTGTTTCTTATGCCACCTGATCGTCAGAAACATCAGATCAAGGCCCACGAAAATCATCTTGGTAAGGACCTAGTAATAGGCATGTCGTTATCGGTAGCTTTCAGCACCATGCAGGTGACGGTACGATTTTGTTCGGTTCCACCCCAACTTTGAGGCAAAATACCCTAGAGGGAAATCAGAGGCATCCCACCTCTCTTCCCCTACCACCAACCTCACGAGAAGACTTGCGGCTCAACAACTGTTTACAAACATCCTTGCTTTCTCCGCGATTCGAACCCAGGCTCTACGGCAAAGCAGTCAGCGTCTCTAACCACTATACCGGATGGGTGGCTTACAATTTATAAATCTATAAATTATAAAATATATTACTTAATCCTGTGCAGAAACGCACATGACTTAAAAAAATATTATAAAAATTTTATCCAAAACGCACACATGTCGCATTTTCTTATTTAATGATTAAGCAGCCTTTTTTTTATTCTATAAAATAACTTGTTTAATAAATAGTAGATTTCAATAATTTTGTATACTTAAGTGGGCATGGTTAGTTATTTTATAAAATACTCTTGGAGTTATTTTATAAAATAATGTATTCTATGCCTTTTAACGGTTACATACATATACTCTTTGCCTCTATCCAAAATTCTCAAAGTATATATATTATTCGGAAATTAAAAAAAGCTCAAATATCTTGCTGGTGATCTATATCTTATGATTCAGAATGAAGAGATCTTCATGTGGAAATTCTATTGACATACTCAAATACGACGTTAATTAAATAAATTTCAAATAAATTAAACATTGTATGCTTTTGTTAAATTAAGAAAGAGAAGCGATATCATATCTAAATAAAGTCAGGTTCTCTAAAAATCGAATTTAGTTCATTTAAGATAGGAATTTTCTTTAATTCGCGATCATTTTAACTCTAATAGAAGTATAAAAGATATTTTAAAAAAACCAGTTTCAATTTCGTTTTCAGATAAGAAAAAATAAACAAAGCGACAAATTATTATTTTTTTATTATTATTCCTCATTTATTTAATTTTTTGAAAGAAAAAAAAAGTACTGTAGTCTTTTTTAAAGGGCAGTACAAGAAAGGGGAAAACACATATCAAAAAGGACGTTTGAGAAAATTAAAACCTCACAAAGGTAATGAAAATTTTCTGTTTGGCGGAATCTCTCAAAAAACTATAATTGAAAAAAAATATACCTACTAATAAGCCTTTACAATTAAAAAAAATAAGACGAATAAAGTCTTTCGGAAAAGACAGAGAGGAAAAAGTATTGAAATACCTAAATCCTTTGAGAAATAAAAATTTGACTTATTCAAAAAACAAAGGTAATTAAATTCTTTAAGAAAATCTATTTTTCGCGAAAAACGTGTAATATATTATATATATTTCTTTAACAAAATATAATTAAATTTTTCCTCTCGCTCTTTTTGATAAATTTCATTTATCTTTTTGTTTCCGAGACACACTCTGAAATTAATCAAAGTATTCTACTGCTAAATAGATTGTCCAAATACTGAAATCAAATAGAAACGCCGGGAAGAAATTTTTTTGACTTACAAATTGATAGACAAAAAAAATGTATCTGAAATACCATTTTATTTGAAAGCAAAAATGTAGAATAAAATCGTGATATCGAATTTCTCTCACACTCATTTTAACGTGAATTCCTGTCGCAGCTCTTATTTATTTTTTAGCAAACACTTGCGTTGCATTTTTACTTTGCTTCATTTTTTTCCCCTCGAGAAAGCTGAGACACGCTTTTATTTATGAATTCGTTTCTCTTCTTACTATTTATTTCGGAATCCAGAATGTAAAAAATATTTTTTGTATTGATGTTACTGTGACATATAGTTTTAAAATCAGCGATTTCTGTATAAAATCACGAAGAATAGTTTAAAAATTATTATTCAAAAGCTTTCTACCCTTTAGGGCTCGCCTCTTTCTGTAAGCTTGAAATTCACAACTTCTAGTTTCCCGATTGGATTTTCCCTTTCTCTCACGAGAATTTCTCTATTTGAAAATGCCCACCCCCAGGATGTTCTGCCTTTTTTTTCCATTTC
>BMAV01016785.1:220272-256491 GCA_019973955.1 Trichonephila inaurata madagascariensis | reverse complement strand
CAAGCAGTGTTAAGCAACTATTTAAAGGGAGCCAAAAAGAACGACCGAACACCTATTTTATGGTCTGAGGAATCAGCTGCTGCGTTTGAGAAGTGCAAAAAAGATCTTGCAGAGGCCACGGTTTTATACCACCTCTCAGCAGATGCATCACTTGTCATTGTGGTGGATGCATCGGACACAGCAGTAGGTGCTGCACTCCACCAGCAGACTTCTAAAGGTTGACAACCTCTCACCTTCTTCTCGAAGACTCTCTCTCCAGCACAAAAGAAGTACAGTGCATACGATAGAAAGCTGCTGGCAGCTTACATGGCCATCAAATACTTCCGGCACATGGTGGAGGGACGGATTTTCACTCTTTTTACTGACCACAAGCCTCTGGTGTATGCATTTAAGCAGAAGGAAGACAAATGCACTCCGCGACAGCTCCGACAGATCTAATTGGGCAGTTCACGACGTACATTCGATACTTGAAAGGATCTGAGAATGTGGTGGCCGACGCCTTATCACGCATTCACATATCAACCATCAGCACACCGTCTGTAGTCGACTTCAGCAAGATGGCTAGAGAGCAGCAGAAAGATTCCCAATTGCAGGATATTTTGGCTGGTTCTTGTCCAACTTCCCTAGTGCTGCAGCCTTTCCCCGTGGGACAGCCTCCAATCACACTCTATTGTGACATGTCAACAGATCACATTCGTCCATTTGTGCCAGAGATTTTCAGATGGGAAATTCAACAATTTGCACGCACTCTCGCACCCAGGAGTAAGAGCGTCTCTGAAAATGGTAGCTGAGCGATACATGTGGCCGGCAATGAGACAGGATGTTGCCTTATGGGCTCGTACATGCTTACAATGCCAACGTTCAAAGATAGCTCGGCATACAAGAAGTGAAATTGGAAAGTTCGAGCTACCTAGTTCTCGTTTTGAGCATGTACACATCGACCTTGTGAGCCCCTTGCCTCCATCAGAGGGCTTTCGTTTCTGCTTTACCTGTGTAGACCAGTTCTCCAAGTGGACGGAGGCATTTCCAATGGTGAAGATTTCTGCAGAGGCCGTGGCCAAGGCTTTCTACACTGGTTGGATCTCCAGATTCGGTCCTCCTCTCAGATTAACGACTGACCAGGGAACGCAGTTCGAGGCATCTCTGTTTCATGCTCTATCGCAGTTATTAGGCACAGAGAGGCAACACACAACTTCATATCATCCAGCCGTAAACGGCCAAGTTGAGAGATTTCATCGACAGTTCAAAGTGGCTATAATGGCACACGGAAACGCTCAGTGGACCATAGTATTGCCTACCATACTAATGGGATTCCGTGCCACTTTGAAAGAGGATCTACAGGCCACAACTGCGGAGATGATTTTTTAGCTCCTATCAGGCTTCTGGGCGAATTTCTATGCCCATCAAAATCAAGCGCAGATCCTGTTACTTTTGTGGGGAGACTCAGGGAGTCAATGCAGCGTCTCTCACCCCCGACGACTCGACATCACGGTCAACATACAATCTTCGTGAGCAAGGATTTGGCCACATGCAACCATGTCTTTCTGCGTACAGACTACCTCAGAAAAGGTTTGAAACCTCTATACGAAGGTCCCTATAAAGTTGTCGACCATACAGAAAAGGTGTTTAGGATTTTGAGGCATGGAAAGGAGGTGTCGGTGAGCATCGATAGACTGAAGCCTGCCTACATCCTCAAAGAGTCGGAGGATTTCCCAGTGGAAGTCAACCTGAAGGAAAAAGTGTCTCTTCAACCAGAGAAAATTCAAGAGTTGGAACAAGAAAAGCCGAGAGAAAGCTCTAGTAGACAAGAAGCCACAACCCGTTCTGGCCGCAGGGTACGTTTTAATCCCAAGTATAGCTAAAAGACTCGCTATTGCTGGTGGGGGCTACCTGTGGCGGTTGTGGAGTGCTGCCGTCGCTAGATGACATTGGTAGAGGAGATGAACCAACAGAGCGCCGAAGGAAGAAGTAAAGAGAGACTGAGGCGCGTGAAGTGAAGTAAGCGTTTAAAAAGAGGAGCTGGCAGTTCGTCATTATTTTCTTCGAGAGAGGTGCAACGGTAAACATTTCCACTATCAAGACTGTTAGCATGAGCATGCAGTAATGGAAATCAATTTAAAATTTTAACTTTTGTAAATATTTTTAGATGTGTACTATTTGTAAATACTTTTTAATGTATTCCATTTTTAAATGGTAATTAAATTGAAGTGGCTGAATTAAGTATTATTATTTCCTTAACACGTACACACCTAAACATCCATCATTTGAATATGTCCGGGTCACCAGTTTGTAGACGATTTAGTCACAAATAATGTACACTCAGGAACATTGAAAATAGTGACCCAAGAAGGAAGCTAAGTACAATCGCGAAACTTTGCGAATAAGTACAGCGTAATGTGATATGCAAATGATCCAAGTTTTGTGCCAATGCGCATGCTCATACACACAGGAAGAGGGTGCTATATAAGCCAGGGCAAATTCGAAGATTCATAAATTCTCAGGACTTTTTTCCCACTTAATTCAGAAAACTACTACCCCCAGACTGTGACGCCATTTGCCTGCATTACCCTACCAAATTCAGTGAACTTTATTTTTCCCACTCAGGTTTTCCACTTGACAGCGCCAAAATACTTATCAGATAGGGGATGGAGGATCTATTGCAGATCCATATCCCTGTGACGTGAAGAAACGTGAAGATTCATAAACGTGACGATTACCCGGCGATTGTAGGAATACTTTGGTAAGCGAAACATGCCAGGTAAACGTGCTAGAAGACATTTCTCACAGTGAAGCTTAGTTTGAGAGAGGCCTGATCATCGGGATGAAAACTGCAGGCTGGTCGATGCACCATGTTGCTGGCCAGGTGGATCGTTCGGAGTGTGCCGTTAGAAATTGTTGGGAGCAGTGGACACACGAGAAGGTACCCACGCACGGAAAACCGGGTTTGGAGCGACCAGGAAGACCACGAGGAGAGAGGATCGTGCGGCAAGCACTTGTGGACCCCACAGTGACTCGTTCAACGATACGAGCAGACGTAGGCGTAGCAATTGTTCCACAAACACAATTTCCAGACACTTTGCAGAGGCAAATCTTAAATCCAAGTGCCCTTTCCGTGCACTCCCTTTAACACCGGAACATCGGCGCGTCTACAGTGGTGCCAAGCCAGATCAATGTGGAATGTCACAGATTGGCAAAAGGTTGTGTTTAGTGATGAATCCCGGTTTGTTTTGGGGACAGATGATAACCGAGTATGGGTGTGGAGGTGCCCTGGTGAGCGGTACAATTCCCCCCCCCCCCGTGTTGTCCTCGCACACGGCCCCCCACCTGGGGGTGTATTGGCCGGGGGGGGGGGGCATAGCCTATGATGCCGGTCCACTTTAATTGTGATGCGTGGAACATTAACGGGCCAACGTTACGTTGATGATATTCTTCGATCCCATGTAGGACCTTTCCTAAATGGTCTCCCAGGGGCAATTTTCAAGCAAGATAATGCTCGTCCACATACAAGAGTTGCTCAAGACTTCGTACGTTATTTTCAAACTTTTCCATGGCCGGCCTGCTCCCCCGATGTGTCCCCTGTAGACCACGTGTGGGATCAGCTAAAACGGCAGATGCCATCGTGTCACTCTGTACACGATTTAGAGTTGGCTGTTCAAGATTTGTAGGCCCATCTGCCTCAGGACAACATAAGGTGTCTAATCAACTCAATGCTGGACCGTGTGGCAGCATGTATTGCAGCTGGAGGTGGTCCAACATGCTATTGAAGTTGCTCAGTATTTATGTCGTGGAACACCCTGTATTCGTTTAATTGTCTTGTTTTTGAGATCAAGTGAATCTCTCATCTGTGTCATTATGTGTATTAAATTTCATTTCAACCCGATGCTTTCTTCTTAGGTTGGCTATTTTCAATGTTCCTGAGTGTATAAGATAAGCAAAGTAATTATTTAGAATTAATTCATCCTTTTTAAGAAGAAAACTATTTTAGATCGTTAAAAAAAACTTTTTTATTCTTGTTCTTACATCGCGCTACAATATGTGTCAACAACTTTTTTTGTTGCCAGATCATGAAAACTAAATTTATAAAAAAAAGATATTATAAATAGAGATGCCACAATTCCAACAGTAACAAATTTAATATCATAAAAATAAAATATGAAATTTTTTATATTTAAATTATACTAAACTGTGTGTGTGTGTGTGGAGACAATATTATGTATATAGAAAGGTTAGCCATTATTTGTTTTTAAAATGAGATTATGCGTTACTGTACTATTCAAGAGTTCATTTTTTTTTTAGTTTGCTTAAGTTTGCATTTCAGTTGTTTCATTTTAATTGTATAACATGTGACCTGATGAAGTTAATGGAATGGGAATATGACATTTGGGTCCTCTGGATTTCTTGTGTTTTTTCAATTTGAATGAGTTAGAAGAAAACGCAGACTTATAAATTTTATTTCACTTAAAAGTTAGAGGTAAGTAAAACAGTTTAATTTGTCATTATTTTTCTCCAAGAATCAAATATAGTCGTATAAGTTAGGACATCAGAAATTATGAAATGACTAAAAGTTATAAAAAAATAATACTGTAATGGAAATACATAAATTTGAAATCTTTTATAATATATTTGAAGGATATGGAAAAATTATTTGTACTAGTAAATAGAACACATGCAATGAAAACATTCAAATTTTATTAAGTTAAAACTTTTATCCATGAAATACTAATAAATATATTTTTAATTTAATTTCATTAACAGGAAAATTCAGTACTTAAGTGAGACAATTCCAGATAATGCACAACAAATGTTTTAGCTGCTTAAACTTCATCTTCATGAAAATTTTGCTATATGTGTCAATGGTGGAGTGTTGTAATATGAAAAGTTTTCTTGAAACTGTGAATTGTATTAATTAAAAGGAAGATTTTGGACTATATTAACATTCCGTTCTTAAGATATAAATATATGTATTAAAGTTTAAAAAAAAATGGGTGAAGAACAAATATTTCATTGTAATAATACTAGTATATAAAAAATAGCAAAAACTGATATACAAGGTTATCTAGATAAAGTATTAGAAAAAAAAGGAATGACTAATTTCCTGGAAAATTAGAAAATAAATTATATTTATAATATATGTGATTCTAATAATTGAATCAATGTTCACTCTTTTGGACACCTGAAAAGATTGAAGAAAAGACTTTTGTGCAATCTTTAGTATTTGAAGCAATATTCTAATTGATGAACTGTCTAATGATGCTGTAATAGATGCAGATTTAGTATTTCTTTATGCAATAACATTGAAATTGGATAAATGGAAGCAATAAAAAATTTATACAAATGAATTGATTATTTTTTAGTATGAAAATAATTTTTGCATTAACAATAAAACTTTACTATATTTCTCAAGAGATGTAATTGAATTTAACAAGTTTTCCTTTTCTTTTTAATGAATGTATAAGTTCTTTAAAAGTGAGGAAGTTGAGAACAAAAAAGCAATTTAGTTTGCTCAAGAACACCTGTGGTTTTTTTAAGCCAATACTGTAATGGACTAACTGCATGACAGGGAGACGTCAAGTAAGTAATCACGTGATTCCAGCGTCAATATACACACAGGTTCATTCATAGCGTGTGGGTTTTCCTATGTATATGTTGTTGACATTTTTGTGTCTTAATTTTATCTAATTAAAAACATATGATATTGTATTTTTTGTATTATTTTAGATTATATATTTGTCAGGAAATAATCTTAACTGTTTTATATAATTTTTTTATTCTAATTTATTTATGTAATTAGATAATTATATGCTTCGCCTAGTGTTAGCTGGCATGTTAATTTAGGTTGCATCGTAGCATTTATTTATAGTTCTTGGTACACTTAGGTATGGTTCTTAGTTATTTTAGATCTTAATTAATTTACTAGTTATTTATTATATAGTTTTGTGCAAGAATGGTTGACAGTATAGAATCAAAACTACTTTTTTAAAATAGTATGACTATTGAATAACAATGGTATCATTTCCTTAAAAAAAATGTATTTTTTTTCCATCATTTTCTTCTTCTTTTTTTTTGAAATCTTATTGGCTACTTAAGAAGTATTTGTTTATCCATGATTTAACTATTTTCCTTTTTTGCACAAATCCTTAAAATAGTTTAATTCCTGAAAACTCAGTATTATGCATGTAAAGATAATTACGGATATGAGTATATGATTCATATATATGTCTCATGTGATGATAATGAATTTTTTTTACAACTTCATGAATTGCAAATTTTATAACAGTATGGCTTACCAATGGGGACATTAAACACACTATGTGAAACATTATAAGTGCCAGACATTTGAAATAATCCTGTAATTTTGGTTTGATTTATCAATACTATAGGAAGTTCTTAAACTTTTTCCTTTGTACTTATATGCTACTAGCTGGTAAACCTGTTCTTCCCACAGGTGTGAATTTATATATATAAATAATGTTATGCATGAATTTTTTCTTTGTTTTTCCCAGTACTTCATTATTTAGAAATGGAAAAAATAAAAAATTTCTTAAAAATGTAATATATTTACTCAAGTTTGCCTACCTACACTTAAAATTCAAATGAATATTTTATTTCTCTATGGAAAGATATTTGATGAAAATGAATTTTTCGTTTACACAATGTATTGCGTATAAATACTTCATATATATATTGTACAATATTATGAAACATTTAAAGATATTTGAAAATGTTTCTAATAAAATAACATTCCTATCTTTGACTGTCTGATTTTTTGGAAATTTTTTTAGAAATGTTTGTATAAAGTAATAAAAGAAAATACTATATATATATATATATATTTCACTATTAAGTTAAAGAAATGAATCATATTAACATATAATTTTTAAGAAATATTCAATGTAATATGATTATCCATTATTACGTGCATAATCAGGGCTAATAATTAACTAAATAATTATAATGAGTAATTTCTACATGTATTAACTGTTTTTATATTTTTCTCTAAGTTGCAGTTACTATAGCAAGTGCTGAGAGTTCTTTCAGCATATTAAAATTAATAAACATTTACTTTCAGCCAAGCATGTGTACAGAAGGCTTAAATGCCCTTGCTATATTATCTTATGTTTATAAATAAACACGTGTTTGTAATTTTACTCGTTAAGTACAATGTTATGCAGAACTGAATAGTTTTCTATTGGAAACTTCACCTTTATATCTCGGCTACAAAATGTTATGCCGGGATATGCGACACTTGGATCACAAATTCAGAGTATTAATGCTAGTACGAACTATACTAGAAATTTGCATTACAAATTCAATACTTTTTTTAATTGTCTTTGTATAAAGTGCTTACAACATGTTGAACAACTTATCTTAAATTATTGCATAATATTAAGGAATGTTTCATCAGAA
The DNA here is from genome assembly GCA_019973955.1 of Trichonephila inaurata madagascariensis. Classification (NCBI taxonomy): domain Eukaryota; kingdom Metazoa; phylum Arthropoda; class Arachnida; order Araneae; family Nephilidae; genus Trichonephila; species Trichonephila inaurata. The sequence goes on along the minus strand of BMAV01016785.1, from coordinate 249,084 downwards.
AAAATCCTATAGTTTTCACAAATTCAATTTAATTTCTTATTGAATTACATATTTCTTTAAGCTGTTGCTTAACTCATATTAGATAGAGTTAATATAAAAGTTTTTGATTAATAATAAATATTTATCCATTGATGAAAATGAATCTTATTTTTATAACATAATGAATTGCAAATAAGATAGAAACAGTTCAATACAATATATATATGGAAATAAATAGTTGCATACAATTTCTACTAGTTATGTCTCTTGACCAGATATTTCTGTTTAGTGTTAACACTTGAGTTCCATTTCATGGAAATTTAAAACTTGGAGGAATGTATTGACATGTTATTTCATTATTATTAATATGTATCTAAAGTATCCTTTTATGTATAATTATATTTTTAAAAAAAGAAATTGATCATTATAATACAAAAGTACCCAAAATTTGTCTTCGAAACATATGTCACACAAAAATATCAGTGATTTCGACCAGTTAACCCCTTAACAATAATTTTGAAAAAAGATTCTCTCTGTAATTCTCTTCGATAAATATCATAAAATTGATCCAAGTACTATTCTTAGGTCAATATTTGCAACTAACTCAATGCAACAAATTTATTCAGGACTTATATCACAAGATTTATTTTTGCAAAAGTATAAAATAAATCTAATCTCTATAATGATAAATCTTCTACAAATTGTGTAAATACCAATAAATGCATATTTGTTATACATATGTGGTAAAAAAATTGGTGAAATTGTCGAATCGGCCGCTTCTCCGCCAAATTTAGAAAAATCGCGTATTTGGCGCGTTTTTGTCAAAAACGACTTCTCCTTCACTGGAGAACAAATTCAGAAGGGTTACCAGATTTAGCGAGAAAACACTTGGCGTTAGAAGCGGCTGATTCGACAAATCAACGAAAAAATTTGTATATGCGTGTGACAGGTTTATACCACACAGTCAAACTCTAAAAAACATATGTGTTAATAGATACCACGCAAATATATTACAATTTTTATTGTTTTGTAAAAAAAGTATGAATTCAAAAATGACTTTTTTATTTTGGTCATGTAAGAGTGAGCAGGACTTTTATATTTAATATATGGACACAAATTTATATTCTACTATATACACATTCTAATTTAAAAATTTTAATGCCTTAATTTATTACCATATTGGAATTCAATTCTCGATAAATCATATATTTTACCTAAAGTAGTGCAGCGAATAAAGACTTAAAATGTAGCTCAATTTTTTATGTGTTATTTTACAAATGGTACATGTTAATTTTGATTTCTAATGTTTGAAAGTGCTGCTTATTTCATCAATTAGTATAAACATTTACAGAGCTGTAGTAAATTAAGATATTTTTCCATTTCTGTATTTTTGCTTTTTCCCTGTAATATTGTAAAATTATTAAGTAAAATAAGTTTTATAAATATATATACTTCTTTTTGATATATGTATGGTTACATATCAGAGTCTTGTGTTCTATTTTTAGATAATTAAATGCTGAAGTACCTCTGATAACTATTCTGAAGATGTGTAAAATAAGTAAAATTTAAGTTAACTAAACATTATATATTCTCAATATAACTTAATATAAAATCAACATCTTTTAAATATTTACATTCTTGTAGAAGTCTACATCTATCCAAAATCCTTTTTGAAGAACTTTCATTTGTCTTACGGTGTTGAAAACATTATTCAAAGAGTGGTCAAACACATAAACACTGGGAAGGTGGTATGTAATCCTCATGCATCATCATGCCATCAAAGCACTTAGATTTTTTATCATGATATTAAAAATTGATTTTTCTTTCCAATTAGCCTTTCTTTAACTGATCGAGCAACCATTTCAGCAAAATAAGACATTTTAGAAAGTAAAATTTTAATTTTTAAGAACAAAATAATCGTACACAACAGTAGTAAACAAATGACGCTATATTCACCTGCTGACGGAATCACGTGATCATGATGTCACATGAATTTAGTCCATTCCCCAAGTATATTTTCTCATAGAGAATGAGAGATTGTTCTTTATGAACAACAGTGCTTTTCAGAATGCATCAAAAAAATTAGGAAAGAAAATGAGTAATTGCAGTAAGAAGCTATTACTAATTAAATGATTCATCAGTTTGATATTCTTAAATTATCGTTCTTGAATTTTTTTTACCTCTATTCTCTTTGTCAATTTTACTGTATTACTTCTTACACTCTACAATGTTTGTCGCGTATTCAAGATATCAGTTCTTGTTTTTCAGTTTTTTAAATATTTATTATGACGACACACAATTAAATATAAATTGAAAACTACTATTTTGTGGGTTACTACTATAAACTACTATCGATTTCTGGGGTTCCGTTATAGTCCAGAGTTGGTTACAGATTGACTGAATACCCCCATTGGTTAGGGAAGGTTCACACATATTTCCCTTTATGGATTACTCAGAAGTAAACCACCACAATGTTATTAAAAACCACCACTTTAAATCATATTTTTATAGACAGACATTTTAAAGAAAGTTCCTATCAAAAAGTAATTTTTTTCAAAATGAGTTTATATGACCTGAAGAGCTGAATGCATTTAATTCAAGCACATTTAAAATAATTTCTAAGATTCTTGCTAATTCATGAAATAAACTGCCTGCTATCAAATTTTGACGTATTTGTTAATTATGCATATATCTTCTACTATAACATTAATATTTGTTGTTGTTGTTTCTTATGCCACCTGACCTCGACTGTGTCAGATCCCAGCCCATGAAATTCATCATGGCAAGGGGCTAGATGTACACCTGTCATTTGCTGTAGCCTTGAGCACCATATAGGGGACGGTAAGATTTAGCTCAGTTCCACCCTAATTTTGAGGGAGAACTCCCTGGGGGAGGGTCAGGGGTCTCCCTCCTCTTTTCCACATCCACCAACCTCACAAGAGGACTTGTGGCTCAACAGCTAATTAGAGTACCCCCATGCCATGAAGGCACTATATATTTACAAACATCTATGTTTTCTCCAGGATTCGAACCCAGGCCTTGCGGCACAACAGTCAGCATCGCTAACCACTGTATCGGATGGGCGGCATTAATATTTTGAGAAGTAAATCTTGACATTACATCCTTCTTTCACATTTCATAGATAAAGTCCAACAAATTATTTCACAAATTTGAGATCTGCAGGTAACAGTTCATTCCTGTACAATATGTTAGTATTTCTTCTGCTGCAAAAAATGATTTTTTTTATTGCTACAAAATCTATTTCCTCCAATTTAGATGAAATTTATGGTCTAAGCTCCTCCGAAAAATAAAATAATTTGTAGCTTTCAAAATTTAATGCTGCTCATTGTTAACTTTTTAGCAAAATATATTTGTATTGAGTACTGATTCCTGTAATGTGGTATGTTGCTTATTTAAATGAAATTTACCTTTCATGTACAGGTGAGGAATGATATTTATTATTTGAGCCAAGTTATAGTCACGAAGTCCATCACTATTTACTACAATGCTTCTCAAGAACACCAAGAAGGCTTTTTTCAATAATGCTATAAAGTTAAATTTGAAAAAAGTGTTGATGAAAATTTTAGTTTTCCTTATTAAAATTATCATTGTGTATCCCAAATAAAACTAGTATGATCTAATAACATACTTCATTCCCTGGATTTTCTAGATTACTAGTGTACATCATACTTTGAAGCAAGATGAGTGTGATTTCCAATGGGGCATTGTAATTTTGAACTACAGTCAGATAACAAGGATGACACCTGACCTTCCACTCAACTCTCAGAACTAAAAATCTTTAAGCTACGATAGAAATACCATGTGTTGTCTCTTCAACGTGACAGAATTTTAGTTACCACATGACATAAGGAGCAAAGCCTTTTATGAAATTGCAAGAAAGACCATTCAGGTACTATGAAGTCTTCATTCATTGAATACATATATTAATTTTATTCAATTAGGAATTACCAATATAATTATTTTTTGATGTGTTATCATGTTTACAAAACAGTCAAATTATACCAAAAAATTATGAAAGAATTAATCTTTTTTTAATTAAAAGAAGTATAAATCAAACATAATAGGGCATATTTTTCTTGATTTAAAGCCTTCTAAAAAAAAATTAAAAAATTCCTTTGTTGAAATGTTTTTTTAACCCTTAACATCGCACTATTGCATTTCTGCAACGTATGATTTATTTAATTCAACAGACTCAATATTTTTTTAATTACCAACAAATTCACTTATCTGAGAAAAAAAAGATTACTGCAACGAAATACATGCTAATTTTGTCACTAGATGGAAGTACATTTTTTCTTTAAACATTTTATTTTATGATGAATATAAATGAATCATAAAAAGAGTTTTGTAAGTTACAGCACTACTGCGCAATATTGCACTTCTGCAACAAACAAAATTTAAAAAATGACTGAAATTCAATTTAAAAGTGCTTATATTTTTTTTTTTTTTTTATATTTTTTCCTTTTATTATTACTTGAGAACTAGCTGATATAATTTTTTCATAGAAATTTAAAAAATTGCGAAGTTAAGGATTAATTTCAAAAATATGCTTTCATGATATTCTAACATATTGAAAAATTATGTTGTCTGTCATAAGCAGCTTTCTTGGTATTTTTAATCTTGACTAATTCAAACTAATAATCAAACATGTAAAATATAGGCCGCACAATGCTTTGTTTCAGTTTTATATATTTTATTAGTTTTGTGTACCATAATGAACTACTTAACTTCCATGAATTCTACTCCGAGAAAGTATTCTTATTTTATCATGGTATTTTTTTAGTTTCCTATCTTATTGCATATATTAATCAGATCACAGCTCCTAAAGTATTACTTCAATGTGTTTTTAGTTACAAAAATAAGTAATATATTCTTAAAATTTTGATCAAGTCAACAAAAATTGTATCTAAACGCCAGCTAATTTTTTCAGATATCAAAAAAAAAAGAAATTCTTATCTGAATCTTTTAAGCTGTGATATCCAGCTAAATTTTTTTTCTTTCATAAATTAAAAATGCAAAATAAAATTCTGATTACATGCTCAGCATTATATTGATTAATTATTTTTTACAGAAGGATTGTAATATATATTCCTATTCTGGACAAGAGTGGAAGACTCATTTTCTTCATTAAAAATTTTAGATTTATGTATACATAACTGTGAAAAGTACTTTCATGTTTGATAATAGCAAAATGGCTTTCTCTCTATATCATAACTCAAGCTCTCATTTACATGTTCATGATGATAAAAAGCCTCATGTTTGTGAAATATGTAACAGGATTTTCTCTCAAAGTTATAATTTGAAAGCTCATTTACGTATTCATACAAAGGAAAAGCCTTATGTTTGTGAAATGTGCAACAAGGCTTTTACTGAAAATGGTCATTTAAAAACACATTTACGTATTCATACAAAAGAAAAGCCTTATGTTTGTGAAATTTGTAGTAAATCTTTCTCTCGAAGATCTCATTTAAAAAGGCATTTATTTGTTCATACTAAAGAAACGCTTTACATTTGTGACATATGCAACAAGGGTTTTTCTTACGCAGATTCTTTAAAAAAACATTTGTCTACTCATACTAAAGAAAAGCCTTATGTTTGTGAAATGTGCAACAAGGGGTTTTCTCAACATGTCAAATTAAAAAGACATTTACGTATTCATACAAATGAAAAGCCTTATGTTTGTGAAGTGTGCAATAAGGGTTTTTCTGACACTAGTAATCTAAAAGTGCATTTGCGAATTCATTCAAAGGAAAAAACTTATGTTTGTGAAATATGCAATAAGTGTTTTTCTCACACTGTTAATTTTAAAAGACATTTACGTATTCATACAAAAGAGAAACCTTATGTTTGTGAAATGTGCAACAAAGGTTTTTCTCAAAAGGGTGATTTAAAAAGTCATTTATTATTAATTCATACAAAGGAAAAAACTTACGTTTGTGAGATGTGCAATAAGTGTTTTTCTCGCAATAGTGGTTTTAAAAGACATTTACGTATTCATACAAATGAAAAGCTTTATGTTTGTGAAGTGTGCAATAAGGGTTTTTCTCAAACTAATAATCTAAAAGTGCATTTGCGAATTCATTCAAAGGAAAAAACTTAAGTTTGTGAAATGTGCAATAAGTGTTTTTCTCACACTAGTCATTTTAAAACACTTCTATGTATTCATACAAAAGAGAAACCTTATGTTTGTGAAATGTGCAACAAAGGTTTTTCTCGAAAGGGTGATTTAAAGTCATTTATTAGTTCATACAAAGGAAAAATCTTACGTTTGCGAGATGTGCAATAAGTATTTTTCTCACAATAGTGGTTTTAAAAGACATTTACGTATTCATACAAAAGAGAAACCTTATGTTTGTGAAATATGCAACAAGTCTTTCTCTCAAAGTGATTATTTAAAAGCTCATTTACGTATTCATTCAAAAGAAAAGCCTTATGCTTGTGAAATGTGCAATAAAGGTTTTATTCACACTAGTTATTTTAAAAGACATTTACATATTTATACAAAGGAAAAGTCTTATGTTTGTGAAGTGTTCAACAAGTCTTTCTCTCGATGTGATGATTTAAAGAGACATTTATTGATTCACACCAAAGAAAAGCCGTACATTTGTGAAATATGCTATAAGTGTTTTTCTGATCCTCTTTCCTTGAAAAGACATTTAAAGATTCATAACAAGTGTTTGAATCTTGTTCAATCAAGTGTTCTCATGTTTGTGAAATATACAACAAGTCTGTCTCTGAAATTGGTAATTTCATACAAAAGAAAAACCTTATATTTGTTAAATATGCTATAAGGGTTTTTCTCAAACTAGTAATCTAAAAGCACATTTACGAATTCATACCAAGGAAAAAACTGTATGTTTGTGAAATAGGCTACTAGGAGTTTTCCAAAACTGGTTAGTAAAAGAGTATATTTACATATTAATAGGAAGGAAAAGTCATGTTTGTGAAATATGAACATTGCTTTCTCTCAAGACATTTCTAGAAGAAAAGAAGAAATTCAAATGCAGATTGCATTTAAGAGTGTAGTATTTCTTTTGTTTTTACTTTTATAAGAAGTTCTGCTTCTGTAAGAGATAAAAAACTTTTATATGGAGCTTTCCATTAGTCTTTTTTTTATATAATATGATATTTTATGGACAGTAATTTAAGGACATTTTTTTTTTTCAAAAAATCATTATTTTTTATAAGAAGAAAGTAAAATTAATATATTTGTAATTTTACTGTAAGGATATATGTAATTTTCTTGTATAACATGTATGAAAAATAAATGTAAATGTTAAATATTGACCTACATGCCTAAAAGTTGTTTTTGAAATACATGTAATTTTCTTGTATATAACATGTATGAAAAATAAATGTAAATGTTAAATATTGACCTACATGCCTAAAAGTTGTTTTTGAAATACAAGTCTAAAATATGAGGAACAGAGCCCTCTTTTAATGGGAGTATGCACATAATGGTCCTTGTGTTAAAGATATGTATATTCTGAAATTCATTAGTTCTTATAGCCTGATAATTTCTTTCTTCCTGATATTTTCTTATACAGTGTTGCTTGAATTGAGATATGATTTACTTTTAGGGCTTTGTGTGAATGGTATTTCAATAGTTAAATTTCTGGGGTAAAATCTGATAAACAACAAAATACTTTTGGCTGCATTATAAGCTGTTTACAAAAAAGAAATTTAAAATTCATATTTGCTTAAAAATTTAAGATTTGTAACTTGTTTTTCTAGTTGTGAAATTGCATGAAATTAAAAATATATATATATTAGGACAGTTAATTGGCTAAATCGTGTAATAATCATTAAATTTTCAACTGGTTAATTTATTCCATTTTAAGCAGACTAAAAAATTCTTCAATTATTTTTAATACAAATATTGTGGGAAAGCAATGTTTTTTGAATAATTAATAAGTTATGTGTCTTTTTGAGACTTATGTAGCTAGGAACAGATTTGAAAACAAAATAGAATGAATTGTTAATGAGAGAATGAGAATAGAATGAGTTGTTAATTTTGAACTAAATATTTTTTTATTGCTACTTAATATATATATTATAATGAACTTTTCTTTATAAGAAAATGACATAGCAATTTTTTTTTTCAAAGCTCTACAATCTTCAGGGATAACTCATTTATAATTTGTTTACAATTACAGATTTATAAAGATTTTGATCAAAGGAATTTAAAGAGGGGAGGATAAAAACTTTAGAGATTAAAAAAAAGTGTCAGGCATCTCATTAAATGTCTGTTATACGAAGGCAATTTGGAAAGTAACCGCCATTTGGGCATGGAACTGGAAGTACGTTTCGAACCACCCTCGATCGAATTCATGAGCAGTATGATTCAGTGAGCTTCCATTCGGTAAATGAGAGTGTCATAGAACCAAGAGTTTGCTAGTTATAATGTGACAAAATGTGTGTGGCCATAGAAAATCCCGCCAGATGTGAAGTGCGAGGAGTGATAAGATTTCTTCAGGCCAAAAAACTGTCAGCAGCAGCTATCCATCGGGAATTGTGTGCTGTATATATGCCAAATATTATAAGTGAAGGTGTAGTTTGTCAATGGATACGCTTTTTCAAGGACAGAAGAGCAAAGATCCATGAGGAATTAAGGAGTGGAAGGGCATCTGTAGTGAGTGCTGATCTCGTCAAAGAAATCGATGAAAAAATTCGTTTTATTCGTAATTTCACAATCTCGGAACACTTTCCAAACATTTCTGGAACAGTTTCGTATGAGACAGTCAAGGCAACATTAGGTTACCAGAAGTTCTGTGCTTCATTTGTACCGTAAATGCTCACGGAAATCCACAAAACCAGTCTAATGGGTGCTGCTTTAGAATTTCATGCTGTAAGAACATGAGAGGTTTTGCACAAATTCAAATGGCATGTGTTTCAACATCCTCCCTACAACCCGAACTTGGACCATTTATTCACTGAAATGAAGAAGTGGCTTGGGGGACAGCATCTCGCTGATGATGAGGAACTTAAAAACGCTGTGACTCATTGCTTTAAATCGCAGGCGGCTGCTTTTTATGTAGAAGGAATTGGTAAAACGGTACAAGTGCTTGAATAATGGGAAAGACTGTTGAAAAATAGAGGAGAGTTGTACCTTTGATATGTGAATAATTTGTTTTTTTTCCTCTCTGTCCTGTTTTGTTTTTACAGCGATTCAGAGGTTACTTTCCGAATTGCCCTCGTAAAAAATAATTTACTGTAAGCACAGCAAAAAAAAGAATGATGTGAAGTAAATTTTACACAAATTTTATTTAAAAATTATACTTTCATATCAGTAATTCGAAATAAATATCTCTCTATTTAACAAATGTTTTTAGTGATGCTGTGATAAATTTATTTATTATTGTTCATCTCTGTTGTACCAATAACAAATCTTTAATTTCATGTATTCATCTTGAAGGCCGAGTGGTAGCGTATCGCGCTTCCACACCACAGGTTCGAGGGTCTATCCTTGGGCTGGGCAAAGTCGACTCAGCCTTTCATCCTTCCTGCAGTGTGTCAATAAATGGGTCTTGCTTCAGACTGACCACCTGATCAAGACATCTGCTCACGCACCTCAGTGCCCAATGATCACGCATACTGGGATGGGCACTGTAGGCCCTGGCTCTCATGGGCTGTTGCCCCACTGAGTTTATCATCTAGAGGCTGATATTGTGGTTTAAATTTTCACCTGGAGGCTGATATTACAGTTTGAATTTTTATCTGGATATAAAAAAATGCAGAATTGTATGTATACCAAGAATTACACTGGTTAATCGAGGGGACAGATATGTTATTTGCACTGAAACATACAATAGCCCCTATAAGATTAACATTTGCCGTGACTGGTAATAAATCACGGGGGCAGAGTTTTGAAAAAGTTGGTTTATATGCAACATCAAAAGAAACAATATTTACTCTTGGACAATTGTATGTGGCTTTGTTAAGGTGCAGACACAGAGATAGAATAAAAATTCAGTACATTTTAGAGGAAAAGGTGTTTAAGAACACAATTTTTGAAAAGACAGCATTTTTTTACTATAATTATTGAAAATAATTATAAAATCCCTGTACACCAAAAAGTATCACACAGGGCTCACAGAAGTAAGTATTAATTACAAAGGAAAGAAGGGGAAAAAATTGAGGTTATGAAGGATTACAAATATTTTTAGAACAAATACACATAACTTATTAAAAGCACTTCTGATGGAAAGAAGTTGGTGAAAATTCGGAGGCCAATTTATATTAAGTCCCTTGAAAGCCAGTCTTATGATCTTCCTTTCTCTGGCATACTTGGAACACAAAAGGAGCACATGTTCTCTATTTTCTCACCACCAATATCACAATCACAGGAAGATGACAGAACTAAATTAAATTTGTTCAAGTGGCTTTTAAAGTTACCATGACCAGTGAGAAATTGGGTTATATTGTAATGAGTATATAAAAAAAATGATAATTTGACAGTCTCTCTTATTAATGGTTGGAAATAATTTTTTTGTTAAGCTCCCTTTATTTGAAATGAGATATTCTTGGTTCCAAGATTTCACCATTAATTATAAATTAAAACACAAAGATGAAGACTTAAATTAATTGTTTTCCTGCTGACAATATATGAAGAAAAATTATAGAACTACCTAATACATGTAAATTAGTTTTATAATTTGAGCAATGAGTATGAACAGTTGTATAATTTGTTCAATGGGCGGACAGGGGATATTCTTCCTAGTTTATTATAAAAAATAATTATGTAGAAATACAAAAAGGCATTTTTAATGTGTTTATATGTTTTAATGAAACAATGGATAAAATAATTATTTTCAACAAATTATATGCAAAGCACTATATATATTATTTAAGAAAATTGAATAATTTAAAAGAGAGTAAACATAAATGTTAGTCTCATGGATATTATCAGTATTCTTAAAGTCTCTGACAAAATTTGCATATGAGGGAGGCATTTTTGTAAAAGTTCTAAAGCACTGATAAGAACAGCAGAACCTTCTTCCACACTAGAAATAAAGCCCTCGTGTAGCTGAACAGTGCAATGTTAATATTCAATCAATCCACACTAGAAATATTAAAACAAAAATACATTCCATATACAGTAAGTAGAATGTCGTTTATCCGAACGTTTATTATCCGGAATAATTTTTTTTCTCTGTCGACTACATATACTGTATGTGAATACGTTTTCGAATACTGCAATGCTCAACAGTTGTTTCGCGTGAAGCCAAAAGTGACTGGAAAACCCAATATCAGGGATATTTGGGGAATTTCACAGTTGTGTGATTTGGTAAACATCTGCGCGGAATATTAGGTCAGTTTGTTTCCAAGTGAGGGGGTGTATACGTGCTCTTTTGTTGAGTTGTGAACTGCTGTGGCTTCGAACTCAAAATGCAGAGTGAGTGAGTGAATATTAACGTCGCACTGTTAAGCTACACGAGGGCTTTTGGCGACGGACCACGTAATTTTGAACCATGGTCAAGTAACGTGGACGACACCTGAGCTGGCACCCCCTCTCCTAACTACCACACCAACGGGAGGACGTTTCAGCTCTCTACAGATATAGCGTCCATCGCTGCCTACACGGCGGGTCTTTAGTGGTACTGGGCTCGAACTCGTGACAAAGCCAGCCACGATCAGATACCTATACCGCGGCCACATTCAAAATGCAGAAGACGGGATTTCAAAGGCTAAATGATGACGAGATTGTGACTTCTATGCAAGAAGAATTCGACGAGGAAATTGATGAAGACGAAAACCACAACAACGAAAGCAGCAAGGGTCCATCAAATGCTGACGCGTTTTCTGCGTTAGAAACAGCTATGGAGTGGTACGAACAACAATCAGAGTGTTGTCCTATTCAACTGCTGCTTCTCAAAAGAATCAGAGACCTTGCAGCGAAAAAACGAAGGTGTACAATGGTACAGCAAAAAATTATTTTACTCAATAAAGGTAAAATTGCGACATTTTGCACCAATTTTGCGTTTTCTTCAAGCAAGTTTCCCACATGTGATGATTTTCAATATTCGTTTAGTGTCCGGTTTCATGTACTGCATGGATCGCATTTGGTTATCCGAATGGTGTTCGGTCCCAATTGATTCGGATAAACGACGTTTTATTGTATTGTATATACCGTAAAATCCGGCGTATAACGCGCACTTTTAACACAGAAAATAAAATCGAAATTTAGGGGTGCGCGTTATACGCCGAGTATAAAAATGAGAGCTTTACAAAAATTGAGTATTAAAAAAATTTAGACTTATATATATCGAAATACTGTTTATTTAAAAGAAATAACTTACCTTATGAACTTTCATTGTTGGATAACATGAAAAGGCATTCTTTTTTGACCATTTTAAAGCGAATAAACGTACACTATTTCTTGTTACAATTAATCCATTCAGACGATTTTCTAGGACCCAGTTCGCAACACTTTCTTCTAGAATAAGCCATTTCGTTACTCCTTTACGTAAAACGCATTTCTTCTTTGGCATGTTAATTGTCATTTCATTTTTTTCCACTCCCTTATGGGGTCTCAGGGGTGTTAAATTTTTCTAGAGGTCTGAAAATATAAACAATTTTCAAACAGGTATAATTCTTTTAAATTTAAATTAAATGATTCGAATCTTTTACACATTATTTATAAAAGAATGGGGCTTCAGAAAAGTATAAAATGTTTAAAATATATTCATAATTTTAAAAATCATAAGCATATGAAAATTCTATGATAAATATTAAGTATTTTTTGCGTTGCGCACGCTATTTTCTAAAATAGTAGCTTTAATTACTAGCTATAAGTTGAATAATAAAGTTAAATGTATTTTCATTACACTGTAGCTATTTTTATATAAATAGAATAATAACTTATATATTTTAATAAATAAAAAAAATACATTTTTAAAAAATATTTAAAAAATTGCAATGCTTTACAAATATTTTGAAATACAAAAAACATATAATACTAAAATTAGGCACGGCTTAAAGAGTATGATGCATTTTATAATTCTATAAATTTTTATACATCAGATACTACTATTTTAGAAAATAGCGTGCGCAACACAAAAAATACTTAATATTTATCAAAGAATTTTCATATGCTTATGATTTTTAAAATTATGATTATATTTTAAACATTTTATATTTTTCTGAAGCCCCATTCTTTTATAAATAATGTGTAAAAGATTTGAATCATTTAATTTAAATTTAAAAGAATTATACCTGTTTGAAAATTGTTTATATTTTCAGACCTCTAGAAAAATTTAACACCCCTGAGACCCCTTAAGGAGCTTTCGCCAGTATCAAACATCCTAGCTGCAGCACGATTTTCATTTTCTTTTGCAAATTGAATCACTTAGATCTTGAAATCGGCTCTTCGTTTACCAGGACCCATCTTTACTGCTCGCTGTCTCAAGCGTATTCATAGTATTGAAAATACTACAGACAGCGAGCGTAATAAGTCTCAGACGTTCTAATTTATTTCAAAATTAATCGTCCACTCGTACATCACACGAAAGGGGAAAAGGAATCAATGTTTATAGAAAAGCGTGGGAATAATCCAGCCATGGTGTTGATTCGGTCTCCCCTCCCCCCCCCCCTCCCTTTTCTTTCTGCACTTTTAAGGGTTGTATAATTCTAGAAGTATACTATTTTTTCAAAAGAGAGTCTGGAATGATTCATCCAATAAATAATTACTTCAAAACGTAAGAAAATTGCACACGTACATTTCAAATTTTTTCGTAAAAAAGGGGGTGCGCGTTATACGCCGGATTTTACGGTACATATGCAGTTCCTGGATGTTGAAACATTGCTTAATTTCTTTCAGTTTTTTTTTTTTTTTGCCCATTTACGAATGACTTGCTTTGTCGTCAGTACTTAAATAACATTCTGTTTCATGTCTCAATATGTGCTAGATTGTGCTAATTTTTTTTCCCTATGAAGCTGCATTTAAGCAACTTTGCTTTACAGACACGGCAAACAATGCCGATCCTAGGGTGTCGGCCGCCCATGCGCAAAGACCTAATGTGCCGCCTCTGTTGAGAATTGTTCACATTTTTACTAATACTTATAATAAGTATATAAATATAATACATACATATAAAAAAAAACTCATAAAAAGTATAGCATTAATAAAAAAATGTAAATGAAATTTGAAGTGCAGAACTTTATTTTTTCGTCAGCAGGTTATGATACTGATAAAATACTTTACAAAATAATAAACAAGCAAAAATATTACCTTCGAAATAAAACTAGGTATTTTATAATTAAAAAAGCAAAACAACAGTATTTACTTAGAAAATATAATCTAATAAAAAAAAGTACTAAAGCATATAAATCTCGTGAAACGAAAAATATGTAAATCAGTCCTTCTACAACTAACTATAACATAATTATTCTGGCTTTCTGAGGAGCAAAAATGACAATAATTTTGGTGAAATCAATTTTTTTCAGGGATTTCCGATTCAATAGAGAATGTGTCCATATCTGAAAGCCTTTCTCTTATGTCATATTCCTAAAAAAAAATTTTTAATATATACCTTACCATCGGTAGTGTTCACACATCTAATTACAAACGTTATTTGTTCTGTGTAACTAATATCTGGTGTAGAATCAATAATATTATATTGTGATACTTGGCAAAAAAAAATTTTTTTTGGCAATGCGTGTTGTCTCATTGCGAATAGATTCAGCTAAGATATTTATTATTTCATTTTGAAAATGACGCCCAAAGTAGTGTGGAATATGTGTTTTGCATTTACTGACATTATTAAGGTGTTCGGAAATTACTGGATCAAATTTGGCCAAAATCTAGATAACATTTAAAAAAACATACCATTATCTCACTATTTAAACTTCGTACTAGTTCCTCTGAATGCCAAATTTCGACTGGCTGAAAATTGTACTTTAGCGATCGTTCCTGCAATGATGGCACGCCATCGCTTTTTCTCCCGATTGTATACATTTTGTTGTTCCGCTTCAATAAGTACCATTTTTTACAAGCTTTTATTTAACTTGCTATGCAATTTGTTCGGGTGGAATCTTGCAACTCAATTTTGAAGCTGATGTCTTCAAACGATTGAGCTGAAATTTTGTATACACGCTTAGCTTGGATGACAATGCATGTTTTGACCATTTAATTCCGATATCGCTATTAGTTCAAGAACATAATAAGTTTCGATATGAGTTTTTTAAAAGAAAACGTCATTTTTTTCTGTGAAAATGGTCATTAGAGCACTTTTTCATAAATTGTTATAATCTTTTTTAACCACATTTCCATTTCTTATTTTATAAATTAATGTTATTATTTCTGATATTCATGGAAATACGACATAAACTGAAGACAAAAGTATCTGGTGTGTCTCCCTCTTAGTCCCTCCACAATGGAGGGGTAGGGAAAGAAGCCCAATCTGTGGTTTTTACGACTGCTTGACCCCCGTTTGCCCTTCGTCACTCTTCAAAGACGAAAATTGCTCATCGTACATTATGGAAGAAAAAACTTGTGCATTCTAGCTGTTAATGTGTTTCCTTTAGCTGTTTGAAAGTAATTTCTACTCCTCCGAAATAATTTTTCTTCTTTTTTGTCATCCCAAAGAATCAGCTAGTTCGCTTCTTCATAGTTTTAAAATCCAATTATTTGTATTGATTTATAAAAAAGTTACTACGTTAATTAAATATCTTCAATGAACGCACAATTCAAAAATTATTAGTAACATAAAAATACATATACTAATAAAGGCTAAATCTGCTTATAACAAAGTGTTATTTTATACAACACTATATATATAATTTCATTAATTCAAGTAATTAATATACTTTTATTGAACGTATGTAATGTATATATATACTACGTTATTTTATTTAAAAGACCAATTTTAAAGATGAAACTTTATAAATAATTAATTTAAATCCTTTTTTTAAACATCCATAAAAAGATAGTTACATACTTATCAAAAAAATTAAACCATTTAATCACAGAACAGCTAACCATGAATTGCAGTACCAATAGTGTCAGTGATGTATGACAATTAGACTTATTCTATGTTGCATATGTAAAGTAAAATTCGTTTTGATTCAAACAGTTATTGATTTTAGTAACAACAATAATAATGATTTATTATTAATACCATTACATTGCAGTCAGAGATTAGCTCCTATATGATATAATTATAGGTTAAAACGCGATTTTTGTCTCATAGAAAATTACAAGCTATTTTACTATCTTCTTCAATTGGAAAAAGATGCATTAAAAAATTAGAGATTTACAGACATTAGTTTTGGTTTTATGCCTTTACAAATTTTATATGTGTTTTTCTCAGATTTTCATTTTGGAAGATATGAAAGGGTTTTCTATTCAATAAAAAAATTTTTCTGTTCAAGATAATTTTGAAATTTTTTGAAGATACTTATATATATATATATATATATATATATATATCTGTTCTATAAAAGTTTTATATAAATTTAGATTTGAGAATTCTAGCTAATTTTTTAAAACATTTAAGTTTATATTTTAAAAATGTTCATATTTCTTCTAGGTTTCCAAATTTAACAATATTCATGCTTTTTCTCGGATTATCTAAAGGAACATTTATTAAAATTCAACAAAGAAGCAGGTTTTCAATTCCATACCAGTTTAAGGAAGTGTAATAAAACGAAGCTTAATTTGGAAATTAGTTCGAAGAATATAATATAATCAGCATGTGATATATGTCAAAACAAAATTAAGACTTAACCAGTAGTTAAATTGAAGGGCACGCATTCTTAAAATTACTGGCCATAAAATATGCATGTTTAAAATTACTTGTAGGCTTAAAATTGGAAAATGTTATTAAAAAATTTTCGTTAATCATAATACAAAAGTAATTTTTTATAGTTGGAAATACTGAGTATTTCTTGACAAAGTTGTTTTTTTCCCCTGCTTTTCTAGCCAAATTCTTTTTGATAGGTAAGATATGTAAAATAAATAGATATTACCTTACAAAAAAGGTGTGTGAACAATTAATTTTATAATAATGTATAGTTATGTGAATTCAAAATTTGTTTTAAGTGGTTTTTAAACTATATTGAAAGGTAAATCATTTCACGAAATTTTCCAAATAACGAACTTTTCAGGTTTAGGGACGACTGTAATTTAGTGAAATTTTTGTCATATTTTCATGCGTATCGGAAATAATAACATTAATTTGTAAAACAAGAAATAGATGTGTTTGAAAACAGAATTATACGAACTATTTGGGAAAAAATTGCTCTAGGTTATTTTCTTAGAAAAGTAACATTTTCTTGTGAAAGACTCAAATTGAAAATGATTATTTCCTGATGAGTATTCTTACATAGCAATTTCAAATACAATTTGTATCTAAGATATGAGCAGAAAGAAATTTATTACATACCTATCAATACAAAAAAATTGAATTAAATACGCTAAGACAAATATTCCATCTTTATTCTTAACCCCATGGGCAATGTTTATGATACCCAAGAAAATGTAAACGTACTTGTTCATTCACTTGGGGATATCCCAAAATATTTGCACGGATTTAAAAAAAAAAGACTGCGCACCCATTTCCGCGGCAATTCTAAAAGACAGCACTTACAAAACTTTCTTCTTTCCCCTTTTCCACCCCTTCAATCAACACTGCACCACCCCGTTGTCCTCACCATTTGATTATAGTTTTGAATAATTTGTTTATTTTACTGCAATTGTGCGCATGCGTTCTGAAACCGACTATATCTGTCAATCATTTCTTAACCACACCCCGTTGCTATAATAACGACGGGTTATCTTTTTACAAACTTTATCGCTTTGACGTCATCCGAGTTGCAAACAACGCCATCTGTCGGATAAAGGTAGTTTTTGAAAATATGGCCGTTGATCTTAAATCAAAGACAAAAGTTGGTGTTGAAAACCTGTTTTTCAGCCAATCTAGCCAAACCGGGTGTGCATTGTTACAACAATTCAGACAAATCATGCTCTTTTTTCAATTTCTACTGTGATATGTTGTGGCAAAAGGTGTAATGTTGTTGTAGTTTCATCAACAGACATATTCTTGAGGACAGCACATTTATTTACTATGAATATGAAAATTTTTAAAATCAAAGGACCCACGCGGGTAATAATTCAAAATGGTCACCGACCTAACGTGCCGGTGCCGAGAAGCTATATATATTATACACAAAAGAACACATTCTTACCGGAGGGGAGCACAGTGCGCCTCCTGGTGAAGGAAGGAAACACTACACCTCCCCCCACACAAGATTGATGTGTCACACTTGATATACTCAAACTGCTTATAAAGCATAAAATAATATACATTCATATCATACACTAATATACAAGTAACTAGCATTACCTCACACATAAAAAAAAATATGAAAAATAATTATACATAACAAATTACACAAAACTAAATTAAGAGTACCATTTTGATATGATTAATTATACCATAATAATCAAGAAAATTGAAATTTAAGGAATTCACAGAATAAACAACATTAATCTAAAAATATTATTAGAAAAGAAACAGCATTTTTTTAAAAATGTAAATAGACACACACACAAATAATATATAATGAGATACGCAAAAGGAGATAAAGAAAATAATTATTTACTAAATCTAAAATTGAAAAGCACATTTTTTACACCAATCGTGAGAGAGCATCAGCATGAGGCATTTTCACACCAGAACAATGTTTGATTGTCACATTGAACTTTTGTAGTGCAAAAGCCCATCTTTGTAGCCTCGCAGATTGTGGTGAACTCTTTGTTAAGTAAGGTAAAGGGTTATATATATATGATCAGTATAAAATTCCAGTACCAAATACCCATACTTCGAACTTTTTTAAGCTCCACACAATCGCAAATGCCTCTCGTTCAATAGTTGACCATGACTGTTGGGTCTTGCTTAAGCAATTGTGTAACACTTATCACCACACTTTTGTGACAGGCAAGCAGCTATGCCAATTTGCGATGCATCTGAATGAATGGTATACTGTTTATCAGGCACTGGAGAGTACAGCGAAGGTGCTTCCATTATAAAGCCTTTTTTAGAAGATGAAAAGAGGAATCATGTTTCTCAGTCCATGGAATGGAATCAGGTACTCTCCTTTTTGTGAGTTCTGTCAATGGATACACAAGTTCTGAATATTTAGGAATATACTCGAGATAGTAATTACACAGTCCAAGTACACTACGAAGCTCCTTCTTCGTTTTAGGCACTGGTAAGTTGTTGATAACTGCAGTCTTTTCGAAATCTGGTTCATGCTTACCAAAACCGATAACATGACCTAAATATTTAATTTGAGTTTTTCCAAAGGCACACTTTTTGAGGTTCTCAGTGAAATTTAACTCTGAAAGTTTCGATAAAATAGTATCCAGATGAAGAAGGTGTTCTTCCCAATTTTTGGAGAAGATTGCGATGTCGTCGATGTAGGCACGTGGAAATTCTCTATAACACGATAATGCTTTGTTCATTTCACGCTGAAATGTGGCAGAGGCATTTTTCAAACCAAAACTCATCACCTTGAAACGGTACTGTTGCCGATGAGTCTTGAAAGATGTAAGATTTTTGCTGTCTTCAGCCATGGGTATAGCCCAATACCCCTTCAAGAGATCTAACGTTGTGATGATATTGGCTCTTCCAATAGAATGTATGAGCTCCACTGCATCTTCCATAGTAAAATCATCAGACACACTCTCCGAGTTAAGAGCTCTGAAGTCAACGCAAAGTCGCAGGGTACCATCTTTCTTGTTAACGCAAACAATTGGATAGGCTATTTCTGCGTCAGATTCTTCAATTAAATCAAGTCGCAAAAGCTCCTCTATCTGCTCATCAACTTTAATTTTCAAGGACTCTGGGATGCGATATACGAACGGCTTTTTACTTTCAATGTTCGGCTTTAAGCGAATTCGATGAGTCCCTACTTTGGCTATTTTCACATCGCTTGTGAATAGTGTTTGGTGTTTTAGAAGAATTGCTAGCACTTGTTCCCTCTCAGTCTCCTTCAGATGATTCAGATCGGTTTCATGTAGAACTCTTTCAGATGTGGACCTCGATAAATTAGGAGTGGGATGGATTTCTCCGAATTCGTGGTCATCTTCAAAAATAACTCCAACTCCAAGTGCACGCGGATGATACTTCCTGATCTTATTCACGTGAACATGTCTTACAGTTCCGTCGGGCAGTTTAACTTTATATGAAGGGGTGGATGGTATTGAATTATCTCTCCAGGTCCAGTCCATCTCGCATAGATCTTATTACTAGAATCTGGTATCAGCAAAACAACTTGTTTTCCGATGCTAAAATTCTTCACTGATGACCTCTTGTTGAAGTAATCTCCATAAGCCTTTTGTTTCTGAGCAGCAGTTAAAGATGCATTCTCAGCAGCCTTTTCCATCTTTATCTTCATTTCCTGAAGGTAATCAGCAGCTGATTGGGAAATGTTCGTCGGAAGATGTATTTAGCCTGCCCAGGATGATTTAAGAATAGCCAACGGCCCTCGAGCTTCTCTGCCATAAAGTAACCTAAATGGTGATACACCAGTGGTAGTGTTCGGTACTTCAAGGTATGCAAACAACAGAAAAAGTAATTGTCTATCCCAGCTTCTTGGATCTTCACGTATAGCGTGATGAATCATGTCCTTCAATACCTTATTCCATCTTTCAACTAGTCCGTTGCTGGCCAGGTAGCCAGGACAGGAAAACCTAGGACTAGATCCAATCCTTTTCGTAAATTCTTGTGTTAAAGCCGACTTGAAGTTTGTGCCTTGATCACTGGCAATTATACTCGGAATTCCAGTCCTCGAGAATAATTGTAATAGAGAGTCACATGCAGTTTTGGCTGTTAGGGATCTAAGTGGTACTGCTTCAGGCCAACGTGTATGTTGATCCATCATACAAAGGAATATGTCCTTTGTATGATGGATCAATATGCCCTCTACCAGATGGTGGTTGAATAGGTCCGATCACATCTATGTTTACAATCTCAAAGGGAAGCTCAGGACGGACAATAGGTGTAATGGGAGCTCTATCTCCAATTTTCTCAGGCTTCCGAAGCTGACATCCTTTGCATGTCTGGACGAACTCAGCAATTTCCTTAGACATATTTGGCCAAAAGAAATTATATTTTATCCTCTCTTTTGTTTTCTTAACTCCCATATGACCTTAAAAAACTGACTTATGGGCTAGCTTCATTACTTTATCTATTCTGCCACGCGATAAAACTAATTGCATGACTGGTTCATTTAGAATTTTATCCCTGTGATAAAATAACCCATCAATTGATAAAAAATTTCCTTTATCTAATTTTAACTCTGCACAAATCTTTTCAAGAGAATCACAATTATTCTGCTCATCTTTCATTTTAGTGTAATCCAAATTAAAATTTATATTAGCTGAGTCACTCTCAACATAGAATATATCTTTTTCACACTCTGCTTCATTTTCATGATTTGAAAACGTAATAGAACTATCCACCGATTCGGCAAAAATCTAATTTTCTTTTTTATTACTTTTGTCATTTATTGAATACAAAGATTCATATAGAGAAGGAGGTATTAAAGCATCAGCATTTAATTTATCTGTGATCGCTACCAAGCAATCCATTGGATGATTCAAAGAATTATTATCAAGAGCTATAGTGGTTTTAATTAGTTTTGCTTCTACATTCTCTCCGAATGCAGAGCTTAAAGTAATTTTTCCGAATTCATCATTACAATTAACTGGAAAGGTATTGGAATTACAGATAAAAATCTGGGTTCCACTATCCAAAACACAATTTATTGCTTTCCCGTCAATATAAACAATTACATATTTCAAAGGCTCAAGGTCAACTTTCGGTTGTACATATTGCACTTGAGAAGTCTCTTTTTTCTCATTTTTTTATTTAGAATACTTTTTATTCTAAATGATGATCACCACAAATGTAACATTCTATTTTTTTTATTTACCCTACTTTGTTTTGAGTTATTAATTTTATTTTTTTTTTTTTCGAATTTAGATTTATTACTTCCCGTCTCGAGTTAGGAGGGATATATTTAAAATCCTTTCGTGAGTCATTCTGATTATGCCATGCTCTATGTGAAAACTCCGAAAATGATCTTCCTTTACAAGCATAAAACATGTCACGCTCTTTTCCCATTTGAATTGGTTTGAACCAATTTTGCTCCTGTTTTATATTTATATGAATGGCAGTTTCCTTATCTAGCGTTTCATATAATTTATCGCTAACAATTAACTCCTTTAAATAGTTAAAATCATTTACATTTCTCAAATTACAGTATTGATCCCAATTGGTTAACAAACGAGATGTTAACTGAACATGCGTTTCATTTGGCATTCGTTTCGCTTTTTGAAAATTTTGCAAACAACTTAAAGGTGTTGGCTCAAATTCTCTTAGAACTAAACTTTTTAATTTATCATAGTTGCTTATTTCTTCATCTTTTACATAAACTAAAATATTTTCGGCCTTTTCTCCTAGCAGATTTAAAAGAATCTCTCCTTTAAATTCATCCGGCACATTTTAGGTTTTAAATGAACGTCCTAAAGAAGAGAAAAATAAACTCCATCCCTCTTGTTTTTTTAGGAATCGGAAGAGTCAATGTACGAACACTTAGAATAAAATTTTCTATCGAAGTTTGCTTTGTTTCGGGATTTGTACGCTGCAACTCATTGCTATCCCTTTGACTTTCCAATTTTGCCCTTTCTAAATTTATTTTTCCCCAATTTTATTTCCAATTTATCTTTTTCCAGATTTATTTTTTAAAACTCAAGCTGCGATTCTGCCGTTGAACGCGCTTGTTCTTCTATCGATGTTCTGTCCGCAATAATCGAATCTAAATAGTCATCAATAAACTCTTTATTGGTTTTATACTTATCGCTATTTAAAATTAAATTTTTTAAATCTAACACTTTCATTTCTGGGGTTATTTTCTCCCCCAATTCATCCGCAATTAATATTAATTCTTCCTTTCTAGCTCCACGAAACATGATTAGAAAGAATTATACTAAATGAATTAATTAACCCAAAAAATTTAGTAAACAAAAAATACCTGCTGAGTTCGCTCAAAACGATGTAAAAGGATTGCTTACCTCGTAGTTCCTTTTAATGTCTTGACTTCCTCAGGAGTTTGATCCTGTCGTTAATGCGACAATGTGATTTGTTGTGGCAAAAGGTGTAATGTTGTAGTTTCACCAACAGACATTCTTGAGGACAGCACATTTATTTACTATGAACATGAAAATTTTTAAAATCAATGGACACACGCGGGTAATAATTCAAAATGGCCACTGACCTAACGCGCCGGTGCCGAGAAACTGTATATATTATACACAAAAGAACACATCCTTACCGGAGAGAAGCACAGTACGCCTCCTGGTGAAGGGATGAAACACTACACCTACTATTAGTTCACTCTCTCCCTATATATCTACACTATTAAAATTCGTAGATAAACAAACGTAACTATGTATAAGACTAGGTGTATCTTCTCAAGAGCCGCACGACGCAGAAACTCGCCGAAGGTACCAAAATATAGGGAATAATCCGAGGTATCCGTTTTGATCATTTATATTCCGATATTCCAATTCGTTAAAAAGATATTGATTAAAAACCTTAAAACGCATAATTAATGCCATTTTTTCCCGCCAGGGGCGAAGTTCAAATTCTCCGACCTTTTTTTTTCAGATGTTTTTAAAACAAGATCTAATTTTTTTATGAGACTCAGCCAAAAAATAATTAAAGAATCAGAAAGATCATTTACTTCGTCACGATACAGTATAATTTATTTTACAAAATAAGTTATACGGTATAATTTATTATATTTTCTATTTTTTACGATTTTTTCTAAAATGAGTCAAAATCGGACCGTTTTTATGAAAATTATTTCTAAATCGTTCCGCTTGCATTTTCTTTAGCGTTAATGAAACGATATTTTACACTAAAAAAGTTAATTCTTTTTTTTTTAGAATCAGTCATTTAAAAAATTAAATGTCAAAAACTATTTTTTTACGATTTTACAAAAAATTCTCAAAATTTTATTTAAATTCTCAATAACTTCTTTACTTATAAAAAAAATCTCACGAAACTTTTTTTTCCGTATGTAGAAAGATATTACCCGTAATCTGTACAAAGATTGAAAAAATTGCTTAAAAATTACGGTTTCTTAAAAAAAAATTTTTTTTTGTAATTTGAAAGATAATTTATCTCGTCTGGATACAGTATTTTTTTTTTTTTTACAAAACAAGGATACTTTACATATTTTATGATTTTTTTTCTAAAATTAATCAATATTGATGCGTTTATATGAAAATGATTTTTAAAAAACTCATACTTTAATCTTTTACAGTTAGTAATTTAAATCTACACTATTAATCTTTTACAGTTAGTGATTTAAAAAATAATATGTCGAAAACTTTTTTTTACGAATTTTTTTTGTACAATGATTTATTACTTATTGGCCACTAGATGGCTGCACATTTCAAGCTGTTTAAGAAAAGGAGAATTATTTCTTACGATTTTTCAAAAAAGAATCAAAATTTTATTTAAATACTCAATAATTTCTTTGCTTATAAAAATAATCTCATGAAACTTTTTTCCCTTGTGTGAACGATATTATCCGTAATCTGCACAAAGATTGAAAAAAATTGCGTAAAAACTGCGGTTTTTACATATATATATATATATATATATATGTAAGAATAATTAAATTAGATTAAAAATTAAATTCTCTATCTAGCACTTCACTCAACTTTTTCCTCACCTCTTGAAGTATCAAACTATTCACCCATTTATTTCTTTCGAACATATGGCCTAGCTAATAAACATGATTCCAGATCGTTACATTTAATAGCCCTATATGTCAGCATTAACATTCAAGAGCAATCATAAACGCCGCGATCGGTGTTTTAAGTGTTTAACCCACTTAAGATTTTGGGTAGCGTTCTTTTTCTCTCTACATCTTGCGTCAGAAAAGATGTACTCATTCTAGAATAAATACCTTTTTTTTTTTAAAACTAAGTCTGTTTCTGACTTTAAATCATGTCAGAAATAAAGCCGGCAGGATTCTATCTGCGAATAAATTTCGAAGCTTAAAGTAAAACTTTTCTCAATAGTAAAATAATTTTAAATTAAAAATGAACGCCAACGACCGTAATAACAGATATGGAGAATTTGATGGAATTCCGACGGTGCTCTACATATGTTTAATGAAGACGTCGAGTTGAAGAAACGCCAAGTATACCAACCATCGAGAAAAGTGCTCTAAATAACGATAATAGGACTCCGTTGAACGATATTCCTCTCTACGCTAAAGGGGCCGGATTGCCGTGAGAGAAAGAAACAACGTTCTAATGGCAAAAAAAAAAAAAAAAAAAAAAAAATAGAGAGAAGCGTGGATCCCCTATTCCCGTTAAGAAAGACATCTCTCCCTTCCGCCAGAAAAAAAAAATCTTCCTCTCGGAATAATGTTGTGAATTAATTCCATTAATACAGTGATTTGACCAACATGGAAACAAATTACTAAATCAAATCATTGGGCAACAACACTTGGATTACCGTTCACCAAGTGTTTCTGCCGCTACGAAATGGAGGTCAGTTAAATTATATATTTCCAATTCTAACATTGAAATGACTGAGTTTTGCTGAACAAAACATTAAGAAGAAGAATATATGATATGATATATTTAATTTTTATTATATAGTTGTGTTAAATGAGATATTCTTTAAATTTTAATTGAGAAAACAAAGTGTATAGGTTTCGTCATACAAAATTTTGTGAAATTTTAATATACTTCTCATAATTTTATCTTAAGATGTCGAATGAGTTAACATTTATGATAGAAATTGGTGTTTTAAAGTTGAAAGATATAAATTAAGTTTTTAGAAAATTGACTAATGCACTAATAATAGTGATATTGATTTTTATAAGAAACAAAAATACAGTCACGTTGCATTCTTTTTTCTCCACTGAATTTTATTGTTTTGTTAATTATTTTATTCAGCAGTAACCTTAATGCATGTCATTTAATTTTTTTTCATTTTGAATTTGTGTGTTTTGATATACCGGCCATATATCAAGATTCCCTATTTCTCGAAATTTTCTTCTAATCTAAATTTAAAATTAATTTAATAACTTGAAGCTTATTTTTGGATAGTGTACAGTGGATAAAGGAGAATACAATCATTATAATTTTGTATATAATTTTGTATATTTATTGTGTTGAATAGTGCATATAAGTTGTTGTACACCGTTTTCATATTATTAATAATTTCATTTTATTAGTGTCTATATTTTTTTTTATCTTTTTAAAAAATGTATGTCATGTATGCAAAAAATTTTGTGTAACACTATAAGGTATTACTACGATGGCGCCAGTGTAGATTTTTAAACAAAATTAGTATTTTAATATTTGTATGATACCATGTATTTTTATGTCTACTATCTTATTGTTTGATATGATATTATTTTTCAATATAAAATTTTTAAAAAAAACATTATCTGCTAGCTATAATACAAATCTATTATTATGAAGGAATAGGAGGAAACTCGAGCTCTTATTCTGGATGTCGAATAGATTTGAACAAGCTAATCTTCAGTTATATGTACGGAAATTCATTTTTATCAATTAATTTTTTGGAAGCGTCATTACTGTGTTTGTTATAGTTTCGTTTATTTTAGAGCATTTTGATTTTAGTATTCCTTTTTACTTAAATATTTCTACTGAGTGTAATATGCGTTTCCAAATGATGATATGTATTGTTTTCTATATGTTGAAAATTGATTAAGTTTGTAAAGAGAGAAAAACGACGCCCTGACTCCCTTTTAAAATTGGGGGGGGGGGCCCAAATGTAAGGATAATTAAATTAGATTAAAAATTAAATTCTCTATTTAGCACTTAACTCATCTTTTTCCTCACCTCTTGAAGTATCAAACTAATCACCCATTTATTTCTTCCGAACATATGGCCTAGCCAATAAACATGTCTCATTCCAGATCGTTACATTTAATAGCCCTATATGTCAGCATTAACTTTCAAGAGCACTCATGAACGCCGCGATCGGTGTTTTAAGTGTTTAACCCACTTAAAATTTTTCGGTAACGTTCTTTTTCTCCCTACATCTTGCGTGAGAAGAAATGTACTCATTTTAGAATAAAGACCTTTTTTTAAAAAACTAAGTCTGTTTCTGACTTCAAATCATGTCATATATATATATATATATATTAAA
The DNA here is from genome assembly GCA_019973955.1 of Trichonephila inaurata madagascariensis. Taxonomy (NCBI): domain Eukaryota; kingdom Metazoa; phylum Arthropoda; class Arachnida; order Araneae; family Nephilidae; genus Trichonephila; species Trichonephila inaurata. The sequence goes on along the minus strand of BMAV01016785.1, from coordinate 221,869 downwards.
GTTGTAAAAGTTTCGTTCCATTTAGTTTGGATTTTATAAAGATGGAAAAAAATTCAAATTATAATGAGATGGATGAATTTAATTTTTTTAAACAAGCAAATCGATGTCGGGGTCAATAGACGAGCTTGCAATTCTTAATGCATTTTCAAGATGTTCGTCAGTGATATTTTGGCGAACTTTCGTGAACGTTCGATTACCCCTTTTTCTGTGAAGGGTTCCCTTGTCCAAAAGGATTAGGAAATCAAAATTCAATGCAATATACTGCATACAAACATTGCATTTATTCAAATAAATTCGCCGTCGAGTGGATACACACATAATTCGAAACGTTAATTCTCATGGCATACTAGGAGGTTTTTATTTCAAAATAATTGTCAACGAATCGATACTATATGAAAAATATTGCAAACATTTATTTTTTTAAATAAAAATGTGTAAATTTAAATAATAATTTGCGTTTGGTCCGCATTTTAAAGGCTTTGAGGCTGCACTTTAGACAAGCATGTCTTACACTGAGGATCATAAGTTTATAACGGGTGCTCAAAAATAACACCGGCGGCTAGCTCAAATAATTTTAATTGGTTATACTTTCTAATTGAGCACAGTTACAAATACATACAAACAGTTAAGACAATACAAATGCTAAGGAATTTAGCGCTGGCGGACACTGGCACGTCCGCCTTCCACCGAGGTGGCTGGCTGACTTTCGCACGTCCTTCCTTCACCGAGATAGCAGTCAGACTCATTACTTGTTCATACGGCCAGAAGAGGGCGCTCTATTACCATTCGTTACACTCCCCTTGTGGTTTCTAGGTATCGTCCTCGATGAGGAACCAGCAGAATTGTCGTTCCTGGGTCTTCCTTTTTTTCTCTGAGAGGCATCACTGGAATGGCTTCTCCCCCTACTTCGAAGATGGAAAAACTTATCTGATGCTCCATGAAGATGGATGCAATCTGCAATATCAAATTTCCCGGTAGGAAATATACAATTCAAAATATTAAATTTCCTGGTAGGAAATGTACAATCAAAAACATCAAATTTCCCGGTAGGAAATATACAATCCTAAAATTTCTTCGTAGCCGGCAGCTACACTTCAGAAACCACTTTAAAATTCTTTATGAACTAGGTGTTCAGAAATTGAATTGATAATTTTACGTTGGGTTCCATTTCCCGGTAGGAAATATTCATTAGTGAAGAGAACAGTCACCAGTTGATCCATGCTTTGATCTCCATGATCTCAGCCACATTGGAAACGGACTCTTCTGTTCTCCGGACTGATAGGGATGTAAGATAACCAGACTTCTTACAAACGCTCTGGCGCCATTTATCACAAGCTAGTGTAACAATCACTTTCAGGCATCTGGTATCATCCCAAATTTCATTTATCTTTGATTACAGATTTCGATGTATTTTTAACAGTAATGAAATAAAGAAAAATTTTAATTAGCGATAGTTAACATTTTTACCATTTGGGCGTTACTTGCAGCCAAGCCAAATTTTCCTCAAGCTTTTCGATAAGCAATTGATTTTGAGACCAACTTCATTTCAATCTTGTAATATCGTAATTTAATTTTGTAATTTAAAAATGATTCAATG
>BMAV01016785.1:117679-203118 GCA_019973955.1 Trichonephila inaurata madagascariensis | reverse complement strand
CACATAAAAGCTATTTATTTTTGATCCCTTACATATTTTTCAAAAAATAAATTGACTGATTTGAATATAGCTAATTGCATTAAAACATTTTAATTTCATATGAATTTCATTAAATTTATCAATAATTTGATTTCATATAATTATTCTACTTAACAAATGATTAGAAATTTGTATTGTTTTCAACACAGCAATTATAAATCAAATAATAAATAGGTTTGTTTTTCGATGTAATGTATTTACGAAATTAAACCAATACTTAAGTTAAGCCTGATTAAATTCATTTTAGTATTTCATATTTCAGAAAATAATATAGGCAAAATGCAGATTCTTCCTCCATAATGTATATACAATATATGTAGAGAGAGAGATTATTTATTAATGATACATAATTCAGTCTTGCATTTTTTGGTATAAATACTGTCGTAGAAAGAAATTTTAGGTTTACGAATTTTCTTTTTTCATATTTTATATAAAAATGACACCTTTAAATTAAAGGATGCTTTATATTTCACTGAGAACGTGATGACTACTGGCCATTTTCTAATTCTATGAATATTAAAACTAAACTCAGTGGAGCAACAGCCCATGAGGGTCAAAAACCTACTGTGCCCATATGTATAATTTATTATGTTATAGAAGTTAAATATTGTAAAGTGTAAACAGGTAAAAAGAATCTAAAGATAATTTTATTAAAATCATTTCAGTAATACAAGGATTCTTAAAACCGATGTTTTATTATTATTACTTATTTATTTTCCCATAGATCTCATTTCAATCTTTTCTCTCTTGAGGGCAGAAATCTTTTTCTCACGATTCACTCTAGGCGGTGGTACATTTGCTGTAATTTAATTTTTTTTTCTCTTCTTTTACCCTCCAATTATTTGCGCCTTAGCCTTAAAAGTGGCTTCGGCTTTCAATTACTATTATGTTTACATTATAGAAGAGATTTTCAAAAATTTTTGAATTATAGATTTCTGCGTGCACAACTTATTTATTAAAGAGTACTAAAACATTGAATTCCGGTAGAAATATAATCAAAACATCAAATTTCCCGGTAGGAAATATACAATCCCAAAATTTCTTCGTAGCCGGCAGCTACACTTCAGAAACCACTTTAAAATTCTTTATGAACTAGGTGTTCAGAAATTGAATTGATAATTTTACGTTGGGTTCCATTTCCCGGTAGGAAATATTCATTAGTGAAGAGAACAGTCACCAGTTGATCCATACTTTGATCTCCATGATCTCAGCCACATTGGAAACGGACTCTTCTGTTCTCAGGAAATATTCATCAGTGAAGAGAACAGTCACCAGTTGATCCATGCCTCGATCTCCATGATCTCTGCAACATTGGAAACGGACTCTTCTGTTCTCCGGACTGATAGGGATATAAGATAACCAGACTTCTTACAAACGCTCGGGCGCCATTTGTCACAAGCTAGTGCAACAATCACTTTCAGGCATCTGGTATCATCCCAAATTTCATTCATCTTTGAATACAGATTTCGATGTATTTTTAACAGTAATGAAATGAAGAAAAATTTTAATTAGCAATAGTTAACATTTTTACCATTTGGGCGTTACTTGCAGCCAAGCCAAATTTTCCTCAAGCTTTTCGATAAGCAATTGATTTTGAGACCAACTTCATTTCAATCTTGTAATATCGTAATTTAATTTTGTAATTTAAAAATGATTCAATGTATCCTCAGCCACAAATTAAATGCAGTTAATTTAGTTTTAAAATAGTTAACCTTTATAATTGAGCATCAACTAGTCATTACAAGAACAAGAATTGGATATTCGAACATAATACTATTCAAAAATATATTATAAATATCTTACAGGAAACAAAATCTAAACTTTGAAAGCAAAAAGAAAATTCAAGTAAAAAGAAATTCTGATGAACTTAGTCAAAACACCATAAAAATTAATCCTTTGAAGGAATAAAAATACTGCTTAAAAATATTGTAGATATTTTGCAGAAGGCAAAATCTTAGCTTTGAAAATAAAAATAATTCACATATAAAAGAAATTCTGATGAAATTCAAAATCGAAACAAAACCTATGAATGAATCTTTTGAAGGAATAAAAATACTTTTCTATAATATTTTTAACAAAACATAATAACAATTTCTTTCTTTTAAATTCACGAAAATCTAATATGTGATCAAAATTCTTCAATATAGTTAGAAATAAAACACAGTATAACAACACTTAAATTCAATAAAAAAAGGTACTAAACAGGAAATATCAATCTCAGTGACACTCTTGCGTCATAAGTAAATTAATGAGGTCAGCAGAAAAAGTGAAAAGTATCGATGATTAATAAATTTTACAGAACAAACAGTGAGTGTTGTATTCTGAGTTCCAAGTAAAATGAACAAGAAAAAGAACATCTGATTTTCTCCAAGCAAGGGGTGAGAGACAGAAAATCGGGAGGGGGAACCCTAAGTAACAAAACAAAACGTCTAGTTTGTAAACGGAAACAAGCAGTGACAACTCAAGGTCAGAAGTGGGGTAAAAATTCCCCAAACAAGTACACTAATAGTCATAAATCACAGACAGGGACAAAAATTGAACAAAAGTAGAAAGAGTTTTCTTACTAGAGAAAGGAATTACTCAATTAAAATAGACTAATAAATTATTATGGTTATTATATATATGCCATAAAATACAAATACACAAGTAAAATTCAACAAAAAGTAAAAATGAATAAGAAAACAAAACGAAAGAAACTTATCTGACGATCCGTGAAAACGAATGCAATCCAAAATTTCTAATTTCCGGTAGGAAATAAACATCCAACTTCGTAGCTGGCAGCTACAACTTCCGAAAATACTTTTAGAAATTCTTTATGAACTAGCAGTTCAGAATATTGAGGATATTTCGTTAACTAGCTGGACTATTAACTGACTATTCGTCCCACGTTGGCCATTTTATAACGGGTACTCAAAAAATAACACCGGCGGCTAGCTCAAATAATTTTAATTGGTTATACTTTCTAATTGAGCACAGTTACAAATACATACAAACAGTTAAGACAATAAAAATGCTAAGGAATTTAGCGCTGGCGGACACTGGCACGTCCGTCCTCCACCGAGGTGGCTGGCTGACTCTCGCACGTCCTTCCTTCACCGAGGTAGCAGTCAGACTCATTACTTGTTCATACGGCCAGGAGAGGGCGCTCTATTACCATTCGTTACAAGTTTAGATTTCATTCTTTTAACTAATTATTTCATTATAAAAGATACACAGTTATAATTAAATATCTTCAGCACGTACGAACAAGAAACATAATGAGTTTTGTTCAGGGATTAACTGTATAAAAATACTAGCCATTACCCACCCTTTGAATTTGTTTCACTTGTTATGTTAAAGTTCTTTGAACATGACAAATGAAACATATATATATATATTTATCTGTATATTTATAACAATTTAAACGAAATGCTATAATTTTCACACCAATTCGAAAAAGTTTACGAAGTTCGTATTCCTTTTTTTTATATATATATAACATGTGTTACTTTAGAAAAGCCCAGCATTTTTTAAATTTTACCATCTGTGGAGAAAAAATTCAAATGATTCATTAAAAAAAATTAATATTCCCATCCTTAAAGAAAATAAAGGATTTTTAAGGGTTAAAAGAAAGTCAACTCTGAAAACGTTAACTAAAAATAAAATTTAATAATGACTAAAACATCTAATTTGAGCAAATTAGTCGATTGTTAAACACATAAAACCATTTCTGATCACGTACATATTTTTCAAAAAAATTTAAAGCTACTTTAAAATCAATCCAAGTATTAAAAAATAAGAATGAAAATGCTCCCCACATTAGTTTTATATAATTTGATACATTTTTAATATTAAAATATGTTCTGATGTTAAAAACATCTGAAATAACTAATGTGTTAAAATTTTTAGTAATTGAATTTTAATGTGAGCGTTGTGCAATTAAAAGATAAAAATATACATGTTTTATTAATTAGCTATAGATATATTCAATAATGTTGGTAGAAAAAATTTTCCCATATTCAATGCATTGCTAAAACTTATTCAACATTTCTAAACCTAAATTGAAAATTTAAATAATCCCAAACAAACAGCTTTATTAATTAAAAAGAATAAAGGAAAATTGCAGTTATTTTAAAATTAAATTTTAAAATTTAAATTTTAAATAGCGGGGTCCTTTTGACAGCGAATTTAAATTATATGAGCCACCTCTTGAGGGTGTTGTGTTCGTTGGGAGAACCCCGAAAACGGGTTTTTTTTCTGCCCTTAAAAACCCTTTTAAAACTTTCCCGCGAATATATGTTACGATATTTTAAAAGAAAAAATTTTTTTTGGAAAAGGTTGTTTTTTCAATTGTTTACAAAAAGATTGTTACAATGTCCTGTATCTACCCTAAAAACCTTTTTGATTGCTATTGTTAATTTTAAGTATTAAATTTAGGAAATGTATATACAAATTTTTCAGGAAAGGATAAATAGAGGGAGTTTTATAAAATTTAATTTTATTTCGAAAATTTTATTTCGCCATTTTTAACATCAGAGTACTTTAGGAAAAACTTCAGTAACGGGGGCGGGGATTTTCCACCGCCAAACCCTTTTTTCGAGTCGAAGTTCGATTGCCAAAGGGGTATACTTCAAAAAACCGGTTTGTAGTAACATATTTTGTCCCATACCCTCCGAAAAATACCCCCTTAGGTTTTCATGTTTCCCCGACATTCACTTTTTTAAAGCGGGTGTTTTTTAAAAATTTCCAGTGTAATTTAAGGGTAGGGGAAAGATTTTGAATTACATTTTTTAAAATTTTTCCGCAAAATCAGATAAAAACTTGGTATGTCAAAAAAAAATTTCGGTTTTTCCCTTTTTCAAAGCAAAGAATTTTATTTTTCGAAGCTAAATTAAAATTTTTTTACAAAACGAGAAAGGATCAAATTAAACATAGTTTAAATTTTTTGCCAGTCAAAGGAAAATAATTATTTATAATTATGAAAAATACGCATTTTAGTATAATCAATGTGCAGAATATCTAGTCAACACATTGAGACAGAAACTTAATCGAGAAATCTCATATCTTACTACCCTAAATCTCATTATTTCTTTTATCTCATCATTACCTTAATTTCTAAAGGACATCCACTGAGATTTTTCGAAATAATCCAACGATTTTCTGATTTTTTTTCTTCCTTTATATTTATTCAGAGATGATTTATTTTTTTACAAATATTAGATTATTTATATTATTTTATCATTTATTTTTTAAAATAATAGTTAAAATTATTACAATTTAAGGAATATATTCTTACAGTGCAGTATTTTGCCACATTTTCTCTTTATTTATAGACTTCGAAAAAATATGATTTACAAAAACTGTTGGGATATTGCATGAGTTTGTGAATAGTTGCGCAATTCATTTCTGCCCAGATAATAAAATGACCGCAGTAAACCCAGTGGGCAGATAATGTAAACCCCGTGGCCAAAGTATGTCATGAGTTCGAGCCCAGTACCCAGAAGACCCGCTAAGTGTAGGAGGAGATGCAATAAAAACCTAATGATGCTCAAACTTTTCTTGTTAGTGTGGTGTGTAGTTAGGAAAATAAAAGAAGCTCAAGCGTTGCCTCGTCACTTGACCAGCTCGTACCATGAGGTCCGTCTCCAAAAGCTCCTGAGTAGCTGGATTAGTGATGCTAATATTTACTCACTCCAGGATAGATTAAATGTGTTGAAAATAAATCTCGAATTATCCACGTATAATAAATCCCAAATTTTCAACTTCACGACCTCAGGATTCGTATGGAAAGTGATGACTGTAAGTTAATATCTATCTGCACCTCTTTGTCTGAACAGGAAATTAATCAACCGTTATTCATTATATATAAAAATTCAGTACTTTTATGTATAACACAATTCAAACAAAACAAAAACTCTAGAATTGGCTAATGTCTTTTCAAATCCTACATAATTTTATCCTTTTTTCCCCTACATTTATATAAGGTATACATCTGTGTCAAATAATTATATCGATTTTATTTTCCTCAACCCGGATATAAAGATGCAAAATTCTTTTCAATGGAAATGATTTCCCATTTGTACAATTTATATTTTAATTATTCGAACCTCTATTGAACTACAATTATAGCAAAAATTATAATTGACATAGTTTAAATATCCAAAAGTGAAATTGAATTTGCATTCAGACAACGTGATTAAATAAAAATTATGTGCTCCTTAATCTATTGTCTCTACTAAAAGTTCATAAACATTTAGAAACATGTAAATCTCAAAACCCGGAAAATGATTTAAAAATATTTTATTATTACTAAAGGTTGAATATTATAACAAAAAAAACTGCACAATTTTAAATGAAAATGTTAAAAAAATGTGTTCAGGTGCTAATTTTCTCCTTGCAAAACAAGAAATGAATATTTCTACCAAATAAGACTTAAGAGTTTTTCTGAGGTCATAGCCAATTTTAAAAAAATGATAGTACTAATTATATATAGACCATAACAAACAAAAATATGATTAAGAATTCTTCGATTTAAATTCCTAAAGACAAAAAATTAAACAAAGAAAATTATTAAAACAAAATGGAATTAATTGGTAAACTTATTATTTTAGAATATCATACATAGTATGATTTACAGTGTATATCGAATTGCGAGTGCGTGATTCTGCTGTAATACAACTAAGTATTAAAGTATCAGAATAATATAGTACAGAAATTTTGTAGATAATGAGAAAAATTTATAAAATTATCATGTATTTCTAAATTCCCCAGTAAAAAATAAAATTAACTGATTTTTTATTTCTATACAAAGTCTGTTTTTTCTTTGTCGTAGTTTTTTAAATTAAATCAGTAAAATTTGAATTTCTTTTTTGTCTGATTATTGTTGCTTAGTTAGAAGTCAATAGTAAAATTTTCAATTTTATTATAAAAAAATAAAATACATCTACTTGAATTTTAATATATAGATTCCATAAGTGAAAATAATATATTTTAAAATTTAAAGGGAAATGACACCTTTTGAATATTTTTTGATTTATGTTAAAAATTATGTTTGTGTGTCATATACGTTTCTATTCAAGAAAATGTTACCAGATGAAATTTTGTATTTATTATTCACAATGTAATTTTAAAACTTAAATCTTTTAAAAATAATGTAAAATTTTTCTTTTCTGTATTCACTAATTTTTTGTAGTATTCCTAAGAATGTTTTAAACAACCTTAGATCTATTTAATAATAATTTAATTAGTTTTGAGGGAAAAAAAATGAAATGTTTATAGTGTAAAAGCAAATTTCAACTATAAAGCTATATCCTCTAAAGTTTAACTTTTTAAAAAAGTATTCAGCTTACAGCAAAATGTGGATCCTAATTTTTACATGCATTATATATATAACATAATAGGAAAAAAATGGAAGTGATTAATAATTGTGGAAAAGTAGCATTGTGAATGCACTACTGTATCGAAAACAGAGAAACCATTTTAGTATATGTTTTAAAATACTATTTTAAGCTTAAATAAAACTTAAAATACCCTTTTAGAATATTAGCTTGTAAGTATTTATTAAAATGGTTGAATTTTTCGTATTATTTTACCAGGTATATATATTTTTTAAAATGATAACTTTTTTAGAATATTTAATTGCTACGAAAACTCAGCAGTGTTAATTTTTTCTGTCATGACAAGGAATTAAAAGTCTTTTTAAAAGCTTCAAGCATAATATAGAAATGTTAGAACTATATGAAAACATATGATGAAGGTGAACTGAAATTATTTGTAAAAAATGCCTAATTCGTACATTACATAACACATTCTACAAAGCAAAAAAAAAATTCTAATGGCTAACAGCCTCAGAAGCTGCTGCTTTTATATGTAAATATCTTCCTTTTTGTGGTGTAATTATTTTTCTTTTCAAATAGCTTATTTTAATCAAAAGCTTTAGTTTTTAATCTAAAAAAGGGGCATGGCCGAATTGCCTAATTTATTTATATTTTCAATTAAAATTTTTCCAACTTTCACTTTAAGCGTACAAACTGACATAATTAAATCGAAAGATAATAATGCAAAAATATGACTAAATAAAATTATTGAAAAACGTATATTTTAAATCATTTCGAAAATATAATTGAAATTCATGGTGTTGAATTTTGAAAATGCTAATCTAAAATAAAATCTGAGTAATGACCAAACAATAACTAGACCAAATTTATTTTTGGTAAAAATTTAGCTAATGACTTCAAAATAACACATGAAATTACTTTGCTGCTTTTTTACATGCAATTAAAATACTATTTCAAAATCAATGGTGGAGAATTTGAGTATAAATAGGTTGACGTTATTTTAATCTAGTTTGAGAAAAATGCTATTATAAAAACTAATTTGCCCAAAATAAAGTAAGTCTAGTAATTATATTTACTATGTTAGCGCATAAGATGAAAAAGATAAAATGTTTACTTGATTAAATAATTATAAAAAATTGCCCTTATTTTCAATGTTTCATGAAAAATTGTTATTCACCATTTTTTAAAACACCCAATAGTGATACAATCTAATTAATAGAACGAAAAATGTTGGCTGGAATAACAATACAGGTGTTCAAGTTTTACAGGAGGTTTTTCAAATTATTTCACTTTGAAATTGAATAAATAAGGAATTTTGCCTTTGCAATACTTTATATTCTATATGAAGTGAAATAAAGACAGATTCAGCTGGAATCGTCTGCAACTTCCACATAAATATCATTTCACAATTCCTATTAATCACTGTTTTGTTTCATAAGTAGCATTTACAGAATTCTATGAGACATGGATGTCAGATTCGAACTAGACTGCGACCCTGTAAGAAAGATAGAAGTTGTAGAAAAGATCTTATAGCACAAAATATGTAAAATTAATATGAAAGCAAATGGAACAGTTGGCGTACCATTCAAATTGCAGATTTGTATGACGGGAGTGAGTATTACAGAAACCGCCGAAATGCACATTCTAACGTATAAAAGAAAAGTAGAAAAGGTGACATTGAGGAAGTTTTTCTGGAAAACTTTATTTCTGTTTGTGGGATTCTTTAACGCTTTTCCTTCAATGAGCTGATATCACAAATTATATTTTAATAACGGATGCATCTAAAAATTTAAAAATGCTCATAATCGACATCTATTCATAAATGAAATATATTATTTTCATATTGTAAGTTTTTTTCTATAAAACATAAAAAGTAAAACAAGAACATGAAATCAAAATAATCCATTATTGAGAAGAAGCCAAAAGTTCATGCTTATCAAATTCAAGTAAAGAACTTTAGCAAGAATAAATTTCAACTTTTGTATTTAATAAATTAACAAATAGTAAAAATATTTGTTTTAGCCATGAAAACAATGATCAAAACATTTCTTCTGCTTAAGTTAATCTATATAAAGATTTATTTACAAATATACTGACAAATGCGTGTTTCTTTTATCTGATACGTCTATCAGAAAATATAGAATCTACAATTTTTATTTATAGTATTCTCTCCGTCTCTCTTATTATTATTAATAAACCCTATAATCCCAAAGAAATTGAAATTTTATGTTTTAGTGCTTCATCGGTCTACAATTATGCCCTAATGGATAATTTAATAAATGAAAAAAAAAAAGAAAAAAAAAAATCATCAAATTTCCTCCATTCAATCTCACAAAATATTTCATGGAAAGGTACATGTGTAAACCTTAATCAAAATATTTTCCTACTGAAGTATTTAAGGAGAGGTATAATATGTTTTGCTTACAAAAATTATTAAAATTTCCATCAGAATAGATCACACTTAAAACAATAAAAATGCAATTGTATTCTAAAATATATATGTACATATTTATACATTTGCTAGGCAGTTTTTACTTGCCTTTTTATTTATAAATATGCCTACTAACTTCATATACCTGTTTTATCTGCTGCTACCGCGAGAAACGTATATTCTTTGCAAATGAAATATAAGTTTGAGGAATCTCAAGAAAAATGAAAAGAGAAAGTTCTTCCGTCTTAAAAGAATGTGAATTTTAGTCCTGATTAAGCAATTAATGACCTTTGTAGTGCTCCATTGTAATGAATTTCAAATAGCAATAAACACTCCAAATCATGGGGATGTGGATGACTGTCTTCCTCCTGCTCTGCCTTGAAAAGAGACTTATTAATACTAAACTGTATAGGAATATAACATATAGATTATCTTCTTCTAGGAATAAAATTGTCCATCCAATGTACCTTTTAAAATTCATTTGCTTACAACACAGAAAGCGTTATTTGGTTTATGAAGAGTTCACTGGTCATGAATAATGAACAGTGGCTTAATCAAAGCATAGTTTCGAGTTAGAAAATGATCTTAAATTCCCAACTCTAATAAATCAGTTCAAAAAAGAGAACGAATCCATGGTTTCATCCTGCCACTGAAACGCAGTTCATATTTATATAGTTACGTGATCCATCTCCTACCCAAATTAAAACTTAAATATGTGTGTGATTCTGTATCAGTCACTTATTTCTTCTATTATAATATTATTATTTTGATAAATAGATATACGCACTGAAATAGATAACTTAGGAAGGGATGGGTACAATGAATTCAAACATTGAATAAATAGATACAATTTGTAAATTATGTACCACAGAGTAATTTAAAGAATCATTCATATAAACCCCATCTCAGGTGGAAAAATAGCCACAAATTCAATAAGTTCAATATTATTCAGCCAAACTATATAGAAGAATCTTTGCGAAAAAAATTCGCAGGTCGCTAAAAAACAGAAAATAATAAATTAACTTTTTAATTTGTTCAGAAGGTTTAGGTAATAACTATTACATTAATTGCCGTCTAGGGGTTGTATCTGAACAGCTAACTATTTTTTAGCACTTGAAAGCAATTAATCGTGTAAATGTAAATTCACACTATCCACGTATTAAATATCTGAATTTGCCAAGCGATATAATGCTTAATTTTTTTTAAAGAAAATTTATAAGATGACTCTTTCTAAGCTTATAATATCCTAATTTGTATTTATTTGAAGACTCTAAATTCCTTTTTATGAATGTAAAGCAAGGAAAAAAATCTTTGTGTCACCTTTAAATTTGATACTTTTTTGTTGGGGGGTAAGAAGTCAGTGCAGTGAGTTTCCATGATGAACTTATTCATTCAAGCAACTGATAAAATAAAATTTAAAACTCGTTTATTAAGTCATCAATGCTTTTTTCTTACTAAAACATAATTATTACAAAATATAGTTAACAAACTTGTATAAAGCGTTTTTAAATGTGCTTCCAAATTTGTTTATTTACTTTTGACTGTTCATTCTTGCTAGTACATACAAAATACCATGTTTTATTAAATAAGTTTGGAAATTCTACATCGTCCGAGTTTTTACGTATGTTCATAGTTTGATTTTAAAAATTTAAATACTTAATTTTCCTTAACTCCTATAGTGGTTGCAGTTAGCCTAGTGTTGTAGTAACGAACTCGAAAGGCTGAGAATGTTTACAGTACCCATGTAACATTTTTCCATGAATGATACATTTTATACGCGAAATATATAGTGGTTAGTGGCGCTGATTGCCAGCGTTGAGTCAGCCTTGAGTTCAAAACCCCGGAGAAGGCAGATACTTTGTGGTAGTCGAAGATGCCTTTGCGGCGGTAAGTACTCTAAATAGCCGTCGAGCTGCCAAAGTCTTCCCGAGGTTGGTGGAAGAGTGGTGAAGAGATATGGAGGTCCCTGATCACCCCAAAACCGTGAAGAGCTAAATCAAAATTGTCACCTGCATGGTAACGCTCAAAGTTGAGTGGTATGTAAAATCTAGCACCTTGCTGATGTTAATATCGGTTCTTACCGATCAGGTGGCATATAAATAATAAGAGAATTTTCACCCAGAGAATAAATTCTTATGCACGGGAATGTATTGCAGAAATGTCGTTGCAGTTTTCTAACAGAATAAAGAAAAATGAAAGCTACTGATTTAAAGCGTTAAAACTAAACTTTTAAAATGAGCAGATTTCTTTAATACATCAGATTAAAACCAATATTTAAATTCAGCCTTAAAGATAAAGTGTAAAACAATGTTTAAACAAAACGTTTCTGTTCTTCCTGATCTGTGGATTTTATTCCATAAAAGTTTTCAATATGATTGACTGCGTGTATAAAAACGTAAACGCTTCGGTAGTAATTTACTTATCTGTTTACTTTATTTATAATTATGATTTCTGTACAATATGAGGAGAATTAATTCAGCGTAACACAGAAATGTATATGTTCTAGCTTTCTAGCTTAATATAGTGTTTACACTATGAAAGCTACCTCAAATTTTCTTTTGAATTATTGATTTCCGCATGAATAACCAATTAACTAAAAATAATATTACCATAAAGAGAGTCAAGGAATGGGTCAGAAATCACACAAAATATAAATTTGAATTTGGATAGTAGATTGATATCGTAATTTGAACTGCGGTCACAGTTAAAGTAACTTTTATCTGACCGTATTTAAATTTGAAAAAACACATATTGCGAAATTATAATAATTTGTAGGGAAAAGGGGCTTTTTAATTGTTATATGCAATCAGCCCTTCTTATTGCTACTGGTTAACTTATGTGACGTCCTCGTCACTTGACCGAGGTTCTTCATCAATAAATTTTTGTCAAAGCAAAGAATTATTATCATTTAAATACGAAGGTAAATTACATTATTTTTACAAATACATAACATAAATATCATCAGTTCATAATAATTAAAAATGAAAAAAGTTTTAATTAGAAACATTTGCAATATGACACCCTTTTTTTTATTTTGTTCAGAACAAAGAAAAAAATTCTTCTGATATTTTAAGTTTAGTAACTCCGTTTTAAGGTCAAACTATACTACGTTTTTACATGGTCCAAAAGATTCAAGAATAGAGTGTCAAGAATAGGGGATTCCTTTTTGTCAAGAATACGGGGAAAGTTTCACAAATACTAAGAAAACTATCCTATTCATCTAAGGATTTATTTTGCTGCTTCCTACTAAATTTCACTTCTTGTCAAAATTTAAGAATCGTCAATTTTGAAATGTTTTTTTTTTTTGTTACCAATCATTTCATTGTAAAATATCTACATTTTTAATTAAATACCTTCAACTAGTACGAAATAAGAAATATTACGACTTTTGTTCAACGATTAATACAGTGTTTCTCAAACTGTGGGGCGCGCGCCCCCTGTTGATAAGCTACAAGGGGGCGCCGACGTGAAATACAAAAGGGTTTTAAAAACCATTTTGGAATGAAATGAAACAAAATGCTTTCTGAAAAAATAAAAATACATATTTACACTGATATAATTTATATATATCATCTGGTTTTCCACTTTCAAAAGATTCCACTTTAAACGTTCATTAGCTATCTTTGATCCTAAAACCAAATAAAAAAAGACATTTTATTTGCTTTTCTGCAATCCCACGATGAGAGATTTTTTTTTATTACGTTTCTGTTAATCCGTAAGATACTTCTTTTGATTATAATCTCTTTGACCTTCAAACTTACTGGTATATTTAACTCAGTCTCTTTTCTTTTAGGAAACTTTCTTGTAAGTAATATCATTTGCCTTTGTTGCTTTTTCCATTTGAAGGAATGAGTTTTATGATATATTGATGAAGCACTTTGAAGGATTATTTGGCCAAGATGTATTTTATGAATATTCTGGAAACATATAACGCATAATGAAAACGTTTTACACAATTATTTTTCTAGAACTGACATCCACGATGTTTTCGTATTGAATACATTTTACATGGGGCGGTCGCATGAGAGCGCTGAATCACTCCAGGCTCACGAATTGTTAATTCTGGTAAAACTGTTTTATTCGTTAACAGTGACTATGACAGTATTCTCTCCTATTAGTAGACAGTCTTAATGGGAACTAAAATGAATTTGTCACTTGTATGCCTCTTTTTTGAGGTGGCAAACGTTTTTGCTACAAAATGAGTACTTGTTTTGGATCGAGTTCCCTACGACCACTTTTGTTCAAAATATTTTCTATGAATATGCTATACTTTTCCCCCTACTGATTAACTTTGTGGTTTTGATTGCTGTGTTGTGACTTAGAATATAAAAAAAATGGGCATCTGTGATCTCTATTGAAGGAAATTGAAACTGATCAAACAATTGAAAAGAACCTGATGAAATATTGCATACTAATCGTGATAGCGAAAGTAAATATGATGCAGCGTGAACTTGTAAAACAGCGAGTTGAATAGAAATTTTCAAATGCTGCCTAAAGAACTCTATCAAGAAGCTGTAAACCATAAAGTGTAACTCTTCGCCTTGCCAAAAGACATAAGCAAAGAAAAGGTTCAACAATACCATTTGTAGATCATCAAGAACAGCAATTTACAATAATGTGAGCAGAATATGACAGTTTTAGCGCAATAACTGCGTATTGTTAATGAAAAGTGTTTGTGATGTATGTTTCTTTATTAAGATCACGCATATTTGGAACAGTTTCTTTAGTTTTATTGGATTTTTTCTCAAAATCATATCAAAGAAAATACAAAGTCCTTGAAAGTAGGTAAGTATATTTTTCTTTTTAATTAAATTATTCACTGGAATTGTGATTTTTATCTTGTATAGTAAAAATAATTATAAAAAAAAAGGATTGGGGTGACTTAGTCACACCGCGCGTGATCATTAACGTTAACGTGGATTGGGTGCCTGCTCCCTGGTTTGAAAACATTTTGAAGGTTTCTCGCTTTTAAATATTAAAAATAACACAATTATTCTTCTTTTAGAATTTTACATTCATTTTCCTTATTTAATATTAATTCTAAATACTTCAATTCTGTGAGGCTTAAAATTACACACACAGTTCGTTTTAAACTATTTATAATAAGACATTCATTTAAAAATCATTTTATATTTTTGTATACATTTGTTGTGCATTTGGTTTTACTCTCCTTACAATTAAGCTATTATATCAAGAATAATGTATTATTTTTTAAAAAAAATAATCACAGAACGGGTACTTCAGCCAGTGTACTTATAAATGTATCAGTACTGCACAATGTATTTTATAACTAATTTATTAATACACTGTTTAGAACAAGTTAAATTATTATTGAAGAGTGACTTACATGGGCTTGTCTTGCAGAGCAAGGTTTTCAAATGAAGGCAATATTGAGGGAAATTGACACTCTAGAGTTCTTTTTCTATATTTAGCTGAGATCTATACTTTGTCTTCAAAGCAGCCACCACAGAAAATCCGGTTTCACAAAGGAATTTTGATATTTGAAAATGGTAGTGAAGGTATACGAAATGCTTTTGTTTTCAGTGCAGAAATTCATCATCTACTTCTGCCCAAAATTGAAGAGAGTTTTTATTACAAAACTGTCTTTTTAATTTCGCCACTGAATGTGAAATCTATGAAAATTTCTTCTTCGATAGTTGAGAGCCCTTCTGGAATTATTTTTGAAAAGGATCTCTAACCCATTCGTAACTTGCTATCAAAAGTTGAAGCCCTCAAACAAAAAATATTTTTTAAACTTTTTGCCAAACATAGCTAAATGATATTCAATAGTTTTACAAACAACTTCCACATGTTGTTCTTCAGTTTTGTAAGTTTGTACATATTTATCCACATTTTTCAAACATTTCTAGGTTTTTGCTTTAAATTTCGGCTCCATAATTCTAATTTTTCTACAAAAAGCATTAATTTTATCACTCGTGTCAAATATGTGTACATTGGATCCTTGAAGTTGAAGATTCAATATATTTAATTTCTCAAATATATATATCGACTAAGTAGCTCAACTTTATCAGAAATAAACCATCACGAAATTTCTCAGCTTCGGTAAGTTTTCCTCTTTAGAAAAATGGTAATTTCATTTCTTAATTCATAAACACGTTGCAAAAATTTCCCGCGTGATAGCCATCTTGGCTGCGATAAAATAGCAATGATGAATGCACTGCGCCCATGTCTTTGCAAGATCAGAAAAAGATTCTTGATTTTTAGGAGGTCTCATTTTTTATGTAATTTACTACAGTCTGGTGTCGTTAGCACAATATTCAGACCAGGACTCATTTCTTTGGAAGCCAAGAGCTTCTCTGTGGATCATACAATGTGTCCAGATGCACAGTGGAGATTTTTGTTTTAGCAAGTGCATACTTTTAAATCTTCCTGACATTGTACGAGCGCCATCGGTACATATTCGACACAATTTTTCCACTCTATATTTGCCTGTTTATAAAATTATTTAAAATATGAAATAATGCTATTGCTGTTGTTTTAAGTTTTATTGGTTTTGCAAAAAGTAGTTCTTCTACTGCTGACATACCATCCCAAAATCGAACATACGCAATGAAATGAGCATCTTATTGCTATCTGTTGCCTCGTCAAGCTGAGGTTGAAACAATTTATGCTAAGCTTACCGAAAAGCTTTGTTGCTTACATCTTCAGCGATATCATCAATTCGACGGGAAACGGTATCATTTTGATAGGGGTATGGACTGCAACTCTTTGGCAAAATTGTCTCCAAACATAGTTTCTACGATCTCAATTGCTGCAGGCAAAATAGCTCTTCGGCAATAGTGTGAGGCTTTTTACATCTGGCTATTTTTATGTGATACTTTGTAAGAAGTAAGTAAAGCTTTTCATTCACTGACAAAGTTTTTTAAATTTTTTTGTTTTCATATGATTTTAGTTTTGATTCAAAGAACTCTCGAGATTTCGTTAGTAGCTACACTCACCATGGCGTTTGAAATGTCTTTTAAAGTTTTATTGAGTTTCATACTGTCTGCTGCCAATATTTTTGAGCAAATAACACACAGGGGCTATTCTCCATTTACTTCAGTAGGTAAATCCAAATTCAAGTATTCTTGAGAATATTTCCAACAGGATTTAATTTTTCGGAACTATGTAGTCTGTGCACTTGTTGATGCCTTATTATCGTAGAATGTTCGCTTACAACCGAAGTTTATCCATTATTTTGGAGCAATCTTCTGCGAGTAAATGCTTAATACCGTGAATTACAACTAAAGAGCAAATTATAAAATGTACATTCAGGATAGATTTGGTAGCTATAGAAGCATTGAATCGACCAAGACTGGAATTGGAATTGTACCGAGGTACAACGGTATTACATGTTTTGCGCAGACGTCCGATAGTTTGGCCTGACTCACGCAGACGTTCGTGAAAATTGACAGATGTGATGGCCTTATGATGAGCACAACATAAAGTAGATATTTTTCAATTTCTACTATAGTTTCACTCTCTCATATATCTTGTTCAAGTATTACTCAATCGTAGATAAAATACTTTTTTATTCATTCATTTAGGGATTCAAATACTTTTATTTTTAAATTTCTGAGAATGTGTGTGGTTTTCTTCTTTACTATACTATTTTCTTGCACTAATTAAAATTTAATTAATGAATAAATAGTAACACACAAAAAAGAACAGTCCAATGCCATATATATAGAAAGGGGAAAATGAAAAATTGGCAAAGGAAAATTGCTTTCTATTTTGTAGCTTAACATTGTGGTTGTCATATGTATTACATATTTATTAATTGTAACTATTTAATAAAAAGTAACTAAAATAAATTTTTCTTTGTTGGCCTAAGTATAGAGGTGACTTAAAAATTTATTTTTTTATATTCTAGTTCTAATGACATTTGTGCTAAAATGGATGATGGAGGAAATAAATCTTTAATTAAATATCATTTTGCAATCTGTTCCTATTTTAAAAATTAGAAAGGAAAAATAACCCATAACATTTGTAACTATTATTTAAAAGTATATATATATATATATATATATATATATATATATACTATATATATATAACTTGCTTAAAATATATATTTGCCAAAAGTAGCAGTATACAAAATTTAATACTCAAAGTGCATTATTATTTGTTCAATACATTGTACTTTTTGGGGGCGCGATGAAAATTATGATTGAAAATTGGGTCGCCAGTAGTGAAAGTTTGAGAAGCACTGGATTAATATATAAAAATTCTAGCCATTATTCGCCTCCTTTGCAGGTGAATAATGGATATGATATTGAACTGATTAACTGAATTTGTTTCACTTGTTTAAAAAAAGTTCTCTGTTTACAACAAATGAAATCTATATCTTTTTTTTTTTTATTTATTACAATTGAAACGAAATGCTATAATTTTCATACCAATTTTTAAAATTTACGAAAGTTTAGAATCTAGCATATTGTTACTTAGAAAAGACACAACATTTTTAAAGCTTTTCCTATCTGCAAAAAAATAAGAAAAAAATTCAAAATGTACATTTAAATCCTCAATACTCTTATCCTTATGAGAAAATAAAAATAATTTTATAGGGTCAAAGAAAGTCTCAATTCTTGAACACTCAAAAACTCTCTAAAATAAAATTCAAAGTAATGATCAGCAATTCATAATTTTGCAACCATACAGCCAATTAAGAAACACATAAAAGCTATTTTATTTGGACTACTTACATATTTTCAAAAAAAATTGAAATATTTTCAAAAAGTGACTTTTCTTTAAATTTATCAATAATTTGATTTCATATAATTATTCACTTAACAAATGATTAGAAATTTGTGTTGTTTCATTGCAGCAATTATAATCGACAATAGTAGGTTGTTTTCGATGCCAATAATGTATTTACGAAATTAAACCAATACTTAAATTCAGCCTGATTAAAATCATTTTAATTATTCATACTTCAGAAAATAATGTAGGCAAAATGCAGATTCTTCCTCCAAAATATTACATGCACAATATATGTAAGAGAAAGGCCTTATTTTTTAACTTGCTTTTAAATTAGTATTAAATAGTACATAATTCAGTCTTGCATTTTTTTGGTATAAATACTGTCGTAGAAAAATTTTTTAGGTATACGAATTTTCTTTTTCATATTTTATATAAAATGACACCTTTAAATTAAAAGGATGCTTTATATTTCACTGAGAACGTGATGACTACTGGCCATTTTCTAATTCTATGAATATTAAAACTAAACTCAGTGGCGCAACAGCCCATGAGGGTCAAAAACCTACTGTGCCCAAATGTATAATTTATTATGTTATCGAAATTAAATATTGTAAAGTGTAAACAGGTAAAAAGAATCTAAAGATAATTTTATTCAGAATCATTTCAGTAATACAAAAGGATTCTTTTTAAACTTTTGTTTTATACCAGCAAAAACCGATGTTTTATTATTATTATTTATTTATTTTTCCATAGATCTCATTTCAATCTTTACTCTCTGAGGGGCAGAAATCATGCTGCCACGATTCACTCTAGGCGGTGGTACACATTTACTGTAATTTAATTTTTTTCTCTTTTTTTTTTTTTTACCCTCAATTATTTGCGCCTTGTATCCTTAGAAAGTGGCTTCGGCTTTCGATTACTATTATGTTTACATTATAGAAGAGATTTTCAAAAATTTTTGAATTATAGATTTCTGCGTGCACAACTTATTTATTAAAGGCGATATTACCGTAAAATAATTAAGGAACTGGTTCCAAATCACATACAAATATGAATTTTAATTTGGATCGATCCTTGTTTTCCCAATTTTGAACTGCAGTTCAGTAATACAAGGATAACACCAGTTATTTAATTTTCCTAACTTACATATTACACTACGTAAAAAATTTGTGTGAGTATCAATTCCATTATTAAAAAAATGCAACATACTTTAATATTTGATATGAACAGAAGCGCACACAAGCGGAGGGGCCCTGGGGGTCCAGAGCCTCCCTTCCCAAAGCCTTTTTTTCCGACTGATTATAATTCTAAGTATATAGTACATAAAATTTAATTAAGTATTTGTTATTAGTGATTAATTTTATTAATTAATGCTAATTATTTATTCAATAATTAATTTTTTACTGTATTTTGTTCTCGAAAATCGACAAAACCAAAAGGAACATGATACAAGATGGTGAACTTTCGATCCCGGACCCTCCCTTGAAAAAATCTTGTGTGAGCTACTGACCCTCGGTATTGCTTTTAGGATGCGATGTAAACAAAAGTCTAATCAAATCAGTTTTTTAATAATTGTGTGTGTGTGTGTGTGTGCGGATTGGTTTTCAAATGTTAGCAACATTTAGCATAATTTTATATATTTTTATGTGATGATAAAGCAAGAGAATAATATGTGTAGAGAAAAATTAATAATTTTAGTGATGTACGCGCGAAAACCAACGTTGTTCTTGCAAAAGAATTGGCTAAAGCAATTTTTACTCAACTCTTTTGTTCGTGGGTATGCTAAACTATCATTTGAATAATGGGATAATAGCCTTTGTCCTCCATATCCCACAAAAATAATAACTGTAATGTTTGAATAAGGTTTGAGAAGTTTTTTAACGTCACTTTTTCTTTTAACATAATCTTTTTTGTGAATAGTTTGGTTGACAAATTAATTTTTGAGTTAGTAACATTTCAAGATAAATAATATTTTGATAGAACATTCTGGGATTTTTATAATTATAAAATAAACTTTTTGTTTAATTGCTGTTGAAGAAAGTAAAATGTGAGGTAACTAATGCAATATGCAAAGGATTATGCAATTTTTAAATATGCAATAACTTTTAAATTATTGGGTTAAAAGAACACATGAATTTAAATATCTTTCAAAGTAAGTATGCAAATTTTTGCTTTAATGTTTATCGATATTCAAACTAATTAAATTGTAATTTTTGTATTTTAATTGCAGTTGAAATTGGTTAAATTACTGAAATATTGTTAAATCTTGCATGGACACTAAATAAAGTACTAGCTTTAAGATCAGCCAATTCTTTATTTAAGTTATTTGAAAATTTACGCAAAAATACCTAGAACGCGCAAAAGCGAATCATTCCACACTCTTGGGGAGGGGGAAAAGAAACGGATATGGGATGTTTTTTTTTTATTTTATTACGTGCCAGCTGCAAAGATCGTTGCTTGTTGGAAAGATCATACAGGTCGGAAGGAATGCATACAGTGATCGGATGGAATGGTCAACTAAAGATCCTTATCAAAAACAGGGGTCCTATTGGAACGGCGAACAGTGATTGCTTGAACAATAGAGAAGGGTCCTTTTATCTCAGAGGTGAAATGCGACGCAGTACCCGTTTACAATATAGGGACGTATCTTTTCACGAAGAGGCAGCTAATTGTTTAACCCCTCCCCAACGGCTTTTCATTTTTAGCAGCGACAATAATAAATCAAGAATAGGGGAGAGGTTCAAATACTTGAAACTGCTATACTATGAATTTCTTTTTCTTCGAGTCTTAAGACATGGTGTAAATTATGACCGTTTACGGACAACATTACAAAAATAAAAAAATAAAAATTGCTGGGCTACACATACAATATTTTTCAACAAATTGAAATAAAAATTAACTCTATATAATTTTACTAAAATAAGTTAACTTCTTTTTTATAATTTTTTAAAAATTTGAATTAGATATGTATAGGTACATATTTATTTTAAATTTGTAAAAGTTTTGTTTCATTTAGTTTGGATTTTATAAAGAGGGAAAAATCCAAATTAATGAAATGAATGAATTTGCTTTTGTTAAGCAAGCAAATCGATGTCGGGGTCAATAGACGAGCTTTCAAAAAATTAAGCCAGCATTAATTTTAATAAACCTAAGGAATTGTGTGGTGTTTTTGAGAAAAAAAGCTATATAACAATTTTTAGAAATATTCAAAAAATTTCGATAGAAGATGTAACATTTTAAAATAACATGAAAACTACGTTTGCTTATTTGAGTAAACTAAGTTACGAAACGAAAAACAAGTATTATAACATTTTAGTTGATATTTTTCCCTATAGTGAATGTGGTGCATGGCGGTTAAAGGAGTATATAGTATCTTCAGTAGCACAATTTTCAAGGAGGGTCAGGGTTGAAAAGTTCACCATTCTTGTATCATGCTGTTTTTGATTTTGTCAATTTTCAGGAACAAGCCCACAGTAAAACTAATTATTGAATAAATAGTAGCATTAATTAATAAAATTAATCATTAATAACAAATATTTAATTAAATTTTCCGTATTATATATACTATAATTACCAGCTTCAATCGGCTTCCGAAAAATCTCATAAAAGGGGCTTTGGGGGGGAGGCCGGACCCCCAGGACCCCTTGTGTGCGCCACTGGTATCTTCGTTATCTCGTCTTTCCTCTGAAACAGTTTACAGAGATAACATTTCGAATCATTAAATATTGATTAAAAATAAACTATTGATGATATAAACTATTTTTATATATTTAAATATTAAAAAAATTACAATTGCACTAATTTTTAATAATAAAATTTTTAGGAGTATATATCACACTAATGTGTACTTTTTGTGGAAGCTTTTAAGAAAAAATAGAAAGGAAGTTATAGAAATTTTTAGAAATATTCCTAAAATTTCAATTGGAAAGATAGCTACATTTTTAAGAGTAATAGTAAAACTGCATTTGTATTTGAAGAAATAAATTTTTGAAAATGGAATGCAAAGTTTTCTAATATTTGAATTTGATAACTTTTTCTCCCTATAGTGAATGTGGAGTGTTGGCAGTTAGAAGAATGATATACCAACTGGTTATCGTCATCCCTTTAAAAGAGCAATTTACAGGAATAACATTTCCAATCGTTAAATATTGACTAAAAATTTTTTAATGTGAAACAAGTTTAAAAAATGTAAATAAAATTATTCAAGAAAGTAGTTCATTTTAGGATTGCAATAGTAAATTAGATGATCAAATGTATCCTGTAAAAAATAGACATAATTTGATATTAAAAGCAAAATAAAAACGATTCAGGAAAAATTGAGTGCCAATGATAAAAATATTTTTTTTTTTTATAAACATGTCTTCAAAATAATCAAAACCTGCTTATAAAAATCGACAATCCTTGCATAATTCAATTCAAGTGAATTATTGAAGGACAACCAATTAAGAAGGTAAAAAATTATATTAATCTTTCACATAAAAAAAAAATAATAATAATGAATAAAAGTTTATAAATTTTTACTGAAATAAAATTTTCAGTAAATATATATATATTGGTATTTTAAAACCAGATTTTATAAATCATATATTGAGTTTTACCTTAAAAATTATTATATAAATTTATCAAAAATAATTTTATTGTAAAAATATCACATAAAAATAATATATAAAAAATGTATAAGATATACTGTAAAGATAATAAATAAAAATTTAATAAATAAAGAAGATAACAGAGAAAAACTTTTAAAAATTAAAGTTTTTCATATTCAATAGTATTTTCTCAAATTTCTATATTTTTAATTTCATATTTAAGAAACAAGAATTCCTAAATTTAAAAGAAAATATCAACTGTTCCAAAGAAAATTGTAAATTTTACGTATAAAAAGAATTATAAATGTAAAAGAACTTTTTTTTTATGAGCGTTTACATGCACAAATTTCTTCTATTTTAATCTCTTCGTTTACACTGAATTTATTACTATAAACTCTTTGAAAATTTGTTAGCATTCAAAATAAACCCAAAACTGACATTAAAAATTCATTTTTTGTAATTATATTTCGGACTATATTATGTTGCGGAAGAACCGCATTCCACCATTTTTTTCTGACTCTTCTTACTTCGTGTTGCTCTAAATCTGTGACGTAGCCAGATTTAATAGACAACAGCCACATTTGAATGATACTCGCTCTGTTTGGTGATCTTGGCGTATTTTGAACTGGTTAAAACCTCGAATACTGAAGAGTTCCCACATTTAATGTAAGAATATGACAAACTACTTAAAAATAATGAAAATGTTTCTTACTCCGAATTTTCTAACACTTTGATTTATATTTATACAGTATCAAGTTTCTGAAGAACATGTACGCCATCCCATAAGTAGTTCTTAGTGCTTGTTTACAGATAAATTATGCAAAGTAAATTCTAAAAGCTGTTTTGGTCAAAATTCAAGTTTTATCTCAGATTAACGTTTCCAGGATTTGATTTTTTTAAATCTTAAAAAAATAATTATATTTTTTATGAGGATAGAAATATTAAGAATTTAAATTGGTGTATCTGATTTTTTTTCGATTATAAAATTTAAAATGTTGCTACTATTTCTGATTAAATAATAGTAATAAAACCGAGAAAAAAAGGAATTCAAATTTTATAAATTTTTTCTGACTAGGGCAAAAACTATGCTATTTCACTTTAACTGTAATAAATATTGATATACATACAACAGTAAAAACGCAGGGGGGGGGAGGATTATATGGCATTTTAAGTTTATAATTTTAGTTTCTTTTAAAATATCTAAGAAAATCTCTACAGAAAATACATTCTCTGATTTAATTGATTTTTATTACCAATGGGCAAATTGGAGGTTTTTCAAGGCCATCATTACGTAAAAGGATATTTGAGCCCGAAACTATAGCAACACTATTTTTAGAAGTAACCCCTTGGGCATAAGACGGCGGCAGCAAAAGATCGTTGTTGTTGGAAGAAAATTCCAATTACGTGGGAAACGCATAGAGTGAGCATGTGAAAGAAAACGATCTGCGAAAGATTGTTATCTGCCAGGATGAGAAACAACCGGTATGGTCTTTGTATAACAATCATGACGGACAGTACCAGGGACTTTGAATAGATCTCTCTTCCCCACCCCCCAACACGAGGGTATGGCAGTTATAAAAAAAGGGGATTGGTTTCGAGTGAGGAAATAAACAAAACCTTTCCTTCTTGTCTAGAGAGGACCCGTGATATTGAGGAATTACTTTATTTCTTTTAAAAAAAAATTAGCTAGAATATTGAGCTAACTTGAAGCTTAATAGAAAATCGAAAGCACGAAAGCATTCACTTTGGAATAAGAAAACAAATGAAAATTAAGGAAAGTGCGAGCAATTAAGCTTTTCTATTTCTTCGTTAAACTATAACTCTTCCTTTTAATCCCTTTTAAGTATATGCACAGAATGTAATAATGATATGTCCTGTTTTTTTTTTCAATACCCATAGCAAATTTTCCTAAGCGTGTGGGTCCTCTCTCTCTCTCTCTCTCCTCTCTCTTCTCAAATTATTATTTATTTTCAAATAAATACGGACCAAAATAAATTCATATTTTATTCAGATGAAAAATTTAAAAAAATATAATTGTAACAAAATCTAATGTATGTACATTTTTAGCTTTTTAGCAAAGTTTGAAGCGAAGAGATATAAACGACACATTTACGAGACTAAAATTACAATATAAATTTATTTTGCTTCCTTTGGTGAAAAGAGTTTAATATTTGTAATATTTTCTGAATATTTATATAAAGTTAAGAAATAAAAAACAGCCAAATTTTTAAATTTGTTTTATATTTCAATCTAAACATAAGAATTAATTGTAATGAATTCAATATCTTGTATTTGAAGTTAGTGGTGAATCCCAAATAGCTGGATTTAGATGCACAAAAAATTGCTTTACATATACCATAAATCCATTTTATAAAAAGAATTGATTCGTGTTTAATTTCTATAAAAAAAAACTATGGAATGGATTTTAGTGAAATTTAATTAAAATATTCTTTACTATCTAGAATGAAATAAAAAAATTTGTCCGAAATCAAAAAGTCCCTCTTAATTAATTAATATATTTTGTTTTTAGTTTTATTTTCATTGGAAAGCACATTGGGGAATTCAAGAACATTTGTTTTCTATTTTCTTACTGCTAATTAGTGTTCTAACAAAGTTTTTCTGCTTTCTTACAACAAGGTCTGATTGTGAATTTTCCTCATTGTGAAGTGCAATTATTTCTACATAAAAATTCTTTAATAAAGTAAATTTGAAAGTATTAATTAATTTGACAAATGCTTGAAATTATTGCAAAACTTGAATGAAACTTTTTATGCAACTCTCACAACAAGCAATACACTTGAAAAAATTGAATTAATCTCAAATTATACATAGTTCATTAAGTAAAAAATTTAATAAAAAATTTGAAATATATTTAAATAATTAAAAATTACAATAGCATTAATTTCAATAATAAAATAGTGGTAGTTTTTGAAAAAAAGAAGAAAAAAAAGCTATAAATTTTTTTTTAAGAAATATTCCCAAAATTTCAATTATAAAGATAACTGCATTTTTAAGAATAACATTAGAAATGCGTTTGTATTTGCGTAAATAAATTTTGAAAAACCGAATGCAAAGGTTTGTATCAGTTGAATTTGACTCTTGTCTCCCTATTAGGAATGTGGTGTGGTGTGGCTTTTAGGAGAATGATATACCATCTTCCTCTTAAAACAATATACTGATATAACAATTCCAATAATTAAATATTGATTAACATATTATAAACATGAAACGTCTAAAAAGTGTAAATAAAATTATTCAAGAAAGCGGTAAATTATATGAAGAAATGAATTCTCGTAAAATCTGATTTATATTTAAAGTTAAAAAAAAATATTTAGAAGGAATCAAAAGTTTTAATGGTAAAAATATTCTTTCACACAAAAAAATATCTTCCAAATAGCCAAAGACTGCTTATAAAAATTGGCAGTGCATGCATAATTCGATTCAGGGGAATTATTGAAGAAATAACAACAAAGAAGTTTAAAATTTTTATAAACTTTTCATCTAAAAAGCCTCAAAATTAAAAAATGCGAAGAAAAATTTATAAATAAATTTTCATTGAAATAAATTTTTCAGTCAAAACAAGGCTTTAATTTTTTAGCATTTTATTTGCATATATGTATAAATTAAATATTAATTTTTACCTTAACATTATTATACAGAGTAGTTAAAAATAATTTTGTGGTAAAGGTATTAAAAATAATAATATGTAAAAATGTATATCATGTATGAAAAAGTTTTATAGTAATAATAATATATATGAAAATATATATCATATGTAGAAAATAGTTTTATAGCAAAAATTCCAAATAATATTCCTTCAATTATTATTGTATGTTTAAATAAAACAAGATTTCCTAACTTTAAAAAAATATATTAATTGTTTTAAAAGAAAATTGGAAAGTTTATTTTTTTAAAAAAAAGAATCATGTATGCAAAGGAACTGTTTTTTGAGCGTTTAATATCCAAACAAATTTCTGATATTTTAATTTTTCCAACTTCACTCAAAATATTATTCTAAGACTGGTTCAAATTTTCTAATCTGAAACAAGCCCAAAATTTAAATTAAAAATCCATTTTTTACGTATTCTCTTTAAAAGGTGTAATTGTATTTCGGACTATTTTATGTCGTGGAAGACCGTTCAATTTCTATCTTGTTTACTCTATCTCTGTGACGTAGTTAGACTCGCTCTGTTTGGAGATTTTGGCGCATTTTGAACTGGTTCTAACCTCGAATGCTGAAGAGTTCCCAACAAAATAATCAATTTTGGGATATTTAATCTATAAGAGCTAATTAATTAATTAAAGATATTCAACTGTAAAATTAATTATATACACTGTTTACTTAAAATAAATAATCAAATCATTTTCTAAAGTCTTCTTGACATACAAAAAAATAAGACGCTTACCTTTTGACATTAACTATATTTTTTGGAACAAAACTGACAATCTTCGCAATCCGCTGAAAACACAATTTCTGCTATAAAACTATTCGTCTTGCCCTCCAAATTACTCATCATAGAACCCTTACTGTCATATATCTTGGTAAAGTGTATTTAAAAGAATATTTCTTCAAAGTATATCGCTAGAGTATTCGTAAAAATGTTTATTCTATGCAATTTTAAAGTGAGTGGTACTAATAAGTACCGTCGGTAGATAAAGGGTTAATATCTTCATATTCTGAAACGGATGTAAAATTGTTTCATTTATAATATATTTTAATTATGGTGCAATAATTAAAACTATAACATAAAAACAAAAACATACTATTTTGCTATGTTGGCGATCCCTGAACATTTAGTAGAAACAATTTTTAAAAGAAAAATTCTGCTAAATGCCGAAAAACCGGTATTTAAACCTGTGAATACCGGTATTTTAAAATTGTGTAAATAGCTTACACACAAAAAAAAAATACCGGTATTGCAATCCCTAAAGACTATGTTTACATCTACGGAGGAAATTAAAGGCTTGGCATCATATCCGAAGCAAGCGCTGATATTGGCGAGAAAACAGCATGGCTTTATAACCCTGCAGAATTTCATCTCCCTGATTAGTGTCTTAAGCTTGCTATTTCTACCTGCTTCGATTTTGGCGGGATAAAAATTTCTATCTAATCCCTACTTCTCCTAGCTAACGCTTTCCTTCCACCTGCTGTTTAGTAGACTCGTTCCTTCCCTATTGTTTGGATTCCCCCGAGATCAAGACGCTAGTCATCTCCCTGTTTCGCGTACCCTTTTACTGCTCTATAAAAAGAGGGCTTTCTTTAACGACTTCTGGAGTTGGTCAAGTTTGAAAAAGATGAATAATATGAGAATTCGCAATACTTTTTATGAAATAAAGTAGCTTTAGTGTCGATTTTTTCCAGGTTAAAAATAGAGAGGCATGAAACCTATAAGAACTCATCAATGTATTTACTTTTCAATTTTCTTTCATATCATAATTTGATTCGGTAATACATATTTAGTATTATAATTTCATTTCATGTTTTAATGTTCCTTTTTGAATTTATTCCAATCTAGTATTTTTAAGAAAAAATTTCATCTAAAGTTTTCATTTTTGTTTTTTCTTTATTAAGAGTTATAAGTTTTATTGTTCAATTTTCTTTCTGTTTGATATTTCTAGCGTGTTGTATGTTTGTATTGTGTTTTGGGGGAGTAATTAATTCAAAAATATTTTTTGAATGTTGTCAAATCTATAGCTATTACATTTTCTTGTAAAAATTTATCTTTAAGTATAAACATGCAAGCATCAACTCGAGTAACATATTTGAAATTATTTATATCTGCTGAAAATAATCTTATCAATTTTATGTTTCAAAGTTTTCTTTTTGAAAATCAAATCTTTTATTTTTAAACGTTGTATTCTACGTAATTAATTCTCTCCCAGTATGTCATGTTATTATATCTTTAATACTTACATTTAAAATGTTACCTGCATATTCCTTCATACTTTTTTAAATGTTCAATAAATAAGAAAACAAAACTTTGTTTAATTCTGTTAATCTAAATGTTTTCTAAAAAAAAAAAATTAACTTCTGTTCATTTGTTTATATAATTGTAAATTTATTTTTTTGATAGAATTGTAAATGCTTCAAAATCCTTTTTTAAACAGTGCTTCTTGAAATAAAGGAACATCAAAATCCTTCCATGGTGAGCCAGTACTTTATCACGAAAATGTTTTTGTTTATTTGTCAAATAACCACTTGTAATAGTAATTTTTATTTGAATTTTTTTTTAATCCAAATCTTTATTTGTAATTAACCTTATGATTTACTGCATCTTGATTCATTTGAACACAAGAAAAAGCCTGTGTTCTTCTGTAAATCTTGAACATTTATATTTATTACACTATTTTACTCTCTTTTCAATATTTTTAATAGAATTCTTTGGTACTTACGTATTAACACAACTTATTGGCGACATTACATGTAATGAAGGACATGATTGCCAATTCAGTGCATACATCACATTTAAAATTGGAATTGCCAACATGGTGAACTACCTTGAACATTGGTGATTGTTGCGATAATATGTATGTACCAATTCTTTTCTCAAGATAATCTTCTTGAGACTCTCTGTTTCATGTAGCATTTGTGATATTTTCAAACCTATTTTTAACAATATTCACATTGGTTTTCATCACATTTTTGACACATTGGTATTTTATTTCTATTCCGACTATATTTTAAATATTTTCATAAGTTTTAACAAAGTAGATTTTTGAGACATCTTTCACCTTTAAATGTTTTGAAACATTCTTCACATTTGACTTTTTTCACCTTCACAATTAAGTGCTTTTTTAAGTTATGTGATGCATTTTCATAGACATGCATGACTGCTTATTAGTTTCTTTGTGATGTATTTGATAACAATGACAAGACATTTTTTAAAAGTTCTGGGTTCTGAGATGAATATAGTCAATTCATAATGAATTCATTATGATAAACAAGAAAGTGACAATAAAAACTTGTATTGGCTACAGTTTCTTTGTAATATGTAGCATTGCTTAGAAAATTTTTTATATATTATAATATATGTCAGAGATACCTAATGATTTCTTTAGCTCTGTCACTTGTAATTTATGTGGGAAGCATCTCTGATGAGCGTCCAACAATAATAACCCAATATTGCCATTGACCAATTCCCCTGGTATAGTTTTTCTACCCTGGCAATATCTTGATGAAGAGGTTTGCTGTGCTCATCACTGACCTGCCTGCAGTTATCAGGAAAGAGATCAAGCGAGAATCCAGGAAGTGGATCCTTAAGGACATATTGTAGCCAAAATCCTGAACTAAAGCCGACATGTCCTCAATCAGATCCTTGTAGTTTTCGCCTTTGTCATTTGCAAGGAAGTTTGTTGGCACTTGATAGAGTGCAAAATGAACCTGTTTTTCTTTACTTTTAAGAAATTTTTCAAACTTGGGGTCTTTAAAAAGCTGTTTAAATTGAGGACCAACAAAATTTCCTTTATTACTCTTCTACAATGAATCAAAGTTTTTCATGCAGGTACTTGAATTTTTTCTTATCCACAGCTTTTACCAATTTTTTTGCCAGACCAAGTTTGATTTACAGAGAAGGAATAATGTTATGTGGCTCTGCCACAGGTGGATGCTGTACATTCATTTCTCCAGGCTTAAAAGATTCTCTTTGAGGGGAACTTTTCTTGATGTAGTGCTTAGCAATTATTCTGCTGTTCCACAAACAAGGAAAACAGCAGTATTTTGTATATCCTGGCTGCAAGCCCATGACTAAGTAGACCCTTTGACCAAGTAGAGTCAACAATGACTTTACTTGGAAGTCAGCATAGATCTGCCAATAATACTTCCTGTAGTTAATCATCTCAAAAGCTGTTAACTGCAGGAGGTGGTAAGTCTCCTTCATATAGACAGCATTTGCAACTGGTATGTGTGGTAGCCGATTCCTGTTATTTAGCAAAACTGCATTGAGACTCTCTCAATTTGGAAGCATTTGAAAATAGCCACCATTCATTAGGCTCATGTGCAATGCAGAGTTCTTTTAGTAGAACTTCAATGTCATAGCGAAATAAAAGACTTTCTTCTTTTCTATAGAAAGACTTGGAGTGCTGATGTATGCAAAATGAAATCACTCTGATATTTTCTTTGGTAAGATTCTACTGTTGAAGTCTTGAGGCCAATACCTCTACTTTGTGTTTGGACAGATTCAAATCATGAAAAAGATTATTGAGTTCAACAGAGATAATTGTATGTGATATTTTATCTAAGCACGCGGAAAATAATCGTCATGCTTAGTGCCACCACATGCTGATTCTTGAGGAGAAACATGTAACATTGAGATTCTCCAGGTCTCAAATGATACAATAATCTGTTGGAGGCCCAGGAATTGGGAGTCCTTCACGATGTAAGACAAGTCACAGAGCAGAAAGGGTCAATCTTCTTTCTCTTGATAAAACCTTTAGAAGTTGGTAGTGCCATGCAAAAAGAACAGTCTGTAATGTGATTGGAAGGCTTCCTCTAAATCATGGGCGCAGCAAATAGCATTGAATCCACTTTGAAAGTGCTGATGCTCAAGTGTGACGGCATTTGTGTGAGGTCCAATATTTGTCTTTGTAGTCTATTTTGCAACTGAAATACAAAGGATTTGCTTTCTTAATTTCTTTGCCCATAATTTTTTCTGTGTAGATAATGTTAATTTTTCACTACTATAACAAAAGTTATCTATTGTATTAACATAGATATATGAGGCATTACAGCTTTGAAAAATATGCACAAAATTAGAAGAAATGTCTCTTTTTTTTCACTATTACTTGTTATTTTGTAAGGAATTTTATCATATGTATTTATCTTACTGAATTCTGCTATGTATTAATGGATTATATCATTATGTTGCTATTATATCATTGAGATATCTATATATAGGATACATTATTTAAATAAAGTAATAATTAAATTCTTTTAAATGGGACTGCAGATTGGTGATTACCATTGAAGACCTAGTACATTCTCTGGGAACTGGTATAATTTTTTAGTGTGGCACCTTATAAGTGAATACCTGTTGTGGTATCTAAAATAAACCAGTACTTAGACATCTTGCGAAGACGATCGTTTTGGTGTGATCAATAAAGTACAGGCATTCGGAATGGAAGGTGCCCTGATTGAATCTTACATTAGTGACCCGTTGACTGAAGTAAGAAAATGAAACTTTCTGTACTGTCATGGCGCCATCTACCACAAGAAAAATAAAAAAATATAAGAAAAAAAATAATGAGAATAAATAAACTCATTCTCTGTAACGAACATAAGAAAAAAGCGTTCGCCTAACCACCTCACTGGTGGGAGAGTAGTGTAGCTGTATCTATATAAACCTGTACTTAGACAACACACCAAGCCGATCATTTTGGCGTGATCGATAAAGTACTGGCGTTCAGAATGGAAGGTGCCTGGTTCCAATCTTCCTACATACCTGTTGCCACAATGTAATTTCTTTTTTCTGCCTTGAGAGAGGTATTGGAGCTCTGACAATACCAAACTGTTTTTGGAATTTAATTTTGCCAAGAGCACCCAAGCCCAGGGCTGGCTCTAGCAGTTTTGCCGCCCTGGACAAAAATGGAAAATGCTGCCCCTCTCTCTAAAGCAAAAAATTATAATTAAAAAAGATAAATTGCTCACATACATACACACCAATAAAACTTGAATAATTTTTGAAAACAAAAAGACTGCATAACATATATATGTCATATATATGTAACACATGAAATTTAGGACATAATTACCTGTTATTATTTCAAGCGAGTAAAATGTAAGTAGAAATCACCTATTTCAGCAAGCCAATTTCTTCAAAAAAGGGTCTAAAGATAATTGGGATCACAAGCGTTTTTTTAAATGTAAACTATACTCAAGATAAAAATAAAACATCCCCTGTTGCTCTTTATCTACTAAAAACTCTTATTACCCCTGTCCCGTTTTGGATAGCTTGACATCAGACGTCGTATGGGTGAAAGAAATGTCTGTAGTGATCTCATTCCGGGATGGAGAGAAAGTTATTAGTGAAAGATGTGTAAACATATCAAATTTCATGATTTAACATATACACCTGCCTCGAATCCTACAAGTTTCAATATAAAAGAAAACTATCTTTAAACATACAGACTGCAAAATAAGGTACATTAAATGAAATACCAAATTAACACCCAATAATATTTCAAAAAATATATTGAATTTTTTGTAACCAAAAAAAAAAATTTTTTTAATTCGATAAAAATGCAGCCTTTAAAATTTGCCACCCCGGGCAAGAGTCCAGTTTGTCCGGCCCTAGAGCCGCCCCTGCCAAGCCAAATAGTCACTCTAAGGACCTTTAACATGCCGCATAATCATATGTGGTTGTTGATAATTTTTTTACATCATGGAAATCCACCAATTTGGGCCGGGGTCGAAACCACAGCAACAAAAAAAACCATGAAACAAGACTTAAAATATATATTGCATATTTCATTATTACACCTTTGTAAAACAAAAAAAATTGGAAATTTTCTATAACAAGAGCCGATCAGATTTTTGGTTGATTTGTCGAATCGGCCGCTTTTCGCGCCAAGTGTTTTCTCGCCAAATCGATAATTGCGCTAAATCTGGTAACCCTTCTGAATTTGTTCTTCAGTGAAGAAGTCGTTTTTGACAAAAAACGTGCCAAATAAGCGATTTTTCTAAATTTGGCGGAGAAGCGGCCGATTCGACAATTTCACCAGATTTTTTTGTTATGATGTTTGTGTTCAGCATTTTAAAATCACTTAGGATTGGGTACTTTCTTCTAAGAAGCATTTTCATTGTTGCCTAGTGTAATTATTACATTTAGCTTTTGTTAAGAATTTGATGTATGTAAGGATTACTATTGTTGTAGATGTGCATACATGCCAGTTTTTAATTTTTTCTAACTAGCTTTTCATTAATATTTTCTTTACAAAATATTATAATTTGTATAGTTAAGTATTTTAAGCTGTATTCTGAATTACTTATTTCTAAAGAACAATTAGATGTTTTATTCTAATATTTTGTATGATGATCTTTTCTTCAGTATTAAAAGCTGTTACTGTACTTGCATATAACATCACTGCAGCAAAATTTGCATTGCCTGAATCGTGTCATGAGCAAAAGAGAACAATAACAAAAAAGATTCATATTTTTCTGCTTTATTTGAAAAAAAATAAGATTTTCATTTTCAAAGGGCATTGTGGAAAATGAGCTGATATTGACTTATGGTTGAGTCCAAGCATTCTTTCTTTATCCCAATGCTGACGCCATATGAACACACACTCATAGGATTCCAAATCATGTGCTGCTCCCCTGTGTTTCTTATGCTTCCATTTTGCCCAGCTCAACAGTTTGTGTGTAGACATCTGTTTTGAGATCAATAAATTTGTGTTTATGATTGACCTATGTATAAAAGAACCCTTTTCTTTCTAGTTTGTTTATCTGGTAACCTTTCCATGGTGCATTTCTTATTTGCATATTTGATATCATAGTGCAATCCTGTGGTGCTAATTTGGCTTCAGTGAGGTTTATATGTAAGTATTGCTGTTACTGTAGCTTTAATATACTTTCTGTTTTTAAAATGATACATACTAATTTTGTTTTCAATATCTTTAAGTATTTTTAAGGCCTTGTGTGTCTTCTTCTGTATGGTAATCTGGTACCATTAAAATCAAATAAATTGTTTTTAACAGCTAATTCTGTTTTAAAAATGTTAAAACATATAAATAAGTTTTACATTCTTCTTCACTAAGCTTTTTTCTGATGAAGGGTTGATCTATTTTATCTTATATGTGTATTTATATCTAATTTATCTGTTGATTCTTATGTCTTTTCAGAATGAATCTCTCAAAATATGTTATTTGTGTCTGGGTTTATTACAATCTAAAGTTTATAAGTTTTTTTGTATGTTTTAAAACTTTAGGGATAATTTAACAAATTCAATGATGTTCAATGTCAGTTTCAAATTTAACTTTCTATTCTATTTTGAAATTTCAAACCATAGTACAGTTGAACCTCTATATTATGAATTTTTCTATATCGTGATCTTTTTCCTGGAATCTTGAACACTTCACAATTTTCTTCATAAAATAACCTCTCAATAGTGAAGTGTATTTTCTATATAGCAAACTTTTTCTTTTGTGATTCAATTTTTTTTCTGCTTATTTTTAAAGTATTTTTCTGAACATTTCAAATTATTCTCTTTCTTAATACATTTTATGGTGATCATAAATCTTGAACTGGTCTTATTAGGGGCCTGACTCGCTGAGTGTAATAGAATTCTAGGCATTTCATCTAAGAAGTGCAACCTTTAACCCCCATTATCCCAGTTCACTAGATGTTTTATAGAAACATCTTCGATATCCCCTTTCAGCGTCAGTGGAGTTGTCCTGAGTCCCTGTGTTCTAGTTATAAAATGATATATGTTTAATATTACTTGTACGTTTTAAATGAGAAAATGTCCTTAAAATTTGATAGTTTTAATATAAAATTATTTTCTTAACATTTAAAATACAGTGTATTCAACATTCTTTTTTCTTGTTTTCCTTGCAGTTTTTTCCCCCCCTTTTTGATGGGAAAGATATATAAAATAAACATATATTAAAATTTTTAAAATAAGGTGGGAATAATTACTTTTTTTTTCATACACATAGAGTTTGTGTGAATTTAAAATTTCTTTTATGTGGTTTATAAAGTATATTAAAAGATAGACCTCTATATAACAAACTTTTTCTGTGATTTAATGACTTCGTTATATAGAAGTTTGACTGTAATCAAATATTTTCTTAAATTTACATCTACTTTTTGCTTGTTTAATAAATTGCTACAATTCTCTAGTTATTTTGCTTGAAAAAAAATTTTTAGATTTGCTTTTTTTTTTAAAAATAGTCGAAAACTTTATTACATTTTTCTTATACTATTTTTTCTGAGTTTGTAGTTGTGTATCTAAATTTAATAATTCAACAAATTGTTTTTTTAATAGTATATTTCATTATTTTTGTAATTCAACTTTGTTGGAACATTAATGCTGTTTTATTCTTAAAATTTTAAAACACATAGAATTTTATTTCATACTAGCTGGTTTACCTGTTCTTCGCATGGGTGAATTTAAAAATTAAACAATACAGACTGAAGGATAAAGAAGTTTTTAATGAGTTAATTTTACGTGAATTGTGAATTAAACAAAAAAAAAGCTTTTTGCATAACTCAGCTGAACAAAAAACCATGTTCGCTAAATTTTATGTCTTTAGATATAATAGCTGATTTTTTTATTATTATTTATGACGTTATTATCATATATAACTTTCTTGTGGGTCGATTTTTGAAAACACCTACCTGCTCAGCAAAAGTAACACATTGTTACAAATTTTGTGTAATAAATGTTTAAAATAGTGTAAATAATTTGTATTTGGATGTGTAATATGTTATTACTTTCTGATGCATTTATTTTATGTTAAATAGCTGTTACCCACGACTTCGTCCACGTGGAATTTTAACAAAAAAGTGTTTATTCACTTCGCAGAGTTTATGAAATGTCATTCTTCTATTTTGTGAATCTATGTTTCTTTTTTGTTTTATTTATTTTTTCTTTGTTTTTTGTTGAGCAAAGGGTGAAAGGGATGCATGACCTTTGACACTGTCGATGGGGTGAGGACTAAAAGCATTAGGATCAAAATAGATCTAAGTAGCAGTAGGGTGAAACCCGAACACAAACAAAGCCGCAAGGAAGGGGGTGAAAGAGACGCATGACCTTTGACAATGCAGTTAAGGACTGTAAAACCATTAGGATCTAAGGACATGAACAGGAAATGTTGCGAGTGGCAGCAACCTAATCAAACAAAAAAGTTTGATATAACTGCTAGAAATCGTTGAGACAGAAGGCTCGCGAAATGAAATAATCCTTATTGAATAAAAATAATCCCTATTGAAATAAATAATCCCTGTTTAAATCGGATATTGCTCACTATTTCATTGGTTTTAATTTAATTTTCTCGAAACCCTAATTTTTTTTTCTAAAATAAAAGTAGCCTAAGTTACTCCTTATAACATTAGCTATCTGCCAGTGAAAGTTCCGTCAAAATTGGACCAGCAGTTTCAGTGATTAGCTGGAACAAACAGACAAAAATTTTAAAAATTGATTTTTTCATATAAGTACCATATATACTTTTAAATGCATTTAGTAAAAAGCTGTTAATTTCAAATTACAAACCGACACTTCATTTTTATTTATATGTATAGATTTTTATGTTTTTTACTTCCATTTCACAGGAAGCATTTTTTAAAACTGAATGTTTGATGGGATAATCATTCCTTTCTTGCCTTTTTTCATGAAAATAACTTAATTGTATTCCATATACAAAAAAATGTTGTGCATTATTGATGGTAGATTTACAAATTCTGAAAACACTGAATACACAAATTTTTTTCGTATGTATTTAGAATACCTGAACACTTCATGGAATGTAAGTTTTGAGTATTTAACATTAAATATACGAAATTTTAAAAAAGAATAAATATATCTTTTGTTTATTTTCTAGTTTTATATTTTTCATTTTTATTTAATTAGTCATTTCTCCTGTCATATTTGTTAAAAATTCTTGATATTATTAATTAAGACATTTTTTTAAATCTGTTTTGAATCATTTTTTATTTAATTTAATATTATAACAAATCACTCTTTTGGGTTCACTATCTCAATGTGTTGATTCAATGTTATCTCAATATTTTTAAAATATTTATTTTGAAATCAGTTTTCTGATTACTTTTAACTGTACAAATTTTTGTAAATACTATTCATTTTTTTCTTTTGTAGTTTCTTTTTGTGTCATTTTAATAGATTAAGATATAAATTATTATAAATTTTTACTAATTTATTTAATACTTTTTCCTAATGATCGAATCTTACCATGTTCTATTTTCTTAACCAGTTTATGTAATTCATTTTTACATAACTTTTTAGTATGTTTGCTTATAAATTCAGTTCCTTTATCTCTGAAGTATTTTGAGTTTCTTACTTAAAACATGTTTTTTAAAAGATTTAATTATTTTTTTCCCTCAAGTATATCGCAGTTAGCATGTAATTGGTATTATACGACTTGTATTTTCATATGGTCGCGGCAGCCTAATGGTCAAAGTAACGGGCTCGTAGCCGTCTTGTCATGAGTCCAAGTCCAGTACACCCACTAAAGCCCCACTGTTTAGAGGGGTTGATGCACGTTGATTCTGTTGAGAGCTCAAATGTCCTCTTGTTACTGTGTTGTGGTAGTTAGGAGAGGGGGATGCCAGCTCAGGTGTCGTCCTCATCACTTGACCATGTTTCAGAATAATGAGGTCTGTTGCCAAAAGCTCTCAAGTAGCTGAATAGTGGGATGTCAATATTCATTCACTCACTGTATTTTAGCATGTGTGTGTACATTTAACCAACTTGCCATTTGTTATCCATATGGGATATATATGCATGTTTATCTTTTTAAAAATTGCCTAATAATAGGTTTCTATTTAGCATTCATATCTTGTTCATGTAAGTATTCTTCTATTTGTATAATACAGTAGAACCTGTTTTTGTGTGGTAGATAGGGACCACATAAAAGTAACCGCACAAAAATAATATTCGAAAATATCAAATTCTTATATATAACAAACAAATTCCTCGAAACATTAAAGAAAAAAATTTTATGCAGTGGAAAGGGACCGCATAAAAAAAGTCGCACTTGGAAAATATGCCAATCATTTACAAAATTTATGACAAAGAATCTATTTGGGAATCCATGACAAAATGAATAATTAGATTACACATGGAAATATTATTAAAACATTTAGTTTCCCATTGTATACATGAAGAAGTTTTCAAAATGCACATACATAATTCACTGCTACTCATCGTAATCCAAATTGCTCATCTTCTTGTGATGAATTAGTTAAAAATTGCTTTTGTCACTTGAAGATACAATTTCAATTGATTTATTATTTTGGCACCATAAAGTAAGAGATAAGTTTTTCCAACGGAGATCAATTGGTCAGTTGCTTGTAAATGTCACGATAACCAAATATGCATGATCAAAACTCTTTTTGAAATTTCATACTCCTTTCGGAATTGGTATCTATTTTAAGAAAATCCTTTCCCAATTTGTTTGAAAGCTGTATCCCTGTATATATTTTATTCGCTCTCAAAGTCAGTCTACATAATCTCAAATTATTGATAATGACACAGTCATTTAAAATTTCATCTTCAATCAAGCGCGGGCTATTGACATGTTGAGTGAAAGCAATTGAACATGCATTGTCAGGAGACTGTTTATAACAAATGAAGAGAGTGTCTTGAAGTGTATATATGTACATTGTGCAGTGGCGTAACGTACAGCCTTGTAACCCCGGTACTCTAGTGGGGCCCAAGGCATGACTGACGCATTGTGCACTTTTACCTAATTTATAAAACATTAGACCCAAAACCTGACTTTGCAGGGGGGGCCTAACATTCTCTGTCATGTCACTGGTACATTAATAGAAAGCATTACAGGGGCTTCAAAGCCGTGGTGGTGGTGATGGGACTAATACCCATCTGGTGTAGTGGAACTAGACCAGATCCACGAGCCCATAAATCTGTACAAAGTCTAAGAACAGCAGTGGGAAAGCAGCAGCCTCCGCACAGGAAAAACCCAGACATTGTAGAATGTGCCAAGAAGAAAAAGGACTGATGTTACATTTGCTGCAAATTGGGAAGCTTCTTTTGCCACCTTCAAATTTCATGCTCCTCAGGTGACCAGTCGAAAATCGCAGAATGCTGTCTGTTATGATCTGGAACCCTTGAATGATATTGTGGATCCAGGGTGTCTTTGAAAGTACCATGAGTGTACAAGAAAGACAACCCAGGTTCTACATATTAATTCTTTAGCTCTGGAGTATATCTCGGTTGAGGTAAGGACCATGTGGTCATCTGGATCCACAGGATCGCTTGCAGCCACTTTCGCAGGGTCATCCACTACTTCGTTCCTGGGCTGGCCTACATGGCCAAAGCCGTTGAAATTCATATTCCACATAAAAAAGATTGCGCTGAAGAAATTGCACCAAAATAAAATTGCATAGAAAAGAAGTGCACAAAAACAGGTTCTACTGTACATTTTTTTTATTCCTTTATTTCATTAATTCTCTTATTTCTTAGTTCCCATTTCTGGATCATAATAAATTTTAACTAAACCATATTTTTAATTGCAATTTATACAATTTCTTTTACTTATTAATTTATAATATTTAGAAACAAATTACTGCTAATCTTCATTACAAATTTTTACTTGCATCTTAGATATTAAGTTTTCTTTATCCAAATTCTTTCTCGTTTTAATAATATCAATTTTAAGAACCTACCGTGGGTGAAGAGTATTCCATTTGATCTATTTCATTTTATGCCCCACTTCACTTTTTCATTATCTCTCATTTCTCTTTTCCTATTTAAGTTACAAAAATAAATTTAAAATCATCTATGTGAGCTTCATGGTTCAATGTTGATATAACAATGTTAAATTGAAATACATTGAAAACAAAGTTGAACATCATATTGCATTTGATAATGGAAATTATATGTTAAATGTGTAAGAAAACACATTTGTGTTTTAAGTATTTATGTTTGTTGTACTTGCTATTGATTTTCCTACCACTGGATTTTTAATTAAATTATTTGAAGGATTTTAAAATGGATTTTGGAAAATAGGAACTATGAAAGATTTTAGGTTTTGAAAACTAACTATATTATCCATAAACACAAAAATATAAAAAAAATTTGTGGCTTGTATTTCACTAAATTTCAAAGATATTTTTATTCAGTGTAATATTGTAATTTTTTATTTGATGAAGAAAGTTATGATACGAGAGGTGATTCAAAACAAAGTTTACAAGCAGCAGTATTTGGAAAGTAGTAATCATAGATGGAAATATTGCTACTCAAAAGTGGAGACAAATGATGCTTTTTGTCTTACACCGGTTGTGCAAGCACATAGTATTAGTACTCAAACCTGTAAGAGCAACAGTAATGGCAAGACCTCTAGAGAAGTGGTCTCATACAGAGGTGTGAACCATGATGTGCGATTCTTATGGGCCAAGAGTGTGTCCCCACCTGACATTCACAAACAAATTGTGGAAGAGTAGGGGGGGCAAGTTTTTTTTAAGCCGGCGGAGTGCGAGAGTGGAAAACTGCAAAATGGAAGCGAGTGGCGTCCCATACAGCTCTCCAGATTCAGGAATTGCTGCAAAAGCTTAGGAGGGAGGTCTGGAGTCATCCCCCCCCCCCTTTCTCTCATGGCTCCCAGTAAGAATTTCCTTTTTCTGGCAATGGAGAAACACTTATCCAGAGCAAAGTTAACTTCAGATAGTGATGTTCAAACAGTTGCCGATGACTGGCTCAATGGCCAGGGACCTATTATTACCAAGACGGGTGAAACAAATGAGTCCAGCGGTCTGATAAAGGACAAAACAGGTTTGATGATTAAGTAGAAAAGTGACCGCCACATGTCTCTTAATTCCCATTTATATCTTGTCTCTATTATTAATGAATAATTTTTCATTTTGTAAACTTTTTTTGGATCACCCCTTGTATATTGAATAAATTTACTCATTCTTATCAACCAGGTAATAAATGACTATACTTACCGTGTCAGAATGTATGATAGTGACATTGAAAATGCAGCAAATTAAAGATAAAATATTGTATGGAACTAATTATTAAATAATTTATAGCATAGTGTGTGCTGTAAAATATAAAATTGCATTGCAACTACCTAATTTTTGTATGCTTTTGAAATGATACGGTCTAAGAACGACTTGCTCGTTTTTAGCCTATTGGTTGAGACTTAATACAGTTTAGGGTTGTTGACTCTTACCATTAGTGATCTATGTTGAGATTTAAACTGAACTATGTACTGCTGCAGCCATTCAGATATCGAGGAAAACAGTTTCCAGATCACATAATTCTGTGTCGAAAAACATCAAAAAGGAAAGCAGAAACAAAGTGAAAATTTATCTAAGAGTTATTTTATATTACTTTTACAGAAGTGATTATTTTTATTAGAACTTTTCCCCGTTCTTATCTAAAAATGAAGGTAATTGATTCTTTATTCGCTTTCAAATTTCCTAAAAGTGAAGTGTTCCATTAAATATATATATATATATTTACAGATGCTAGCAAATTAGAAAAAGAAGTTACTTTTGTATGATTATTGTAAAAAGTCTCTTTTTCTTCATAAACACATAATTAAACGTTTACATACTGAAGCCGAAGAAAAAGCAAGTTAGTAAAATGTACAATACCTCTGGAAATGGTATTGATTCATGATTTTTGCAAATTTATACCAAAGACAGGCCTCATTATTTGGAAATTTTCAAAGTAGTCTTTCCTGCTAATTTTATGTTAAAACTTTTTGTAATTCCTAACAAATCTAAACTCTGTGACACAAAAGCCTATGAGGGCAAGTCTCATTATTTTGAAATTTTCAAAACGACCTTTCCTGCATATTTCATACTAAGATATTTTATAATTCCTACCAAAACTGAACTCAGATTGCAACCCAGCTCATGAGGACCAAAACCAACTGTGCCCATCTCAGTTTTCTTGACAGTTTTCTTCTCCTGAGCTGCATCAGATGTTCCGATCAGGTGGTCAGTCTGACACAAATTCCTACCAAAGAGAGGCCATATCTTGGTGAAAGTTGTATATGAGTCTCCTTCAAAAAGAGTTATTTAAGATGGCGTGTGCTCTCATTCCATGCTTATCCCTCACGTTTGTCAAATGTCCAAGAAGTCTTTCTCTCATTATATTGTTTTTAAAATAAATTTCTGAATTCATGCAAAAAATGCCAAATATTTGTAAATTATCAGAAAGCCATTCTCTGTTAATAGCGATTTTAAAAAACACGTTAAAAAGATAACTATAATGGACAAACTACATATTTGTGAAATTTGTATGAAAGCTTTCTCTGTTAGTAAATCTTTGAAAAGGCATTTGCGAATTCAT
This sequence comes from Trichonephila inaurata madagascariensis, assembly GCA_019973955.1. Lineage (NCBI taxonomy): Eukaryota > Metazoa > Arthropoda > Arachnida > Araneae > Nephilidae > Trichonephila > Trichonephila inaurata. Next base: position 160,043 of record BMAV01016785.1, on the reverse strand, counting down.
AGCAAGGAAAATCCATATATTTGTGGAATTTGTAAGAAGGCATTTTCTGAAAATAGTCACTTAAAAAATCATTTGCAAATTCATTCTGAAGAAAAGCCATATGTTTGTGAAATTTGCAGGATGGCTTTCGCTCGAAATGATTATTTAAAGCGACATTTAAGAATCCACACCGGGGAGAGATCTCATATTTGTGAAATTTGTAATAGGGCTTTCTCTACCAGAGGTAGTTTAAAAGCACATTTACGAATTCATACCAAAGAGAAGCCACATGGTTGTGATATTTGCAGCAAGGTTTTTTCTCACAGTAATTTAAAAAGGCATTTGCGTATCCATACCAAAGAGAAGCCATATGTTTGTGAAATTTGTAATAAGGCTTTCTCTGCCAGAGGTAGTTTAAAAATACATTTACAAATTCATACAAAAGAGAAGCCATATGGTTGTGAAATTTGCAAAAAGGTTTTTTCTGACAATTGTAATTTAAAAAAGCATTTGCGAGTTCACTCCAAAGAGAAACCATATGAATGTGAAATTTGCAACAAACCTTTCTCTCAAAGAAGTAATTTAAAAAGGCATTTTCAAAATCATTTCAAAGAGAAGACAAGTTGTGAGAAAATTGAGGATAAGTTGTGACAAGTTGGTTGAAGGATTTCTCTGGCATTAATTAGTACTTTAAAAAAAACACACAAGAGAGAAACTTCATGAATGTGACATTTGCAGGATGGCTTTCTCTGACATTGGTACTCTAATAAGGCATTTGCGAATTCATACTAAATCGAAGCCATATATTTGTAAAATTTGCAGCAAGGTTTTTTCTGGCAGTAGTGCTTTAACTAGAGAGGCATTTGATAAATCTGTTTAATAATCTAAATAAATCAATCTATCTGTTTGATAAATTTGCAACAAGGTTTTTTGTAATAGCAGTGATTTAAAACAGCATTTGTGAATTCATACAAATGAGAAGTCATATATTTGTGAAATTTGCAAGAATGCATTCTCTCAAAATGCTCATTTAAAGGGATGTTAGCGAATCCACACCAGAGAGAAACCTCTTGTTTGTAAAATTTGAAGTAATGCCTTTTCTCATTGTGCTTTGCCTTTAAAAAACATATCCAATTTCATACCTGAGAGAATCATAGAAAATCATAAGCATAGAAAATCATATGCATGTACATTAAAAGAAAGCTGAAACCTCTGTGCATGAGTTCTGCTAAATATTTTAATTTTAATTCATTAAAAATTTAGTCTTATTTTTGTGCACAAACTTAAATGTTCAAATTTGCATTTAATGATGTTCTTTCTTAGAGTGCTGAAGAGAGAATATTTTTACTTTATGTTCTTAATTATATGGACATTTTTTAGTTTATTCTTTTATGACTTTTTGATACCTTTGATGTAAGTTTTAAATAAATTCATAATTTAATTAGATGCTCTCTTTACTTTGTGATTCTCTGTTATGTTATTTCTAGGAATTCAATATTTGTAACATAAAATACTTTTTTATAGAAGTGTACTTTTAATCGGATTATATCTAAGAGATATATCTATAATCCGATTTTTTGAAACTTTTTCCGCTTATCTGGAATAAAGATTTACATAAGCATTTTATTTATTTATTTATTTGAAAAAAAAAATTATGAAGTTAGATTCCCCCCCCCCCCCCCCTGAGGCGGATTAAGGTAGTTGGAGGCCCATGGGTTCAAGAGTGGAAAAACGAAAACAGTGAGTAAAAGAGTCGCTTACTTTAAATTCTCAAAATAAAATGTATTACTACTAATAAAAATGAATGGCTAAAGAAAAATCTTAACATTATATAAAAAATTTAAAAACCTTACTGAGAGCTTACAGTTTTGCTATAAACTTGATTTCTCTTTGGAAAATTCATCAATTATTTTTGCCATACCTATTTTATCCAAAAGATTTTGTTCTGTATATAATATGATCATGTTCTTCAGTTTGTCTTTTCTTCCATAGTACGTCTTAAATTATTTTTAACACGTTTTAAAACTAAAAAAGATCTTTACCTGATGCATTCGGTGCATTTTAGTGGGTGTTTTCATTGTATCTTAGTTTTCTTTTCATTTCTTGTTCCAATTTGTGTCATCAAAATTAAAAGATTTAATATGTACGTTTCCTTTAATTTTTATGCAGCTTTCTTTTTAATTTCTGGTTATAATCTCTCGTCAAAAATACAGTGAAGTGTTCTATAACAGTTTGATAAATCTCAGCTCATTGGAATAATTCTGCTCTTGACCTATATATATATCACATATGACACTGAATGAATTCCCTATGACATTTTCCCTTCTTTTAAAAATTCATTACCAACTTCTTTACTTTCACAATTTTTTTTTTTTTCCTTTTACTGCCTACGAGCTTATTGAGCTTCCTCTTCAAACAAGAGCCCTGATAAATCAGTTGCTTCTTGTTCCATTTTTCCAAATTCATTTCTGAAATTTCGAATATAATTTTCTTGAGCTTTTAGAAAGCTAGATCATTTTAATTCACATTCCACTGATTGTAATGATTTGCTATTAACATTTATTCTCTGGAGTATAGTATTCCCAATCATAGTTATTAGGGATGTTTCATATTTTTCTATCTGTTTCTAAAGTGAAGTAGCCTCCAGTTTTGTGGTCTTTTTTTCCTCATTCGTATCATGGATTTCAGCCAGGACCGCTTTCATTAATCTTTATCTTGCTATTAAGGCCTAACTTCAACAAACTTGAAACAGTTTGCTTTAAATTAGAAATATCTTTTATCACGTAACTATATTTTATTTCATTTAATTTTCTTAGTAAAATACACTGAAGGAAATAAAAATCCCATCACAAAGAAGGATTTGTGCCATATCGATAAAATTTGGTAGTGTGACATTTGAGAAAATTAACTGTAGCACATGAGTTAGGAAAATTTAATAATTGGTTTATTTACGTCAGCTATTAATTACAGTATACATTTACATTGATGTTATTCATAAGATTAGTTGTTCATTAGTTCACAATATTTTATTTGTGAGGGAGGAGGCAGCACGACCGTTCTCTTAGGTGTTTTCCAACGAACTCTCCTCTCTCTGTTCGGGTCGGGTGGTTCTGCTGTAACACCTTGAATTACACTCGGAATTTCTGGCCAACAGTTTCAGAACGATGTCAGATCACAGACCCTGCAATATTTAAGGGTCAACGTGTGGATAGGAACCCTGTTATCCTATCCACAAAAAAAAGTCGATTTTTCAGCTGTGTGACGGAAAAACGTCACAGTAGGGCGTGTTTATGCATATGAAAGATGACTGAAATTTTAGGTTAGGCACATAAGTATAGCGCTAGTTGCGCCACGTGGAAGATGTGAATAAAGTGTACTTTAAATGCGCACTATAAAGTTTGTGAGTTTTATTTACCATTGAGATTTGACTAAGTGAGTTGATGTTAGTCCAAAATGGCTTTAAGACGACGACAAAGCCATTATCAACAACAGCTCACTGAGTTTGAATGAGGTAATATAATAGAGCTGAAAAAATGTGGTTTTTCTTTCCACAATATTACAGAAAGATTTGGAAGAAATGTATCCACTGTGCTTGATTTTTGGCAGCAGTGGTCCCGGTAAGGCACTACTTTAAAGCTGTTTTCGCCATATATACAAGAGCGTGACCTTAGCGCGGAGCACATTTTTGGACAGAAAGAAATGCTTCAATTTTTATAAAAAAAAATTTACATTGTAACTCATGCATTTGTTTATAGTATAGTGTTTTTAAAATTTCAGAATATTTCATAAATAATTAGTTTTTTCATTTGACATGAAAAGGGATAGTTCATTTAGCATTATAGTTTAGGAGAAAAAATGCGAAACACATTTTATAAAAGAAAAAATGTGTCAACTTGTATAAAAATGAGTAGTATGATAAAATAAGTGATTCTCTATAGGATAGTGAAGCCAGAATATAATATTAATGTTTGAGTACTTTTGTATATGAAAAAATATTCATCGTTTGAGTCCTAATCTTTAACATTAGCCGAAATTTAGCTTACAATTATGGTCTGGCTCGAGCAATTTTCTTTGATTGTAGGAGCTATCTCGAGGTTAATTCGCACACCCTGATTACAAATTTGTACGACTGCGGGACGATTCAAACTGTTGCACTGCGATTTATAAACATCAGTCAAGGTGTGTTTTTCAAAAGAATAACGTCCACCTTCATACCCTGTTGTATTTCAACATGCTCTATAGGGTGTCAACGTGTTGCCTTGGCCTCCTAGATCAGTAGAACTTCCTCTAATCAAGTACGAGTGGGACATCATTGAACGGCAATGGTAGTTTCATCCACAAGCAGAGTTAAACAACCTTATATTTTTTGACTGACCAAGAGCAAAAGGCATGCAATTCCATCCCACAAACTAATATTCAGTACCTGTACGACACATAACATGCACATTTGCATGCTTGCATTTAAAATTGTGGCGGTTACACCGATTTTTAATGTATCATCATTTCGCGTTTGAGATGGCTCCATTCGCGCTTGCGCTTACATTAACCTGTGATCTTGAAACTTTAATCAATTAAATATGTTACCTATACAAATGTATTGCTGAAGTTTCATTAGTCGACAATGTTTTTTTTTTTCTTGGTGTTGAGGTCCCCCTCCCATCTGTGTAAAATGTACCCGAGAATAATTAAGCACGGCAGTGAACTAAAAATAAACTTATTTGACTTGAATAACATTCACTTGTTCAAAATAAAATTTTAGTTAAAAAAAAACGCTTGCGAAAAATTTGCAGATTGCAACAATACAGATATACAGGAAAAAGAGGGATAGGGCTACTACACGACTCAAAGGAAATCATCCGGGTTGCAATATCGATTCAAGCGCTTTTTGTTGCATGTTGCATTTATGAATGGAATCTATCAAGCTTGGGGCCCCTGCTGACGATGGGGGTCTCTGACGGCCGCCACCCGCTTAATCTCCTCCCCTCATGTATCCAATCCCATGCTCAAAATTTTGCAAAATACTTCTAAAAATAGAGAGAGAAAATGTTTAATATAATAAAATTTGTATAAGTGGTAGGTATTATAAAATATTGAAAATTGTTTTAAAAAGTATAAAATTTTAAGTGAGCTTTTGTTTTATAATGGTGCTTTTCATGAAAAATATATTATGTGTGTTCAAATGTGGTACATACAAAATTTTTTATCTTTTAAATATCTCAAAATTTTTTTTTCAACCTATCCTGTCCCTGTTTAAAATTAAGAACAAAATAAAGAAATAGGATTGGGAGACAATGTCAATGATAATTTATGTACGAAATCACTTTCATCATAGCTCAAATGTTGTGTGTTACGTTATTATCTAAAACAGTATATTAACTGCATGTGTTCTATATGTGAGTGATTATTTTTGTTAGAACTTTATTCCCATTCTTATCTAAAATTGAAGATAATTGTTTCTTTGTTAATTGCTTCCAGAAAGTGAAGTGTTCTATCAATTTTTTTTTTTTTTTACAGATGGAAGCAAATAAAAAAAAAGAAGATACCTCTGTGTGATTGGTCTCTTTTTCTTCATAAACACATACGTTCTGAAGCCGAAGAAAAAAAAATGTTAGTGAAATTTACAATACAATGGAAATGGTATTCAATCATAATTTTTGCGAATTTATACCAAAGACAAGTCTCATTATTTTGAAATTTTCAAAATGGCCTTTCCTGCAAATTTTATACTAAGACATTTTGTAATTCCTACTACAACTAAGCTCTCTGGGCGCAACAGCTCATGAGGGCCAAGACTAAGTGTGCCCATTGCAGTTTTCTTGACCTTGGGCCCTGATCAGATGTTACAGTCAAGTAGTCTCAGTCTGACATGAATTCTTACCAAAGAGAGGCCATATATTGGTGAAAGCTGAAAAAGAGTCTTCTTCAAAAAGCGTTATTTAACATGGCAAATGCTAACTCTCATTCAACGCTGATCCCTCACGTTTGTCAAATGTCCAAGAAGTCTTTCTCACAATAAACTACTTTTAAAATAATTTTCCAAATTCATACAAAAAAAGGCCAATTATATGTGAACTATTCAGAGAGCCATTTTTTGTTTAGAGCGATTTTAAAAAACTTGATAAATGGTTGGAATAACTATAATGGAAAAACTACATGTTTGTGAAATTTGCAAGAAAGCTTTCTCTTCTATTTATGTTTTAAAAAAGCATTTGCGAATTCATAGCAAGGAAAAGCCATATATTTGTGGAATTTGCAATAAGGCATTTTCTGAAAATTGTCACTTAAAAAGTCATTTGCGAATTCATTCTGAAGGAAAGCCATATGTTTGTGAAATTTGCAGGATGGCTTTCACTCGAAATGATCATTTAAAGCGACATTTAAGAATCCACACTGGAGAGAGATCTCATATTTGTGAAATTTGTAATAAAGCTTTCACTAGTAGCAGTCATTTAAAAACACATTTGCAAATTCATACCAAAGAGAAGCCATATGTTTGTGAAATTTGCAGGAAGACTTTCTCTCAGAGTAGTAGTTTAAAAACACATTTACGAATTCATACTAAAGAGAAGCCATACATTTGTGAAATTTGCAAAAAGGCTTTCTATGCCAGTGGTGATTTAAAAAAGCATTTGCGAATTCATACCAAAGAGAAGCCATACATTTGCGAAATTTGCAAGAAGACTTTCACTGAGAGTAGTAGTTTAAAAACACATTTACGAATTCATAGTAAAGAGAAGCCATTTGTTTGTGAAATTTGCAAGAAGGCTTTCTGTATCAGTGGTTATTTAAAAAGGCATTTGCGAATTCATACGAAAGAAAAGCCATATGTTTGTGAAATTTGTAATAAGGCTTTCTCTGACAGAAGTATATTAGAAAGACATATACGAATTCATACCAAGGAGAAGCCATATGTTTGTGAAATTTGCGAGAAGCCTTATTCTCTCATTAGTTGTTTAAAAAAACATTTGGGACACCATACCACAGAGAAACCTTATGAATGTGAAATTTGCAGTAGTCTTTTTTCTGTTTTTTATTTGAAAAGCCATTTGCTAATTCATACTAAGGAAAAGCCGTATGTTTGCAAAATTTGTAGAAAGGTACTTTCTGGAAATCATAATTTAAAAGAACATTTACGAACTCATTCCAGAGAGAGACCTCATATTTGTGAAATTTGTAATAAAGCTTTCTCTTTCAGAAGTAGTTTAAGAAGACATATACGAATTCACATCAAAGAGGGGTCATATATTTGTTAAATTTACAACAAGGTTTTTTCTAATTGTAGTGCTTTAAAACAGCATTTGCGAATTCATACAAATGAGAAGTCATATATTTGTGAAATTCGCAAGAATGCGTTCTCTCAAAATGCTCATTTAAAGGGATGTTAGCGAATCCACACCAGAAAGAAACCTCATGTTTGTAAAATTTGAAGTAATGCCTTTTTCTGATTGTGTGTTGCCTTTAAAAAACATATCCAATTTCCTACCAAAGAGCAGCCCAATGTTTGTAATGTGTGGTAGGTCTTTATCTTTCTGTAGTTGAAAAAGGCGTTTCTGAATTCGTACCAAGTAAAATTTGCATGTTCGCGAAATTCGCAGGAAAATCTCCTCAGTTAGTGGTATTTTAAGAAGAGATTTGCAAACTAATAGCGAAAAAGAGTTGTCATGTGAAATTTGTAAAAGAGCGTTCTTCTTGACATTGTGTAATTAAACATTAAAGTACAAACAGCAGAGTGAAGCATTATAATTATGATATTTCTTGGAAAGTGTTTTTTCATGAGATGATTTAGAAAATCATATTCATATAGATAAAAAAATGCTGAAACCTGTGCGTGAATTCTGCCAAATATTTTAATTTATTAAAAATTTAGTCTTATTCTTGTGCACAAACTTAAATGTTCAGATTTACATTTAATGATGTTATTTCTTAAAGTGTTGAAGAGAGAGTTTATTTTTACTTTATGTTCCTAATATATGAACATTTTTTAGTTTATTCTTTTATGACTTTTTAATACCTTTGATGTAAGTTTTAAATAAATTCAAAATTTAATTAGATGCGTATTGCTCTCTTTACTTCATGATTCTATTTTATGTTATTTCTAGAGAAATTCAGTATTTGTTAACTTAAAATACCTTTTTATAGAAGCGTACTTTTAATCGGATTATATTTAAGAGATATATAAATATATTTTAAAGATGGTTTACTTTTACATTCCGAAGGAAATATTTCGAAACTTTAAAATGCATTCTAGAAAAAGAGATTGTTTTATATAAAATTAAAGACAATATATTTATTTAGGTTTACAGACAATTTTAAAATATTAAAAAAAATTTAAAAGGTATATGACATTTTAAATAAAAAAATTTTTATAAAATGTTTTATTATTATTTATTTATGAAGCAAATATACTATGTGTGTTCAAATATGGTGCATATGAAAGTTGTCTTCTAGTTATCTCAGTGAAAAAATTCGTCTCAAAGTGTCGTATCCCCTTAACAATTAGGAACAAGGTAAAAAGATGCTGTGGTGAGACGATGGCTAGGATAATTTATGAAATCGGTTTAATGATTTTTTTTTTTTTGTTTCATCTTTCATTATTGAGTCTATTTTACTGCTGCATCCTAATTTACACGGAGAAAAAAAGACATACTCAAAAATGAACACATAGACATACTCATTTTGAAATGAGTGTGTTTGTTTCAGGTTTGATCACATGGCTTTATCGAATATGAAACCTTGCATGTACTCAAAATCCGAAAAAATGGCTAATTAACACTCTCAAACAAATAGAAAAAAATATTCAGGATTACAGAAATTCTTTTAATATACCGGCTACATATTTTAAAAATTGGGGTTCAGCAACAAATTTAGCTCTCATAAATCTTTCGAACTATTTTTCGTATCTACCACGCTACCCGCGGAAGAACACAAGAGTATTAGATTGTTTTGATTTTTGAATTAAATGTTTTCTCATTTGTATTTCTAAAGTAACTGCCTTTGAACGAAAAATTTAATAGGATAAATATTTACCTTTTTTTAGCGGATTAGTGTTATAAATGTAATGTAATTTACTTGATTCATAATAAGTCATATTGTTTGATTTATTCAGGCATTTATTTATAGGCAAATAATTGTGTTACTTTGGAATAATTTTAAGGTGACCAGTTTTTTTACAATGAAAAGGAGGACTAAAAATTTAAGAAAATGTTACTACATAAATATATGAAATATTTTATTAATTCAAACAAAAATACGTTAATTATGCTTACGTTCCTTTTATTTATTTAAAGGAGTATTTTCTCATTGAATGAACTTTTTCGTTTTTCAATGTATTATTTTCTAATTTATCAGAAATTTTGGAGCAAAAAATATCCTTCATCTTTACTGCAGCTAAAATATCAACATTCAATCTTGATTTCTGACTAGTCCATAAATTACCAACTGGAAAGACTTTTTCAACTGGTGCATTAGTTCCAGGGCAGCACAATGTAAATTAAAAAAGAATAACTAAATTTTCATATGGGATGTGTTTATTTTTAAAATGGTTAAAGTATTTCAACCCATCTTATCAATTTCAGCATTTGATTTTCCAATTGTTTCAATTTTATTATAATTTAAATATGCATTTAGTCTTCCAATTTCTTCAAACAGACCATTATCAAAGATTTTAATATCAGGCATTTCTTTTGATAAAAAATCAACACAGTTTTCTATATCTGCCCAATTTACTTGCGATGAAGTCAAAAAACACCATTGAAAACTGTTATTTCCTGTGATATTTGTTTCAGACTATTCCTCGACATTTTGGAAACAGGACCTATAAAAGGAGGACTGTCCTTCCTCCCTAAAGGAGGACGGTTGATCATCTCAATAATTTTAGCTTTACTTTCATATTGAACTTTAAAATGCCTTGCATGGTTTGAAAAAGGCAAATTTACAAAATAAATTTCCGTTTTCAATTATTAATCTTTTTAAGACTCTTTTATAAGCTTCACCTGTATGTAACGGAATCTTTGAACTCTTATTTTTATACCAACTCTAAAAGGTCTGATTAATTCGAAATTTTGCACACCTGTCAAGGACCGATGATAATACAATAATTTTGTTCCATTGTCCTGATAAGGATCGTGACGATTAACGATTTCCCATTTCCAGATTTGGCGACTAAAAGATTAAGTTTAAACTCTAAAGCAAAAACGCTCATGTCAGTAATTTCTTATAATATAAACCAGTGATTCCCAAAGTGGTCTATATGGACCCCCTGGGGTCTATGACGACCTGCAAGGGGTCCACGTCAGCGAAAAAATAATTTGGGGGTCCATGAGGTGTAAATGGGCTACGATAGCCTAAACCAGATCGTGACTTTAATTTTAAAAAGAAATTTAATAAAGTATAAGCTAGATTTACACTACCTATTTTTTACATCTTTATTTACTAAATTTACTTAGGTTAATATGCAGTTACAAGGCGACAGCATAAATTTTATTAAAAAAGGACCATCATTTCAGTGTTTCTTCCCAGAATGAAGTTAAAGGAGTATAAAACTGGACGTAGCGAATTTTAAGTTTCTCAAGTTGTCACAGACAATCTGCCAGAAATATGACGTTTTAACCATGTTCAACATTTCAATGCCTTTTATTCAGATTTTGCAACCAGAATGCTTTGACTGTGGTAATATCACAGTAGATAATGAATTCACGTTGTCACATTAAAAAAAATGCCTGATTACAAAAAGAACTGATGTTAATAGCCCTAACGAAGATCTTAAAGTAAAATTTAGAAACGAAAGTCAGCAATTCACCTTATTAGCATTTACAAAGATATACCTGTTATTTATGGAACATATCATTAAAGTTTTATATTGCTTTTTCCAGAGAGGAGGAGTTTCACAGTGCAGTTGCAATCTGCAAAATAAAAAGAGAAATAAAGAATGGATATTTGGGGTTAAACCCTAAATGTTGAAAATTTATTATTGAAGCAACCGATTCATCCCACCCAATAAAAAAATTTATTTTATGTAACAATTATTTCATATATTAACTAAATTTTAGTTTAATTAATTCACATGCGTTCTTTAAGTTTTAAACAATCTACTTAACTACAGTTAGAAACATAAAACTTTTGAAATAAGTAGTGCTATACTAGCCCTCAAAAAACATTTAAGCTGATAAATTTGCAAAAATTTAATATTAGTAGTCGGGGTCTACACAAAACCGAAAAACATGGTAAGGGGTCTATGAAACAAAAAAAGTTTGGGAACCTCTGAAATAATTGCCGTTTTTTTGAAAATGGAAATAAATAAATGATAGTTAAAAAAACATGTTTTTATTGTAGATCGAACAAAAAAATGAAAATTAAATTAGTTTTAAAAAACATGCTTAGTTAATCGAATTAAAAAGTAAAAAATAATTCATAATGTAAGAATAAAATGATTAACGAGAAAATTAATGTCATTGTGGTAAAAGTGTGGGTTTTCCGTACTACATTTTCACACTAACTCTGCATTTCGGAATAGAACTAATAAGAAATTATAACAATTGATATTGAGCACCCCACGTTTTTATCACAATGACATTAATTTTCTCGTTAATCATTTTATTCTTATATTAAGAATTATTTTTTCCTTTTTAGTTCGATTAACTATAAAGTGTGTTTTTTAGTTTTTTTTAAACTATAATTTTTAGGAGACTAATTTCTTGTAAATTTTAAAAAACTTTTTTAGCTTATTAGTAAATTTATGGAAAATGTCTTAAAAGTTCTCATAAAAAATTATTTAAAGGAGCTTCAACAATTTCAATATACTTACTTTATGATTCCTTTCACTCTCATTTTCGAATATTGAAAGAATCAAAATTTACTGAACAGAAATTACAGAATGAGCAAAATTAGTTAATAAAATTGAATGTAATCTATTTCAAGAATGCTTTTTAGTTTTGGACATAACGTATAAATATTAAATCTACTTAACTACTAATCTTTAATGAATATTTTATCTTATTAATAATTGATCTACATTGTTTAAATTGTATATCAGTACTTGCATATTATCAACAACCTTTTGGTGACATGAAATGAAGCATATGATTGCCAATTCAGCGCACATGACACATGCAAAATTGGTATTGCCATAATATGTAAGTACTGATTTATCTTATAATCCTGCATCACTCGCGTGAAAAAAATGACCTAAAGTTCTTGCGCAGGGTATCTCACACCCCCAAGGCTGCTTACGTTCTGGTTTTACCGTAAAAGTTGTATACAAAAGCTAAAAAGAAAAGTAGAAAATACAATATGGGTGGTCTCTTCAGGGAAAGTGCGATGAGCGGAGTGATTGTACTTCGATACATTTGGTTCACAGTGAAGAGGAATCGATTTCGGCTGAGCTAAGAAGATTTTGGGAGATAGAAAGTTTAGGAATACTTGACAAAAAGGATTCCGTAACTTTAGGTAATGGGGATGAAGAAACACTTGGTGAATTTGATAAATCAGTTAGTTTCGTAGATGGTCGATATCGTGTAAATTTGCCATGGAAACCAGGCATGAGAGAGGCTTTACAAAATAATTAAACTGTCGCACACGTAAGCGTTTTGAGGGGTTGGTTCGTAGGTTTAAATGTGATCACGAGTTGTTCTGCGAGTATAAGGATGTAATTGATGACTATGTTAGGGAAGGTATTGTTGAACGTACTTCTGGTGATTCTTTATCGGATAGTCAGGGATTTTACCTACCCCATCATGCAGTGATACGTAGCGACAAAACCACAAGTCATATTCGAATAGTATTTGATGGTTCAGCACACGAAGGTGGACAGTCATCGTTAAACCAAAGTTTATATACGGGACCAAATTTGCATCTCAACATTTTAAAACTGCTCTTATGTCTTCGAAAACGTCCTGTAGCATTTACAGCTGATGTAAAATCGACTTTTCTGCAAATTGAATTAGACCTTCGTGATCGAGATTTTACATGTTTCTTCTGGACTGCTAATTTGAATAACGAGCCATACGTTTTGAATTTCACGAGAGTTCTTTTTGGACTTAAACCTAGCCCATACCTTCTCGCAGCAACTTTAAAACATCATTTTAAGAAGTACAAGGAGCAATATCCTCATACATTTGAGTTGCTAAATAGTTCCATTTATGTTGATGACCTCATTTGTGGTCAGAATAATGTTCCGGACGCTCTACGTACTACCTTGGAGTGCTTGCAAATATTCAGTGACGCAGGCATGTTATTGCGCAAGTAATTCGAAACAACTTAATTTGTTATGGCAGCAAGAAGGTTTCGAAACGGAATTCTCTGAAACTAGTGCTATTGATCTTAGACCACCAACTAAGGTTTTAGGACTTGCTTGGGCTCCAGAAAAGGATTTAATTTATTTCGATCGAAAGGATTTATTGAAGCTTATGTCACGTAGAGAAGAATCGAAAAGACTTATTCTGAGTGTGGTAGGTCGCATCTTCGACCCCATTGGAATTCTTTGCCCATTCGTTATCAAATTGAAATGTCTACTTCAGGATCTTTGGACTGGGAGAAGACTGGGACTCTGAACTTCCCCCAAAGCTACGACACAAGTGGCAGCAGTGGAGTAGCGAGGCTGAGGGCTTGACTGAGATAAAGATACCACGGTTCTATTTAGGTGACATAGATCAAGAAATATCAAAGTTTGAGATACATTGTTTTTCAGACGCGAGTAAATCAGCTTATGGAACAATATTGAACTTACGATTTATTACCTGTAATAACGAAATCGAAACTAGTTTTATTTGTTCAAAAAGTCGTGTGGCACCTTTGAAGTCATTGACGCTTCCTCATCTTGAACTGACAGCAGCCTTTTTGTCAGCTAGGTTGGCCAAAAAGGTGTCATCTTGTCTCAAATTTGATGCTAATATATATTTTTGGACAGATTCTCTCATTTCGTACTACTGGATACTTGGCGATTCTTCAGCGTTCAAACCATACGTTACAAATTGTGTTCAAGAGATAAAAATTGCTCTCTGATCCGATTCAGTGGTGACATTGTCCAGGAAAGGACAACCCCGCTGATCTCCTTTCGCGTGGTACATCTGCCGTCAAGTTAACACAAAATGAGTTGTGGTGGCATGGCCCACCTTGGCTTAAACTACCACCAGATCATTGGCCAAATCGTCACCGAGATATTTTAGATTCGGAGCTCTGCTCGGAAGAATTAGAACATCGTTCTAGTGTGCATGTGGAAGTTACCCAACTGAGGGAATCTCTTGTTGACATAAATCGATTCAGTAGCTTTAAGAAGCTCTTGAAAGACAGTGAATTTCAAAGTTTTGTCGCACATAAAGGTATCCACTGGAAGTTCATAGTTGAACGTGTGCCTTGGTGGGGTGGATTTTACGAACGTCTTGTTAAGGCTATAGAGGATCATTTGCGTAAAATACTTGGCAAGGCCCTTTTAACATTTGAAAAACATTCAACGATACTTTCAGAAGTTGAAGTCATCGACCACTGACATACGTGGAGAATGATCCAGGATAGCCGGAACCACTCACACCGGCCCACTTCCGTGAGTTAGGTTATGGTGACTCTAAATATCCTATACATTTCATCGAACTGATCGACGCCACTACGGCAAAGGAATCGTACAAGAAAAGAGACTTACCGAACTCTTCTTTTAAAACAACTCTGGAGAGACGCTGGAAAGAACAGTATTTACTCCAGTTAATAATTTTAATACACCATCTGTTAATAAGAATTTAAAATTAAATGACGTAGTTCTTGTTGATGAAATTGCAAAATCAAAATTATTGTGGGAACTTGGAATAATCAAAGAAATATTTATTGGAAGAGACAATAATGTTAGATCTTGTCTTGTAAAAACCCATCCAATTGCTGTACCCTTTAGAAATTGAATATACTCGAACTAATTTTGTTTATATTTTTCAGATTAATGGTAGGAGATAGTACATTATTGATTAATCTCTGTTAAATTTATTTTTGTGAAATCTTGAGGTATGTATCCTAGTATTTTTAATTTGTCAATTGTGTGTGAAGCTTTGTCATCTTTAAATTTTAGTATATTTGTGTACTTAGATGTATATTTACTTTTTTCTTTGTAATATGTATAATTTAGATTTTGATTAGTAGTATTGTGTGTACGTCAGTATTTTCTTTGTTAGAATTGTATTTGAATAATTGTTTGTATTAATTTTGGTTTCATATTTACTGGGTGAACATTCTGTTCACCGGTGGAGTGTGTGCCGAAATATTGGCCACGCGAGGGCGCTGCTGTGTGCACCTCTGTATCAAAATTGTAATTATCGTTAGTGTGTAGAGTTGAGTTGAGTGAATATTAACGTCGCACTGTTCAGCTACACGAGGGCTTTTGGCGACGGACCACGTAATTTTGAACCATGGTCAAGTGACGTGGACGACACCTGAGCTGGCACCCCCCTCTCCTAACTACCACACCACACCAACGGGAGGACGTTTCAGCTCTCGACAGATTTAACGTGCATCGCTGCCCTACACGGCGGGTCTTTAGTGGTACGGGGCTCGAACTCATGACATGCCTGCCATGGTCCGATACCTTAACCACTGGGCTACCGCAGCCCCATCGTTAGTGTGTAACTTGTATCGTAGAATATAAGCTGCATCGCGGCAATTCGTTTCTAATTAAACATTACCATACTTAAATTATGTCATGGAACTACTTATTGTGGACTGTAATAATTCGCACGGATACACTCATTTCACTTCGATATAATTATGGACATTTGCTTCGTTTATAATTCGTCACATGGTGCATCTTAGCGGGAAGGCCGTTTCACTGCATGGTGGTGGTGAGTACTTTCGTTTTGTCGCACTTTGAATTTGGTATTTGTTTAGTTAAGCTTATTTCATCATTTTGATTTTAGTTTATTCGTAACTGTCGGTATTTGGAAGGTTGTTCTGGTATAGTTTTGCCTATTTGTATGCATATTGTTAAGCTGAATTTTGTTTGAAGGTGTTGAAAGTTGTACAAAGTTGCATTTAGAATTGGTGTTGTCATTTGTATATTTGTTTGCAATTATAGTGTTTTGGTTTAAAATGGATGCAGCAAATCAGGCTATATTAGAAAGAGCGTAAAAGACTCGATCTGTTTTGAGATCCCTCGTGACAAAACAAATTAATAAATTAGAAACCGAAATAATCAATTCAGCCGATAAAACAACAGTACATGAGATATATACGCAATTAATTTCTAAATTTGAAGAGCTGAGTACACTCGATAAGGAAATTGAAAGTTTAATAGATATTGAGAGTAGAAGACGAAATCGTAACTCGCGAAGAATATCGAGATAAATTTATAGTATGGAAAATCCGTGCTGAACGTTATGTAGAGCCAAGCTTGAGTTTCGAACCAACTGTTCCACTCGTGGAGACCCACCCAGTCATCTACTTGACTCTCATTGTGTAGGTACGGGGTAGGCTTAAGCACTAAAATATCATGCTCCCATGTTAATCATATGGGGTCTAAAAAAATTTCACCCCCTCACCTAAGGAATTGAGCTTGGGACTTGATTTTTGGAGGCTTGCCTTCGTGTATGTGCGAGCTTTACGTGAAATTGGACCCCTCCCCTATAGGACTTCCCCATTAATAACTCGAATCCTATGCTACCTTGGTCGACTGCACCGGCTGGATTCGATTTTCTCCCTTCGAGCCCATCAAATACGTAATTTTATCCTAAGAGCCCTATTCCTTCCAACCCCCCATAGCTTTGAGGAATTTTGACCTGTACGGTTAGGAAGTACAAGGACTCGACCTCCCAGGTGTCTCTCCCCGGACAGCGTTTTGCCAATATTTTAAAATAACGACTCTTTAAGGTCATTTCCATGATGAAAGTAAGTGATTTTATCAAACCCTGAACTGTTTCAGTGAATTGAGCTAGTCAGGATTTGCATTGGCAAAATGTTGTCCACGAGAGGGGGGGGGGGGGGAATGACACCTGTGAGGTCGAGTCCTTGTACTTCCTAACTGTTCAAGTCAAAAATCCTCGGAGCTATGGGGAATTTAAAATTTTTAAAAACGTGAAATGGGGCTGTTGGGATAAAATTACATATCTGAAGAGCTCATAGGGAGAACAATCGAATCCAGCCGGTGCAGTCGACCAAGGTAGCATAGGATTTGAGTAATTAATGGGGAAGCCCTGTAGGGGGCCAATTCCACGTAAAGCTCGCGCATACACGAAAATATGGCGGGCCTCCAAAAATCAAGTCCCAAGCTCAATTCCTTCGGGAAGGGGGAGAATTTTTTCAGACCCCATAGGATTAACATGGGAGCATGATATTTTAGTGCTTAAGCCTTCCCCGTGCCTACACAATGAGAGTCAAGTAGATGACTGGATGGGTCTCGACGAGTGGAACAGTTGGTTCAAATCTCAAGTCCGAGACTCAAACAGGAGCCAAGATATTGTGGATTTAAATAATTTTAAAACAATTAAAAACTATAGAAATAGCCTTATGAGCATGAAACTATACTAACAGGAAGAGCAGTTAGAGGGATGGAATGGACCGTGAAGCTCGGTGTCGAAATATTGGCCAAAAAGCTATAGGGAGGGGAATGCACCAGTGGGGGGGATGCGTCGCAGCAGATCCTAACCATAATAAAAGTTATTACGATCCCCCAAATATCAGTTCTCTAGCACCAAAAAAGTGGCATGTTTAAAAATCTAGTTTCCCTAAATATCAACCCCATATCTTTAAAAAAAAAATGGCTCTGACTTGTTCATTTCACCAAAACAGTTCGGGGATTTAATTAAATAACTTACAACAGGGAAAAGACCTCAAAAAGAGACGTTATTTTAACATCTTGCGTAAATTGATCATCTCCTTTAGGGATTTGACGAAAGCCCTTTCATCGTTTCCCTACGACAACTATATTGGATGGGCGGCTCTTCAAACAAGGTTATTTAATAGTTTCTACCAAGCATGATGAAGGTGCCATTTATAAAGCTAATGTTTAACACCTCCCAAGTATGTTTAAAAGTGTGGGTAGTTGTTCTGTCATCATTGGCCATGATGCAATTAAAATTTAAATTAGGTACTTTTTCTTTCAGACTATCAAATAAACAATACATAGTTCATATTAGTTGTTCCATTTATCAAGTACAATTAAATTTAATCAATTGAAAGCATACTCAATAGTTCAGAGTGTGTGGAGTCAATACACAATATTTTAGAATAGTTTTTCATAATTTCTTTTTGTCAGCCGATTGCTTAAGAATTATTAGATACTGTAATTAGTTGACTGGTCTTGAAACCATATTTTGTCTTGGAGGTTATACCAGTGGTCTTCAAACTGTGTTCCACAGAACCCTGGGGTTCCACAAATCACAATTAAAAAAATTGAAAAGAAACTTATAAATATGTATGCAAAATGGATTCACATTCTCTGAATTTTGTATAATTATAAGTATTTAATTCTCATCCTATTCATTAAAACCGAAAATTTTAATTATGTATAATACCTTTACTTTGCAATACTTTTATTATAATACAATAAAAGAATATTAAAACGTTTTATCTTTATATATATACTACCTACTAGATTGTGAGTATTCTATTGTTATATATATATAACTATCTTGGGTTCCTCGAGATAATGTTATATTTGTTAGTTAGCACAATGTCTTGCAAAACTAAATAGTTTTCTAATGAAAAGTACACTGTTTTGCATTTGTGGGAAAAAATCCACCTATAATAAAGAAGAGCAAGCAAGTACCAACATATTCTATGTTAAAATCTAAATTTAACCAAGGACAGCTCCTGAATGTTCTGTAGCGAATTCTCTTGCAAAATACACTGTTTTTCTCACACAGCTATAAACATTTTAATGCCATTCAGATCCCAGTTAATAACAGGGGCGTGCCTTCCACCATATCAATGATACAGAGTCCCCCCCAAGTTACAGGGGCCCTAAAATGTGCAAGTAAAAATAGTACAATATTAAGGAATTCAGATAAAAAGCCCTTAAGGAATTTTGATACAAGGCCCACTCATGACTAGCTATGCCAGTAGTAACTAAATACAATGCATGGGTAGGTGACATTTGGATCAGAAATTAATATTACTCTAATAGGGATTGCAATATCAGACCAAAAGTTCAATACCGGTATTCTTTAGATCTTAATAGCGGGATACCGGTAGCAGAAACTTTAGAAAAAGAAAGAAAACTCAGGGTTTGTTTTATTAGAGAATGTAAGTATCCCAAAAACTTATTTGTAACATGTAAATTATAAGAGTATATAAAGAATCACAAAAAAGTAAAGGAACATTTTATTTATTTAAATCACAAAAAAGTAAATATCCAAGTATTTACCTCTAAATCTCTCATCTTCAAATAAATTGATTTCTTGTTGGATGGTTTTGGATATATCTCATTTCTGTATTGTACTTTGGTTTGTTGAAATTTTTTTAATCACTTATTCTAATTTTTGTTCAAGAGACAATTCTTTTTCACTATCGGCATTAGTGTCATCATCTTCGATAACTGTACTTAATTCTTCTGAACATGAATAGGTTTGTGTGTAAGCAATTTTAATAAAATTTACTATATTGATCAAATTTGAGTTGATTAGTCTTTTTTTCATTCTTCTGGGTTATTATTTATGGGAATATATATAATGAATTTTAAAAATATTTTGAATCTTAAAGTATGATATTCAAATGCAACATGAATAACAAACTCATCAATTTAAAAATATCAAAATATTTCATGCTTTCTTCACAACTACAGCCTTGTTTTCACAGACACGAATATTATACTATGAATCATGCGTGTGTGCAATATCGTGCTGAGCTGTAATAGGCTAGCTTTGGCCTGCTTTCTTGGATGATTCACATATTTTATCATTTCTCTTGATTGTACGATGCAACTTTATATTCACAGTCTAATTAATTATGCCCATTCGGAAGACAAAATTAAAAGGTATACTATTTTGCTATGTTTGTGATCCCTGAACATAGAGTGGAGACAGTTTCAAAAAAAAAAAATTTCTAGCAAATACTGAAAAACCAGTATTTAAACTAGTGAATACCAGTATTACAAAATTGTACAAATGGCTCAAAATACCGGTATTCGGTATTGCAATCCCTAATTACTAATAAGTAAATTATACTGAAAAATTGGATTAAAATATTTAAATTATAAATGCAATACTTTTTTTAACTGCTTTTACATAAAGTATGTATAACATGATCTACTTTAAATGTTATTTTGAGGTACATTCTTCTAAGTATGGGGTTCCATTAAAACACCTACAAGTTCTAGGTGTTTCGTGAGTAGAAAATGTTTGAAGATCACTGGGTTATACAAAAGTGCACAATAGTAAGATTTTTTTAGTAATTTATTATTTATAATAATGACAGAAACAGCATTTTTTAAAGGAGTTATAAAGTGATTTAAAATAATTAATGAAGATATGTTTGTTTGTTAAATCCTTTGTCAAGGAATCCTGTTTATCTCATTCACTTCTTATAGCTCACATATTACATTATTTAAGATTTTTCAATACACATCTGAAGACTGCCTCTCGTGAACTCACTACAACTTTTACTAACTGGTTGATATGTTATGAGAACTCAATCCATGATTGTGCTTTGAAGAATAGTATATTACACTGATCCCTTCATCATTCTCACAAACAATACCTCTCCCAAGATTTTCAATTATTGGTATAGAACCTTTGATATAAATATATAATTAGTTTTTCTTTTAAATATCTCTTAAGACTTAAATTTAGAAAAATTATACCTATTAAATTAAAAGAATTTTATCATTTATTTTTGCTACCAGCATGTTTTTGAAGGACATAAATATTTTAGTTTCTTCATGCTCTAACCATATTTGAATAGAAAAATTTATCTACAAAATTGAATTCATTTATATTCCTTTCTAATATTTGATGTTTAATTAAACCATGCCATAAAGAATATCTTTTTAAAAATTTCATAAAAATTAGGCCTCTTTTTACTGAGTTTGAGAGTATCTTTAATTACCACTAACTGAGGAAGCTTAGCAGCCAATTTCATAATCACAACTTTTTACTTGATATGAATTTGCAAGACTTTTTTCGAACTACAACTGAAAAAGGAAAAAAGTTTCTAAATTTCACAAACACAAGGCATATCCCTAGTTTTAATTTGAAAATGTTCTGTTAAGTAATCACTATAAGAAAAGACTAAATTTCACAGGTATATGATATTTCATTGGTGTAAATTCACAAACAATATCACTTATATAAGAGAAAGCTTCCTCGCAAATGTAACAATCATATGAAACAATGAATTTTTTTTTTACTATATCAAGGAAGAAGTTGTACAGGCCATTTTCCAGTGAGCAGCCTTTGCAGAAAAGTAGTCAGAACATTATAGACCAAAATTAAAATTTGTGTTGACCAAAGAAGCACTAATTATCAGATGATTAAAATTCATAAACTCTCCTTTAAGACACAGAGGGTAGTCAGGGGTGTTTTTCTTACCAATTTGATGCAAGTTTTCCTGAAAAAAATCACGACTGGTCAGAGTTCTAAAAATTGCTGAAAAGATTTGTCAAGGAAAATTCATTGGGAATGCATTAAGGAGCAGGGTCTCCCAGATATTTTCCTTAGCATCATACTCTTCCTAGTAATGAAACTGAAAAGGCCTTCTTGAGAATTTCAAAAACGTGAGGCTTCTTATTTTATAAAGTGTCATTTCTATGAAAAAGCAAATGTTGTTTAAAGTTACTACTGTAAACAAAAATCTTTTATGTTATTGTCATGAACATATGGCTTTTCCATGGTACAAATGTGCAACTATTTTTTCAAATTACTATAGAAAGAAAATGCCTTACTGCAAATTTTCACAAATATGGCTTCTCTTTAGTATGAATTTGTAAATGTAATTTTAAGTAACTATTTCGAAGAAATGCCTTCCCACAAATTTCACAAACACATGGCTTTTTCTTGGTATGAATTCTCAAATGTCTTTTTAAATTACCAATGTCAGAGAAAGCCTTCTTATAAATATCACAAACGTATAACTTCACTTTGGTATGAATTTGCAAATGCCTTTTTAAATTATTTCTGCCAGAGAAAGCTGAATTACAAATTTCAACCATATGTCTTCTCTTTAGTATGAATTTACAAATGCGCTTTATTTAAATACTAATGTCAGAGAAGGCCTTTTCACAAATTTTAAATTCATGAGGTTCCTCTCTGGTATGAACTCGCAAATGTTTCTTTAAGTGACCATTTTGAGAAAATGCCTTTGAACAAGTTTCACAAACATATGGCTTTTCCATGGTATGAATTCGCAAATGCTTTTTAAAATCACTACTGGTAGAGAAAGCCTTCTTGCAAATTTCACATTCATGAGGTTTCTCTCTGGTGTGAACTTGTAAATGTCTTTTTAAGTGATTATTTTGAGAAAACGCCTTTTTACACACTTCACAAACATAAGGCTTTTCCATGGTATGAATTCGCAAATGCTTTTTAAAATTACTCCTGTCAGAGAAAGCCTTCTTGCAAATATCACAAACATATGGCTTCTCTTTTGTGTGAATTCGCAAATGATTTATTAAAATACTACACTGAGAAAAATCTTTGCTGCAAATTTCGCAAATATATGGTTTCTCTTTGGTATGAATTCGCAAGTGTGTTTTTAAATCACTACTGGTAGAGAAAACATTATTGCTAAGTTCACAAACATGTGGTTTTTCCATGGTATCCTTGAGAGAAAAGTTGCTTTCACAACTTTTGCAAATATATGGCAGCTATTAGGTATAATAACTAATCTTAACATACAAATTGGTGGGGAATGTCATAATGCAATTTTCACAAACATTGTTTATCTTTTATACGAATTCCCTAAAGTTGTAAAAAATTACCATTTCCAGACATATTGTATAGCAAATTTCAACAACATATCTTTCCTTCAGCCTCATACAGGTGTAATGATGAGTGTACGAAGAGAAAGTAGCTTTTTGCGAAAGTCACACGAAAGGGTCTTTTTTTCATTTGCATGCATCTGTAAAAAAAAAATTTTTTAATGGAACTTTGCAGTTTGAAATTTAGTAGTGATACACAAAAAAGAACTTATTACCTTGATCTTTAGATAAAAATGGTGAAGAAAGTAATCTCGTGTAAAATTGAAATAAAATAACTATCTTTAAATAAAGTTTTCACTCAGTTTCAGTTCTCATTTATGATGTTTAGGTGCAGAAATCCATAGTTGTGAAAATTGTTTCCTTCACATCTAAACAACAACTAGAGTACTAAGTTCATTTGCCACTTGGCGACTCGGAGCAATACTGATGTTTATTTTATTAAGTTCAAATTTCACTACTGATTAATGCTGTTTCTAAAATTATATCAAAATTAAACCAATCAGGTTTGAACAGTATTATTTCAAAATTCTAGAAAAAATGGATAATTCAAATAGAATGTCCCATTTTAGAGTACTAACCTATAAATTTTACTAGCATTTTTAAAGAATTTAATAATTGGTTAATTTAATAATTAGACATTTTAGAGCACTGTCTTACAAATTTTACTAGCATTTTCGAAGTATTTAATAATTGGTTCGTTTCACTTTACATTAGTATAAAATTAAGAGGCAAAAATCGACAGAGAATTTGTATGCATAAAAGTGTAACATACAATAAGAAAGTCATCCTTCTAAAATTGCTCTAGTTTGCTATTCATTATTTAGAGACCTTCATACCACGTTAAAAAGGTTTTCAACATTACCTAAACAACCACATTGCGATTGATACTTTCTCTGTGTGTGATACTCTTTATAGAAAACATCTTTAAATTATCTTAAAAAAATTAAAATATGAATAAATGCCTCACTACAGTTGTTCAGTCTGTTCTGCAGTTACTAATGTTCAATCTGTTTTTTGAAAATTCACAAGGAAATTCAATCATTAGCTTGTTTCCTTTCCAGCTTAGTATATGCTAAGTCTCTCATAAAGTTCATTCTAGATTTGTAAATTTAATTCAATGTTTCCCTAAAGAAATTTTCAGCATCAAACTCTAAATAATAGAAATAAAAATAAATGACATAACTCTCACACTATAGCACAATATTTTAGATTTTACAATACACATTTGAAGTTTGCCTCTAATAAACTCACTACAAGTTTTATAAACTGGTTGATATGTTATGAAGACTTGATTCATGGTTGTGCTTTGAAAAAAAAAACATATATATTACACTGATCCCTTCATCATTCTCACAAACAGTACATGTACCAAGATTTTCAATTGTTGATACAGAACCTTTGATATAAATATATAATTAGTTTTTCTTTTAAATATATCTTAAGATTTAAGTTTAAAAAAATTATTCCTATTAAATGAATAAAGATTTTTTTCATTTGTTTTGCTACCAGAGTGATTTTGAAGGATGTAAGTATTTTAGTTTCTTCATGCTCTAACCATATTTGAATATTTAATTTATCTATATTCCTATCTAATCTTTGATGTTAAATTAAACCATACCATAAAGAATATCTTTTTTGAAAATTCACATACATGATACCTCTTTTAGCTATGAGTTTGAGGATATCTTCTTTAATTACCGCTAACTGAGTAAGCTTAGCAACTGATTTCATAATCATGATTTTTTTTTTCTTGATATGAATTTGCAAAAGACTTTTCAAACTATAAAAACTTTCAAATTTAACAAACACAAGGCATATCCCCAGTTTTAATTTGAAAATGTTCTGAAAAGTAATTACAATAAGAAAATGTGAATTTCACAGGTATATAATACTTCATAGGTGTAAATTCAAAAATCATGTCATTAAGTACTTGTGTCACAGAAAGCTCCTTCACAAACACATGGTTTCATCCAGCATTGAAATTGAAAAGGCCTCCTTGAGAATGGCCTTTCCTTTCTATGGATTTTCAAATGACTGTTAGAGAAAGACTTCATGCAAATTTCACAAATGTATGAGGCTTCTCTTTGGTATGAATTCCTGAATGGCTTTTCAAATTACTTCTGCCAGAGAAAGCCGAATTACAAATTTCACAAGCATACAGCTTTTGTTTGGTATGAATTCACAAATGCTTTATTTAAGTACTAATGTCAGAGAAGACTGTTTTAAAAATTTTGAATTCATGAGGTTCTGCTCTGGTATGAACTCGCAAATGTTTCTTTAAGTGATCATTCTGAGAAAACACCTTCGAACAAGTTTCACAAACATATGGCTTTTCCATCGTACGAATTCCAAAATGCCTTTTTAAATCATTAGCAGTAAAAAAGTCTTCTCGCAAATTTTTCACATTACTGAGATTTCACTCTGGTGTGAATTTGTAAATGTTTTTTTAAGTAATCATTTCGACAAAATGCCTTCATACACAAATCACAAACGTATGGCTTTTCCCCGGTATGAACACGCAAATGCTTTTTTAAATCACTACTGGTAGAGAAAGCCTTCTTACAAATTTCACATTCATGAGGTTTCTCTCTGGTGTGAACGTGTAAATGTCTTTTTAAGTAATCATTTCGAAAAAATGCCTTCTTACACACATCACAAACATATGGCTTTTCCATGGAATGAATTCCCAAATGCTTCTTAAAATTACTCCGGTCAGAGAAAGCTTTCCTGCAAATTTCACAAACATATGGCTTCTCTTTTGTATGAATTCGTAAATGCTGTTCTAAATGACTACTGGTAGAGGAAGCATCCTTACAAATTTCCCATTCATTAGGTTTCTCTTCCGTGTGAACTCGCAAATGTTCTCTTAAGCTATCATTTCTAGAAAATGTCCTTCTACAAATTTCACAAATATATGGCTTTTCCTTGGTATGAGTTCGCACATGTAGTTTCATGCGATCATTTCGAGAAAATGTCTTCCCACAAACTTTACAAGCATAGGGCTTTTCCATTGTATGAATTACCAAATGCTTTTTTAAATAACTACTAGCTGAAAAAGACTTTTTGCAAGTGTCACAAACGTATGGTTTTTCCAAGGTATGAACTAGCAAATGTCGTTTTAAGGAATGTTTTCGAGAAAATGCCTTCCCACAAACTTCACAAACATATGGCTCTTCCATTGTATGAATTCACAAATGCTTTTTCAAATTATTATAGAAAGAAAATGCCTTATTGCAATGTTCACAAACATATGGCTTCTCTTTAGTATGAGTTTGCAATTGACTTTTTAAACAATTCTTGACAAAAAAAAAAGTGTTTCAGCAAATTTCGCAAACATATGGCTTCTTCTTGGTGTGAGTTCCCAAATGCTTTTCTAAACGGCTCTACTGGCTGAAAAAGAATTCTCCAAATTTCACAAACATATGGCTTTTACATGGTATCTATGTGAGAAAAATCTCTTTCCAAAATTCACCAAAAATATTGTAACTATTTGGCATAAATAACAAAAGCTCATCTTCACCCAAAATTGGTAGGGAAAGCCATTATGCATATTTCACACACACACAAACATAATATATATCTTTTGTATCTTTTCCCTTAAATTGTTAAAAATTACCTTTTCAACAGGTAATGTAGCAAATATCTTTTCATCAGACTCGTACAGGTCTAATGACGATTTTATAATGAGAAAGGTGCCTTTGCAATAATCCCATGAAAGTGTCTTCTTATTTTTTTCATTAGCATGCATCTGTAAAAGAAAGATTTTTAATGGAACACAGTATTTTGAAGCACTTTGGAAGAGATAAACAATAAAGAACCCATTACCTTCAGTTTTAGGTAAGAAAGTGAAAAAAAAAAAAAACCTTTTTAAATAAAGTTTCACTCTTTTATGATGTTTTTAGGTACAGAATCCTAAGATCTGGAAACTGTTTCACTGGTATCTAAATCACACTGCAACATTAATACGTTCATTCTCCATTTGATGAATGCAATCAGTATTGACATATGTTTTATTAAGTTTAAAAAAAAAAAAAAAATCCCTATATTGTGATCAATAATGAGAAAACCCAAAATTGTATAAAAATTGAAACAGGTGGGGAGGAACAAGAAAGGTATTCTTGGACCGAATTATTTAAAAGGCATGGAAAAATTGGGTATTACCAAAAGAATCTTATTTAAGAGCCCTATCCTATAAATTTTGCTAGAATTTTTAAAATATTTAATAATTGGTTAATTTAATGATAAGACATTTTTTAGAGCATTATCCTACAAATTTTACAAACATTTTTAAAGTATTTAATAATTAATTCTATTTCCTTTATTTAAGTATAAAATTGGGTGGCAAAAACTGACACTGAATGGTTAACCATTCATACATATAAAAATGTAACACACAATATATATATATGTAAAGATAATTAAATTAGATGTAAAATTAAATTCCCTACATAGCACTTAACTTTTATTTTTCATTACACCTTCAAGTATCAAATTAATAACCCAATTATTTCTCCGAAACAGATGGTCTAACCGCTAAACCTTTTCTGATCCCAGATCATTATATTTAATAGCTCTATATGTCAGCATTAACTTTTAAGTACATATCATAAAATACGGATACTTCACAGCTGGTGTAAGTGGAAAACACTTAGATATCACTGTGGTGCGTGTGTGTTCTTTTCTCTCTCTCTACCTCTTAGCGTCATATGATGTCTAGAATTCATTGAATAAAGTTCCTTTTTAAAATTAAGTCTGATTCTGGCTCAAAACACACATGTCATATATATATATATATATAATATTTGTAAAATTACTCTGGTAAGCTATTTGCAGTTTAGATCCCTTCATACCATATTAAAAATGTTTACACTGAGGTTGATACTTTCTGTATGTGTGATACTGTTTAGAGAAACTATTTTTAATTTATCTTCACAAAAGAAAAATAATAAAACAGAAATGCTAAAATATGAAAAAGTGCCTCACTACAATCTAAATTTAATGTGTGTTTAGGTTGCTTCATTTCCAGTGGAGTACGGTATGCCTGTTATCATTTCCCGTAGAGTTATTTCTAGATTTGAAAATTTATTTCAATGTTTCCCAGCAGAAATCTTCTGTATTGAATTCTATACACAAGACAAATAAAAATAAATCACATAATTCTCACTCTAATGTTATCAAAAAGTTTATGGCTTTATACACTACTTTCCCGCTTTGAACTATCACTAAGCTCTGATTAAGATTTCAAATAGAAGGGAACTGGAGAACACTTTTACCTATTCAGATGCTTTCTCCCCCAACTTCAAAGGTAAAGAACTGAGAATGTGAAAACATTTTCCAGAACAGTGAGCGTGAGGGCAAATTGGTTTCCTTTTGCTTTTTCATGGTAAAAGTCAGTTATTGAAGATTGGAGGATACAAACATGATGGCATCTGCTTCTAAAGTCTTTTGTCATATAAAAGTGTTTCGGATTTGAACTTGCACAGATTTTATGCAAAAGAGAATAGAATAAAAACATAATTATTCAGATAATTTATTTTGAAAGAATGAATCATGCTTTGCAGCTTGAATTCTGAATAAAACACAACAGGCTTAAGAAAAATATAAAATTGTGGTATGAATAATTGGATAACACACAACTATCAATTTAAACTAACTGGACATCAGTAATGTCCTAGACTTCTTGAGGCTCTGGGCCCCTATGAAAAAGAAGTAGGATCCACCTGCAACCTTCTTATGTACACAGTACATTGCATATAATATCAAATACTCATAGAAGAATTAATCCATGACAAAGAAATATGCCTGATTCACTATCTCATAATCCAAGGCACAAACCGACTGCTTCCTACTGACTAAATGAGTAACGACAGTATATGGTGGTAGGCCTAGATATGGATGACACACATCATAATGTAGTTTTGCCACTGTTGCCATTTGACATATAGTTTGAAATTCCAAGTTTTTTGGAGAATATGCCAAGGAATAACATTTGAAGATTAAAATTTATATCAATATTCTATAAAGGTTGATTTGTGTGAGAAAGATCTCTCCTCCCAAGACCCTGGCACATGGCTTAAGACGTTCTTGCAGGACAATATATATCAGTTTAGTGCAAAAACAATTAGAAACGATGACCAATATCTGGATAAACATTAACAGTTAAACTAAGCCCATACAAAATAGCTGTAGAAACTTACTGAATCAGACAATGCTGTAACACCATTCTAAAGCAAACACTTATTTAAAACTTTTAATATTTTTACTAGCTGTATGGCCTGGTGTTGCATGGGTTTTCTCTACTTTTATATAAATTTTCCCTTCCCTTCACAAAATCACAACTTCTAATATTCTTTTTTAAAATTACTTTGACTTTTCTTTGTTTCTTTCATCTCCACTTAGCCTGGCGTTGCACAGGCTTTTACCAAGTATAAATTAATCCCCATGGAAATTTCCTGTTTCCCTCAAGACGATAGCACTTTAATGTGTGTGAGAAAATGCGCAATGTGATTTCTATAACTATGTCCTTAAAATTCTCTTTTTCAAAATCTTTTCCTTGTGAGACAGGTTTCTTTCACCTGCATTGAACCCGGTGTTGCACACACATATTCGAATGCATAATATATTGCCATAGAAACTAACAATTCCTTATTTTAAAAATTATTTCCTTCTCAGGTTTTGAAGTAATAAAATTGATTAAAAATGTTCATTTAGCAATTGATTGTGACATACCATTTGCTTAAGAAGTGGCAGTAAAAAAGAACATCTCGTTTATCGATGAAAACTTATTAAAAATATTTTTAAAAATATTAAAATAATTAAATTAATATATAATATAAGACATATATTATTTTTTTTATAATATATTGTACATCATATTATAAAACTTTTTGTAACTAATTTTTACATAAAATATCATTTAATATTTATTATAACATATTTTTACAAAAATATTATTTATTAAATATTTATATTATACTTTATAAATATAATAAATATTAATAATTATAATATATTTATAAAGTATAATATAAATATTTATGTAATTACAGTAATTATTTTATTTTTTAAAATGCAAAAGAATTATCTAAAATATGATTTAATATTCAATATACCTTTTATAAATAAATTGATTTAATTGGGCTTTCTCTACTTTTATATAAATTTTGCAATCCCTTCACAAAATCACCACTTCCGTTACTTTTTTCGAAGTGTCGTCCTCATCACTTGACAACGGTTCAAAAGTTTCGAGGTGTCGCCAAAAGCTCTCGAGTAGGTGAACAGAGTTTAACTTTAAAATTCACTCACTCACTTTGCTATTTTTTAGTCCCCAGAAACGAAAATGTACCTTTCTTAAAAATAGTTGTATATTGAAGAAAGACAGAAAAGTAGAAATTTTTAAGTTTACAAAATTCCACAACCATATTAAATGCTGAATTAAAATTGTGAGCATTTTTTTTAATGTTCAACACAGAGGAAAAAGGTTTCATGCAATTATTTTTATAAATGAAGAAATTAAATGTTTGTTTTAAATTTTGAGTAATTTTTAAAATTAGTAAAAAAAAAGTTTTTGACATTTTATTTTTTAAATGACTGATTCTAAAAGATCAAAGTATGAACTTTTTAAA
Organism: Trichonephila inaurata madagascariensis; assembly: GCA_019973955.1. Lineage (NCBI taxonomy): Eukaryota > Metazoa > Arthropoda > Arachnida > Araneae > Nephilidae > Trichonephila > Trichonephila inaurata. The sequence goes on along the minus strand of BMAV01016785.1, from coordinate 129,560 downwards.
AATTATTTTCATTTAAACGCATCAATTTGGATTCATTTTAGAAAAAATCATAAAATATGCAAAGTTTCGTTGTTTCGTAAAAAAAAAAACATACAGAATCGTGGTGAATTAAAAATAGATAAGAATAAAAAGGTAAAAAAACTGAAAATTTATTTACATTCACTGTATAAAATCATTCAAAAAGAAAATATACATGATAAAAATATATTTCAGAATTTTTAAGGATTTTATTCCACTGTTCTTCAATAAATCATTCTTTAAAGATGAAGAAAACCATCAGTTGTTATGAAAAAAAACCCCAAATGCTTGTACTATTTAAAACGTTTATCTGTAATGAATTGAATATACATAGCAAATAACTCAAGTGATGACAGAGCATAAAACAGGGAATTTCCCATAATCTTTCATCACTCAATGGTACCCGCTCCACTTCCCAGTTATAAACTGAGACAGAGAAAAGACTGACCTTTGACCATTTTGTGGCACATGCACAAAACTTTCAGCTGTCGCATGAAGTGAGTGAATATTAACGTCACACTATTTAGCAACACAAGGGCTTTTGGTGACAGACCTCATAATTTTGAACCATGGTCAAGTGACGAGGACGACACCTGAGCTGGCACCTCCCTCTACTAACTACCACACCACACCAACAGGACGTTTGAGCTCTCAACAGATTTAATGTGCATCGCTCCCCTACACAGCGGGTCTTTAGTGGTACTAGGCTGGAACTCGCGACATGCCAGCCACGATTCGATACCTAGACCACGCTGTCACATTAAATAAAAGAGTTTTTTATTAAAGTTTTCATTTTTTGAAGGCTTAATTTTTAAGTTAATTCTTTCACACTTCACACATCGATTGCAAACAACAGTAATTTTTAAACTAAAAATATAAGAGAAATACTGTTTTATTAAATTATCATAAAAAGGCTAATAGATGAAAAAGACGATAAAAAAAAAAAAAAATTAAATCCATAATTTTTATACAATTTTTTCAATCCTTGTACAGATTATGGATAAAATTGTTCTACACATTGAGGGAGTTTCTTGTGATTATATTTATAAGTAACAAAGTTATTAAATATTTAATTAAAATTTTAAGTACTTTTAAAAAAATCGTAAAAGTTTTTGACATTTTATTTTTTAAAAGACTGATTCTAAAAGAGAAAAGGATGAACTTTTTTAGTGTAGAATATCAATTAATTAATGCGAAAGAGAAAATTCAAAGGGAACGATTTAGAAATCATTTTCATAAAAACATATCAATTTTAATTCATTTTAGAAAAAATCGTAAAAAATAGAAAATATCATTTTGTAAAAAACATATCATATCGTGGTGAAATAAATGACCGTTCCGATTCTGTAATTATTTTTTTGTCTGAGTCTCATAAAAAAAATTAGATCATGTTTTAAAAATGTCGGGACAAAAAAAAAATATATATTCTCTCCTCCAGGTTTTTCATTCTATTTGGTGGAAGAAACAACAGGCAGGAGTAAAACAAAGGTCTTTAATTAATATCTTTTTAACTAATTGCAATATCGGAATATAAATGGTAAAAACTGCTTCCTCGGATCATTCTCCGTCTATTGGTACATTTGATGAGTTTTTGCATGGTGTGGTCCGTGAGAAGACAGACGCATTAAGCAAGCACACTAACATTTTTTTTTTATTTCTAATTGGCTGCAAATTGATCCTTAACCATTGCAAACCTAGTACATCCCCTGGAAGCTGATATCACTTTTTAGTACAGTGCCCTATAGGCGGATACCAATTACTGCAGGTAATTTTGACGCACAGTTTTCTCCCTAGAGGGAAGCCCCTGAGCTCTAAGGATGCAAACCTGTACCAGAATATAATTTTGCCAAGAGCATCGAAGCCAAACAGACATTCTAGGGATCTTTTTTACATGCCGTATAATCATACAACATGGTCGCTGTCGATTTTCTGCACCATGAAAATCCACCAACTTGGGCCAGGGTCGAACCTGCAAGCTTGGGTACAGAAGGCCAGCGACAAACCAACCACACCACCCAGGCGGCCAGCAGCATACTAACATAGATACATATGCTTACTTTCGAATTTTAATAGTGTAGATAGCATTTTTTACCTCAACTCTTAGATGCGTTTCTCGCGACTCTGTAATGGGATTAATTACACATGGATACTTATATTTAAAAAAATTCTCGAACACTGAATAAAAAAGGGAGGGGAGTTGTATCTAACCTACAGGTTTTTTTTTAAAAAAATTACTGTTCATCTTAGATAGCTAAAAAGGTTTCAAAGATTTATATTGATTACAAAAAAGAAAAAGAAAAAAAAAGAACTTAGCGTTTTAAAAACAAGATCATGAAAAATAAAACCCCGAGAAAAGGCAGTTTTAACTTTTTAACAAAATAAATGAGATATAAAACATAATAATACTTTTTACATATATTAGATTTCAGTTCAAATCAATCATTTTAAAAGAGAATACTGAAGAAGCCCACCCTAATTAAAATAATATTTTAAACTTAAAAAGGAATGAAAGCGGAACGTGTCAAATGCTTTATCAATTTCTTCCAAACTTATAATGCTTACATTTTAGTTAAATTACGTCTTATTTTAATTCAATTTAAATAAATACTACTAAACACCAAGATGATATGCCATCCTTTTCTTTATGACTATAAAGAGGCTTTTTCAAATAAACATCACTTGTTCATTGCTGTCATTGTGTGCCATGATTCTTCACTTTGCTGCAGTTGCAATGTCATGAATCTTCTAACTACACAAATATAACTATTTACTGTTATCAAACTTCTAAGGGGATTAGAATGAGTAAATGTTTATTATATAAAATTACAATAATAAAAATATCTTTAAATTCTGGTAAAATGCAGTCTACATATTTTCCTTTTTGTGTTGATGGAAATAATTCATTCTCAAATCTTACGTAGTTAATACTTTCTAAAACCCTTTTAATAATTTAATTATACATCTACTTAAAGGAAAATTAATAGCAAGTACAATAAAGTTAGAGATGAAGAATCAAAAGTTTTCTCTCTGTGACATTTAAAACACTTAATATATAAATTCCATTATAGAGTGCAATATGTTCAAATATTTTTTTTTTCAAAGTATTTCAATTTATGATTGTTGTATTTTTAATCAATATTAAACCATGAAACTTACAAGGACAATTATTAAGGCTGTTTTTTAAGCTTTTAATAGGAACAGACACAATGAGAAATGAAGTGTGGGATAATAATACGATAAATTAAATAGATTATATGGAAAATTCGTCACTTAAGATAAATTTATATTCTTAACTAAAAAGAAATTTGAAAAGGAAATTTATTGCCTAAAATGCCAAGTAAAAATTTATATCGAAGATTAATACAGACTCATTTTTAAGTTACAAAGTATTAGGTAAAGGAAACACAGTAAAATGTGATAAAAAATTTTTTTCCTTAGAATTTACTATGTTTGAGAAATAGGATATTGTAGAGTTAAAGAATTACCAGCATCACATGAGTAGAAGAAAAGTCAGAAAAAATGTGTCAAAAAACCCAAAAAGGTAATAAAATTAACAAATTGTTCAACTATTTTAAAACTTAGTCAGAATAAATTTAAATTTTAAAAAAAAATCTTAAAAGATTTATACAAGTGAACTAACTAAAAAAAGTATATTAAGAACTTATGGTACTTATCAATTATTACAACTATATTGGCGACATTACATGAAATGAAGAATATGGTCGCTGATTCAGCATATACGAAATTGGGGTAGCCAACTCGGTGAGTTATCTTGAATGTTGGCATTGTTGCAATAGTACTAAGTACCGAATTTATTAATGAACTAAAAAGTACATGCCAATTAAAGTAAACATTTGTTTATTTTGGTTTGAAATATAAAGATGAAAAATTAATTTAAAAATAAAACAAAATATTTAAAAATGAATTCAGTATTAAACATTTACCTAAAACTTATTAAGAAAGTTGTTTTAAGATACTATTAAAATTTAAAACCTACAAAAAACTTTTAAAATTACAAAATTTAATACACCCAAACCCAAAAAATATAACATTTTGAGAAATTTATTAAGAAAAGCTATAAGTAAATAAGAGTTAAGCAAGATATTAGTACATACAATCTTAAAGTAGATCATAATTACAAATTTATTGATATTGAAACAGGTGTAAATACACAAAGTCTTGAAGGAATGTAGGGCAATGCAAAATGGATGAATAAGAAACACTGGGGTTCAGCAGGACATTTGGATTCACGTGTGTATGAGTTCATAAGGTGACAACATCGGAAGAAAGAAAAGACTGCTTTCGCTCTAATTTAAGTCAATATCAATCCATTTTTCACAAGGACTATTGATATTGAAAATCTTTTTTCTTTCAAATAGCACATAAGAATAAGAATCTTTTTAAATTATTATTCTCATGGGTTAATAAAGTGTAGTATAGGGGGGGGCACTTGGCGGAGTCCTTTTTTTTTTGGCGACTAAAAGCGATTGCCAAGGTACTTTTTTTCAGAATTATTTATTATAGAATAATATCCCACCATGACATTTAGATAAAAATCGCTAAATCCGAAGAAAAATTGCTAAAACAAAGTGCCCCCCCATACTACACTTGAGCCAAGCTTCTAATATAAAAAAAAGATTATCAAACAAAATATTAGCTAAAAAAGAACATGAAATGTTTAATATTCCACTAGAAATAAGTAATTTAGAATAGCTTATAATATTTAAAGTGGCGATTTTTATCTAAATGTCACAGTGAGGTAACAAATTCATTCTGGCACACTGTTTAATTTGATAACACTTGATTTTTGATTTGTGGTCTTATGCAGATAAGGTCACATGTGCTTTTTAAAAAATTGCTATTGGTTAATTAATCAAATTGCAAATAATTTCAACAAGAGCAGCTGATTTTCAAATTAACTATTCCATCTTTAAGTTTTTTTTCATTTTGAGATTTAATTTCATCCAAACAGGATATCAGATTTTTTAAACCTATTTTTATTATTCCATTTTCCTCCTTTATTCTTTTTTCCTTCAACTTATCCTGAAGAATACTTCTGAAAGGTACAATTTGCATTTTTTTTATGATTTGGAACAAAAAGGAAAATTGAATGTGATACAGTGGTGTATGGAAGAAAGAGTGATTGCTGCCAGTGTTGAATGTTCGGTTTGCAAGAAGGCTATGCATCTGATCAAGAATTCGAGTGACGGATATATTTGGAAATGCCAAAAGAGAGGAGCAAATGGGCATTGCATGATCTGTAAGGAAGAATAGCTGGTTTGAAGAAAGTAGGCTGAGTATGCTTGAAATTCTAAAATTAACGAATATGTGGGTGCAAAAGGCCAACTATGACTTTATTTCATTTGAACTTAATGATATGAAGGAAACAGTCACGGATTGGATGAGTTTTTGTATAGAAGTATGCATGGAAATGTGTGCGTACAAAAGTTTGATGCTTGGAGGTCCTGACATGATTGGAAAATATACAGGAGCATGTTCGGGAAAAGAAAGTACAATGGAGGCAATATTCCATCTTCCTTTGGAAGAACTTTCCTGAACGTAGGGTAAGCCTACTTCTGAAATATTCTACTTTACGATTTCATTTTGCTTAAAAAAATACAATTTTTAATTTTATGCATTAATGATATCTTTATAAATATTTCTTTTTATTTCACATTAATATCTCTTCATTTTTATTTTAAATTAACAATTTTTAAGTTCTTGGAACATCTACCATTGAATTATGTAGCTTGGCCATTGAATCTGGTCACCAAAAAAAAACCCATCACCGAATAAAGTACTTTAGTGGCCAAAAAAAATGACTGTGCCAAGTGGCCCTCCTATAGTACACTTTAACCAGAATTTGTAGGTACTCAACTTATACAATTTTGTAAAGAAAATTTATTAAAGGCTAAAGAAACATGTAAAACCACATAATACATATGCAATAATAAGAATCCTTATATACATTACAAAGAAATTAATGAGCACAAATGTCTATTGTTGGCAACCTCAATTTTGCATGCGTCGTATTCACTGAATTAGTAAACATGTGCATCATTTAATATATCGTCAATACAGTTGCGATAATATATAAGTATCAAGAAAGAAATTGTGAAGGTAAAGAAATCAAACGTGATGAATGTTTAGAAACATTTAAAGGTGACAGAAGTTTCCAATATCATAAAAAACTTTTCTCAAAACATACAGAAAGATTTAAAGTATACTTGGGATATAAATAAAATTAAAAGAAAGCCAGTACATCAAAAATGTGATGAAACAAATGTGAATATTGTTGAAAATAGGTTTGAAAATATTCCAATTGTTACATGAAACAAAGATTTAAAAGGAGCACTTAGTTGAAAGAAGTTCTACTAAAAATACTTAAAAAAAAAAAGAAAAGAAAAATGGTGTAATAAGTACAAATATTGAAGATTTACAGAAAAATACAAGCATTTTTTTAAGTTGAAACCATTCAAGAAGCAGGAAAGTATAAGGTTGTTTCAATAATGAATCAAGATTTTGATCGAAATTTTTGGTACTTTCATATTAGTGTGACCACAGCAAAAATGGTGCCACTTAAATCAGGCATGATATTAAAACAATGAAAACAGTTATGTGGTTTATATGAAAAAACCAATCAGTCACCTAATATACAAGTACCAATTTTTTTCTAATGAAATTGAATATTATAAATGGTCATTCAAAAAAATATTTTCTTGACAGAGTACTGGTTCACTATGAATAGATTTCAATGTTCTCTTATTGAAAATATATTATATTTTAAAATAAGGAAATGAAGCATTTACAATTCTATCAAGGAAATTAACTTAGTAATGTAAGCAAATTCACACAATGTAAAATTCTTTCCTTTTGAAAGGTTATTTTTGTGAAAAAAACATAAACATGATTAAACAGTTATGTAGTCTCAATTATTGAACCATTGCAAAAAAAATTAGGGTTTTTTATATATTATCACAACCTATTGGCAACATGAAATGAAGCACCTGGTTGCCAATTCAGCCTGTATAACACATAGGAAAGCACGGTTGTCAAATTATTAGCAGAGTTGGTGATTATTTGCGATGGCATAAGTTTGATATACAGACTTTTTTTCTGTAGTTTTTTTGGCGCCTTCTTCGGGCGATTCTGGCTACCCTGATTCCTTCTGTTTTCGGTCAGGTTCATTGGTCTTTTCGTTTTATGGTAGATTTTCCTTTCACAGCAAGTTATTTTAAAAAAAACTTTCTAGAGCAATTTTAATTTCTATGGGATTCTGTCTAACATTCTTCTTTTCCATTTGGATTTTCAACTGTTTGACATAGATATTTCAGGACAAAATTCACTGCCCTATATTTCCTATTATTTCTTAATATTTATAAACATTACTTAATTATTAATAATATATATTTAATATTATATTTGTGATACTATTTATTAAAGTTTATTTTTAGTTATTGATTTGGTGAAATATTCTTTCATTATTAGATAGTATTTCAATTCTTTTATTAATATATTTTTTTAATTACTGATAAGGTATCGCGTTTCGTGTCGCCCCCTGGGGGGGGGGGGGGTTGAAGCCCTATGCTTCCCTTGCCAACTAATGTCGCCAAAAAAAAAAAAATTCCAAAAAAAGTCCTTATATTGAACTTGTTCCATTGCGATAATATATATGTACCAAAAAGAATCATTTGATAAGTGGAATAAAACTGTTAAAAATAAAACTTTTGTTTTGCAAAAAGAAAACAATGAATTGTTAAGATTATTTTCAGCAGATATAAATAATTTTAAATATGTTACTCCAGTTGATGCTTGCATGTCTATATTCAAAGTTAAATCTTTAAAAGAAAATACAATAACTACAAATGAGACATCACTCAAAAAAAATTTGGGGATTGGTTACTTTTTCCATAAATAGGAAATAAACGTATCCAACACACTATAAATGTTAATGAGAAAGAAATTTGTTTAATAAAACTTATAAAAGTAGATTTATTTCATTGGTGTTACTGGCATGATTGTTTTGAATTTTTTACGGAATCTTTTTCAAATGAAGAAGTAATAGGAACAAAACTTTCAATGAAGAAAACACTAGTAAAATACAGTATAAGAATGGACTTTTTTAGATGTGAAAACGTAATATATATCATGATAAACAAATTTTAAAAATACATGAAAAACAGTTTGAAATAACAAAATATAAAACAAAATTAAAATATGAAATGAAATTAAAATTTTTAAATAAAATTTAAAAAATATATTACCAAATCAAATTATGAAACAATAGGATCATGGAAATTAAGGTATGGATGGATCAAGGTATATTGATTAATACAAATAAATCTGTGTAGACTCTCAATATTCAACCTGGAAAATCGACACCAAATAATACATTTTATTTCATAAAAAATTATTTCAAATTGCCATTTTGTTTATCTTTTTCAAACGTTTCGTAGATTCGAACCCATTAAAATGACACGATGTTTATGTTGCCAGAAACTTATGGAGCAAAGTAGCACGAAGAGGGAGAAAGAGTGGCTAATCGCGCGCGCGATTTTCACTCGCAATTCATACATACAATTTTTTTTTAAATTTAGTAAAACTGTTTTGAAAAATACGTCAAAATGCTTTAATTATTTAATTCATTTGAAATACATTCAAATATTTCTCGCTAAGTATCGTGATCTGCTGTGTCTTTTTTTATAAATTTCTGAATTATTTTGCAGCATCTGTGACGATTGAATGAAATCAACGCAGCAAGTCCCTCATCTTCCAAAGTCATTTTAATTCTGAGAATTGACTCAAAGAGTTCGAGGAAAGTACAAGTGGCATGTAATTTACGGAGTGCCTGTCCCTAAATTGGGGATGTACCTCCTCATCAGAAATAATAAATTAAGATAATAAGAATGTAATGACATAAAATAAAAAAGAGAAAAATAATGGAAGGAATAATTAATGAGCAGAACATAAACTGCTAAAAAACAGTGGCGAACGCAGTCCGCGCACTGAAGAGAAAACTGCCCTGTTGACTGCGATTGGTTGGACGAACCAGCCATTGCAGAAAGTGGGTGTGGAAAGCAAATTGGGACGTTCTGAATGAGTGTCCCGAGAAAAGGAGTCTTAGAAGTAATTCCAAGACTCCACAGAACATAGAAGGGAAAAAGGGGGAAATAAATTAAATTTAGAATAAAATTTAAAATGCACCAATTTGCCCAATTGTCCCTCCTAAACAGGGGGGGGCGCCAAAAAATATGCACTATAAAGGTCAGGCAGCGGTGAACGGCAGCTTATGAACGCAATGAAGTCATAAACGTAAAAACACACCTAGTAAGAACAACACATTTGATACCAAATCTATCATGCAACAAATGGCACTTATGATGACTCAGTGGGGAACTACGATTGCAGCACTACAAGAAAACGATAATTAATTAACATTCAGCGCGTTTAATAGTAATAGTCTCAGGGTTTACAGTTAAAATGGTGTTAAAAAGAATTTAGATGAACTCAAAGAAAGCATCATTTTTCATAACCCCGACTTAATCGTGATCCAAGAAACACATCTTCGTCCGCCAGACCGTATCAGCATTCCAAACTACACTTGTCACAGGAGTGATAGGCAGACACACAGAGGCGGGGGCACTGCAATTTTTGTTAAAAATTCTATTAAGCACCACGCCATCGTTAGTAATTCTAACACCTTTGAAAATACAACTGTTATCATCCAATTAGGAAACAACACCAAAGTCACTATGGTGTGTATTTATAAACATCCACACGGCTCCATTAATGTTACTGAACTCGATGCTATTCTCAGCCACAATAACAAAACCTTTCTCTTCGGAGATTTTAATGCTAAACACCCGAGTTGGAACCCAGGAAGATGCAATGCTAATGGTAATATTCTTAGCAATTGGGCTGTTGGCTCAGCTATTGATATTATATCTCCAGACACTCCAACACATTTCAATCATAATGCTCCCAACACTGTTATTGACATAGGCTTTGCAGTTAATTTCTCCCACTCTAATGTTTTTACTGTAAATGAACTTAGCAGTGACCACAATCCAGTTATTTTCGATTTCGTTACTAACTGTATTTTACCACCAATACTTCAAACACTAAAATCTACTTTAACTGGATTAAGTATCAAAAAATTCTTCACCACAACATACCAGGTAATCCAGCGATAGATGATTTGGACCCAGCCGTTCAAAATTTAGCAGTATGGTTTCAGATGCTATTAATACTTCCACTTCTACTAGAGTAATTATAACTACACACCTCCGCTTTCCTAGAAACATTAGAGAGCTCATTAAAGCTAAAAATAGATTCCGCAAACTTTGGCATAACACGAGATATCCCACTTATAAAAGGGAAGTGAATGCTCTTATCAGGCAGATTAGGATAGAAATCAATGGACACAAAAACAGGACCTGGAAAAATCTGCTAGACTCGTTAAATACTGAAGACAATTCTCTTTTTAATTTACATAGGAGAATCACCAAAAGATATACAGTCATATCTCCACTCCATGGTCCGAGTGGTATGGCTTATTCTGATTTGGAAAAAGCGGAGGCTTTTAAAGACACTTTGGAAGTCACTTTTCAAGAAAATTCAGAACCTTACAGTGACGACAAAATTGAAGAAGTCGAAAGTTTAGTGAATCATTACTTCGACAACTTCAACACTCATCGCCCTTAGAAGTTCAAGGCATTATATAAAAAAGTTATCTAATAGGAAGTCTGCAGGTCCCGACCAAATTCCAAACATTTCTTTAAAATAACATTCCTATTAATGCTATCACACACTAACTAAAATTTACAATAAATGCCTCATTAATTGTCACTTTCCTACACAGTGGAAAATAGCAAATGTAGTCAAAATCAAGGGCCAAATTAGGGCAAAATCATAAATTTCCACAGGGCTTCAGACCAATAAGCTTATTAAATTGCACTGCTAAGATTTTTGAAAGAATAATCTTAAATAGGAAAAAATCTCACTGCAAAGCCGTAGATTGCACTCCCCCGGAACAATGCGGGTTCCGGGAGGGTCATTCCATGCTGCACCAATTAATACGAGTTACTAATATAATTAATGAAGGTTTCGCTAACAGATTTTATACTGTCGGTGTCTTTTTAGATGTTAAAAGGGCATTCGACAAGATGTGGCATGATGGCCTCACCTACAAAATGATTAAATTCAAATTCCCTGCATATTTAATTAAAATGATTCACAATTATTTACACAACAGAACCTTCCGGGTTCGTGTAAATAACACATTCTCTGAAACGGGCTTTTGTCAAAGTGGAACACCGCAGGGTTCGGTCCTCAGCCCGTACTTGTACAACATTTACACTTACGATTTTCCAGATCACCCCACCGTCAGTACTTGTTTATTTGCAGACGACTCAGCAGCATTGACCCAAGGCGTCCATCTCAATTATACTATTAAAGCCATGCAAAACTACCTCGACATACTTGAAGACTGGTTTACGCAATGGAGAATAGCAATTAATGTTGAAGAAACTCAAGCCATTGTATTCAGAAAATGGGGCGTCATTGACCCCCAATGTGAACTCACACTTTTTGATAACAACATTCAATGAGTCTCGGTGTTTCGTTACCTGGGCTTTCATCTCGATAATCGATTAACTTACAAGAAACACATTGATTATCTGTCTGATAAATTCTGGGGTAGAATAGCGTTAGCTATCTCTCTTATTGGGAGGAGCTCTCCTCTATCCTTAGAAAATAAAGTGATACTTTACAAGCAAGTTTTTCTCCCAGTGATCACTTACGGTAGCCCGTCTGGGGTGCCACAGCCCCGACCCACACGAAACGTATCCAAATTATTCAAAAC
>BMAV01016785.1:0-79805 GCA_019973955.1 Trichonephila inaurata madagascariensis | reverse complement strand
CAACTATGATTTTTGAAAAATTCATATAATTTTCAGAGTTACAACCATTTGAAATAATTATGGGCGTTTTTTTCTTAAAATTTCTTGTCTGCTGTCGTAAAACACGGATAAACCCACTTCTAAGTTATATATTTCAAAAATCCTAGTTGAGTCTTTACACAGAGGTCTGAGCTATATAGAGGCAAAATATTATTATAATAGAAGCATTTTTCACAGAAGGAAAATATTTTGAAAATGGGTCATTCTATGTTCATTTTTTGTCAAAATAGTGTACTTAAATAATTTTTTACTGTAATACTATTCTTAAAACCATTTTATATACATTTTCTATAATCTAAGTGACACTCAATATCATAAATATTATCCATTTATACGCTTTTGCAAAATCACATACCTTAATAGGAACATACATAATGAGAAATGAAGTGTGGGAGAATAATAAAACAGTAAATCAAAGAGAACAAACGGAAAATTCTTCGATTAAGATAGATTTGTCAAATCTATTTTCTTAAAACTAAAAAAAAAAAAAAAAATCGATAGGGAATTCATTGGCTAAGGTCCCAAATTTACAATTTATATCGAAGATTAAAATTAACTTATTTTTTAGTTTTAAAATAATAGGTAAAGGAAATATATATAAAATAAATGCAAATTAAATATTTTTCATTTAAATTTTCAATGCTTTAGAAATAGAATATTGTGGAATTCAGGAATTGTCTGCATTTCTGTGTAGAAGAATTTTTACAAAAACGAGATGTCTTTACTAAATAGAAGCCTAATAACAAGAAATTGTAAAGAAGAAAAACATATACAGTGGACAACAAAAGTATTCGCACATTTGCAATTTCCAATAGAATTTAATGTTTTCGACTAATAAAAATTAATATATCGGAATTGTAATTTTTTTATGATATCTAAAACTTGTTCTTAATGGAATGACATAATCAATTTTTTAAGAATAATATATATAACTATTATTTTTAAAAATTAATAATCAAAAAGCTAATAAAAAATTACGCCACAAAAGTCTTCGTACACTTAACGAAATTCTCAACATAGCTATAAATATTGTATTTCTTTCTTAATTTGGTACTTAGTAGGATATCTTTTAGTGTACACGACAACTTTTAAGCGTCTTGGTATAGATTTAATCATTTTTTCTTTTGTAAATTCTACATCGATTTCCCTCCATACTTCTGTGATGATTGCTTTTACTTCCATTATGTGTTTATATGTCATGTTTTCTTTTTTTTTTTTAAACAAAATTCTCACCAAATATGTTCGACTGGGCTAAATAAAGTGATTGAGGAGGTGTTTTCAGATTTTGGGGACATTTATATAGGCACCAGTGGCGTACATTGAGAGCAGTGCGCTTGACGTCATTATCCTGTTAAAAAATGAAGTTGTCTCCAATATCCGAATTTTGGGCGGATAATTTTAAATTTCTCTTTAAAATATTTAAATAGAACTCATGCTTCATAATACCATCAAAAAATAACAAATTACCAAATTCTGAAGTCGGTTTACACCCCCACGCAGGAACACTTCCACCTCCCCGGTTCATTGATCCAAATAGATTCTTGGGATTAGGTTTCAGAAAATTCAAATTTGACAAGAAATTGATCGGGGTGACAGAAAATTCAACATTTTTCGTTTCGATGGGCACATAATAGTTTGTAAATGATAAATTAAGGAATTTTATCCCATGAATTTATATGGAACAAGAACTCCATCTCCATGCTGAAGCATGGATGTGGAGGTGCTCCTGCGTGGGGATGTAAATCGGCTTCAGGATTAGGTAATTTGGTATTTTTCGATGGTATTGAGAATCATGAGCTCTTTTTAAATATTTTAAAAGGAAATTTAAAATTATCCGCCCCAAAATTTGGACATTGGAGACGATTTCATTTTTTAACAGGATAATGACGCCAAACGCACTGCTCTCAATGTATGCCGCTGGTGTCTCTATAACTAACCAAAAATCTAAAAACACCTCTCAATCACTTTATTTAGACCAGTAGAACATACGTGGAGAGAATTTGATTTAAAAAAAAAGAAAACATGACATATAACACACATAATGCGAAGTAAAAACGATAACCACAAAAGCATGGAGGAAAATCGATTCAGAAATTCCAAAAACAAACTGATTAAATCTATACCAAGACGTTTAAAAGTTGTTGTGGACACTAAAAGATATCCTACTAAATACAAAAGAAAGAAATACATTATTTAAAACTATGTTGAGATTTTTGTTAAGTGTACGAAGACTTTTGTGGCGTAATTTTTAGTAGCTCTTTGATTATTAAGTTTTAAAAATAATAGTTATACTATTTTTTAAAAAATTAATTATGTCATTCCATTAAGAATAAGTTGCAGATATCATAAGAAAACTACAATTCCGATATATTAATTTTTATTGGTCAAAAATTTTAAATTTTATTGAAAATTGCAAGCGTACAAACACTTTTGTGGTTCACTGTATATCTCATACTATACACTATTATGAGATAATTGCCTCTAATTTTAATGCAAAATGCATTAATTGACTCTTACGAATGTTTTGAAGTTTTATCTAGATTATAACACAACGAAATTAGTTCTTTTTTTCCTGTCATTCAAAGTTAATTCATATACCGATGTATCCGTTATCACAAATGGATTGCGAATTATTTAGAATAATTTTTTATTATATATCTAAATTTGGGAAGTAATGAATAACTCTTTACATTAGTGTAAACAAATGATCAATAAAAACTTTTTGAATAGTTTATTTCTATAAAACAGCCGAATGATTCGTTTCAGGATTTTCTGTATTTTTTTACCTCAGAGAATAATAATTAATACTTTTTTAAAAGAATTTGGCGGTACACAAAAGTGTCGCGGCGCACAGTGGGCAGTTTTCCCAATCTGGCGCATGGAAAGTCCAAAAATGAAACCGCGCGAAATAAAACAACCCACAATTTATCATCCTCTTGAGTTCCCTAGCCATGTGGTAAACAGTTTTTGTCAGTACGCGAATCGAAATTGTCAACAATTATCGGTTTAGATCGGGTTTGTTCTTGTTAACAGAAACACTTGCGAGGGCCTCCTTTTCAGTCGCAAGTTCTATCGTTTTGTCTGAAAAGGATTTTGCAGATTTTAGCTGTGTTTTTTTTAAATAGATACCATGAGTAATAATTTCTTGATTTTACTTTCAAATTAGGTTCAAGTTCGATTAAAAATTGTAAAAACATAGCATTTAGCACAGCATGTAACTCCTACTAACGTATGTCAGTTTTTTGTGTTTAATGGACTAAAACTTTTGGGATTGACCATAGTAACACTTAAGTCACGTAGAGTAGATATAGACTTTTAATTTAATACCAAATTTAGCTGCTACTCCCAAAGTTATGATTTTTTTTTCAGCGTCAGCTGATGGTATTACTCGGCGTGCCTTATTCAATGTGTGGAAGGAAGAGCAAGATACAAGCGCAAAATTAAAGTTGTTTTGAGTTTAGTTAGGACTAAAACGGACTCTGATAAATATGAGGACCAGCAGCAATTAAAATTTAGCAAAACTGTTAAAAATTTCTGCTTGTTTCTGAGGGAAAATGGATGAGGTGCCATAGAAATGAAAAGTCCTTCTCCAAGAGAGTCGAATGATGCGTGGTTGTCGGGGGAGTAAGATTTAAATAATATTTTATTATTTTTAAGGAAAATATATAGATAATATTTTAGTGTGGTATTTTATATTTGTTTAAGCTTATAATAATTATTTTTTCAGAATTATAAACTTTAAAATGGTTTTGCTCAGTTTGTGTTTTTTCGCATTCAAAATACTACTTCTTCAACAATTATTCACCAGTCATTTCCACTTTTCCCCCTTGTGTCTTATAAGTAATGCATGTAAATAAATTAGGGATCCATTTTTCTGTAAATGGAATACTTCTTTTTTTAAAATTGAAATGTTGGAAATATTAGGCTTTTGGTTGAATTTTAGCATATATATATATCAACATTTTATTTTTTTTCTCCAAAACTAATTAAGGTATTGTAAAATCGATCCCTAAAGGTGTTTAAAACATCCTCAGAAATATTACAAAAATTTCATATCCAAAAATTAATTAACACAAAAAGAGTAGAATTTTAAAAATTTCCAAATTTTTTAAAAGAAATTAAATTTGTAAAATTGTGTGAATAATATGTGCAAAATTTTAACTCGGTATCATTTTCTTAAATAAACATTATATGAAATGCTAAAATGTAATTTTTAAATACATAAATAAAAAAAATGCTCAAAGGATGCCGAGTCCTTTTAAACACTACCCATTAACTTTTATTGTATATGTACAATGTTATGTTTGGGGGGTTAATCTTTAACAATCATTAAACTTAATTTTTTTAACTTGCCACACTATTTCTTGTATATATTCTCCCAAATGTAAATTATTGCTCTGTTAATATCCTTAAATCCTTGCTTAAAAACTAGTTTCACTTAGCAATCATTTATTCTTGATCAAATCCAAACTGGACATAAATTAGTTAAGACCCTATTAACTTTATTTGTTAGTAAAAAACAGAAAAGAATACCTAATTTACATTAATTACTATGATTTTTGATCATTAGATATAATTATGAAGACTTTAAAGCCATAAAATAATTTCCGTGCGCCAGATTGGGAAAATTGCCCTCTGTGCTGCGCAGTGGTTGAAAATCACTGTGCTAGAGGGAAAAAAGGCATTTACGTACTGTCACAGCAATGCTAATGTTCAAGATAATTCGCCAAGTTAGCAACTCGGATTTCGCTTCTATCTAACGCGCTGAATTGGCAACCATGTGTTTCGTTTTGTAGAGGAAACTTTTTCGTTACTTTTTTCTTGGCAACTGAATAAATTTAAAATGGAAAACATTTTTTGCGTATTTAAAAAAAATGTACTTAATTATTAGTCATAAATTATTCATAATTATTTTGTGTAAGTATTAATAGTTTAATAATAACATAATTCTTATTTGCCAAAATATTATTTTTTTGCAGCCGATTTATTTTGTAACTTATTTCTTGTCTAATGTAAAAAATTTTTCTGGTAATAGATAGAATTTCAATCAGTTAATGTGCTGAAAATAAAATAATGGTTTGGAAGATATTTTGGAAGTAATATTTGTCTCATACTTATCACTAATTCCACTAAACTGACTCACATTTTATACTAATTTTTCTACACTGGCGACTTGGACGTCATAAAATGGAGAATAATTCCGATGATTTAAAATTCGAATCTAAAAAGGACGAAAGAGCAACTGATTCGATTGCAAGAGTTAGTGTTAGGTTTCGCCATTTGAAACCTAATCCTAGAACAGGGCCGGCTCTAGCAGCTTTGCCGTCCCGGACAAAAATAGAAAATTCCGCTCCTTTCTCTTTAACAAAAAGTTATAATTAAAAAAGGTGAATTGTTCACATAGATACACACCTATAAAACTTGAATAATTTTTGCAAACAAAAATGCAGCATAGCAATTATATATATTATTTTAAGTCCTAAAAAATACAAAATAATTCGAAATTAGGAATAGAATTACCTGTTATTTGAAACGCGTAAAATGTAAGAGAAGTAATCGCCCATTTCATTGAAAAAGAGTCTATTGATAGTGGGGATCATAAGTGCTTGTTTTAACTTACAGTAACGACAGTCGAGACTAAAATAAAGCACCTCATGAGGCCCTCTATCCACCAAAAACGCTAATTACCCTTGTCCCCTTTTGGATGACTGAAAACGGACATCGTATGGGTGAAAAAAATGTCCGTTGTGACCCCACTCCGGACTGGGGAGAAAGTTTTTACTAGCAAAAGATGTGTAAACCTATCAAATTTCATGATTTTACATATACTCTCGCCTCGAATCCTTCCTCAATATAAAAAAAAAAACCTGACATTAAACATACAGAGTACAAAACAAGGAAATAAGATACATTAAACGAAATACAAAATTCCCACCTAATTATATTTCAGAAAATATATAAAACTCTTTTGTAACAAAGAAAAAATATATCTCTCAAATTCGATCCAAATGCCGCCCTGCCTAGAATATGTGGTTCTTGCTGATAACAAAGCCCAGTTCTGAAACAACAAGATAACAGCCGACCAGACGAACTATGATATCGTTATAAGAGTACGACTGAAGTAGAAATTCTTTCTGAAATTTCGGATATTGTGATAAATCCACAAGCTAATAATAAATATGACACCAGCAAAAATCGTCCAATAGCGAAGCTTCTCGAACATGAAAACTTTTAACAGATCTAGAACTGGGCGATAAAAAACCTTCTCAGCTACTTAGAGAAATGCGTAATCTTTTGGACGAGAAAGTAAGTGAACAATTTTTGAAAGCTTTATGGCTGCAAAGTTTATCTTTTAATACACGAAGAAGTTCGAGTGAGTGAGTGAATATTAACGTCGCACTGTTCAGTTACACGAGGGCTTTTGGCGATGAACCACGTAATTTTGAACCATGGTCAAGTGACGTGGACGACACCTGAGCTGGAACCCCCCTCTCCTAATTACCACACTACACCACACCAACGGGAGGACGTTTCAGCTCTCGACAGATTTAACGTGCATCGCTGCCCTACACGGCGGGTCTTTAGTGGAACTGGGCTCGAACTCATGACATGCCTGCCATGATCCGATACCTTGATCACTGGGCTACCGCAGCCCGCTTAGTCCGCGAGAGTGAATATTAACATCGTTCTATTCAGCTACAAAAATGCTTTTGGTTACGGACTTCGTAATTTTGAACCATGATCAAGTGACGAGAACGACACCTGAGCTGGCACCCCCCTCTTCTAACTTAATACTTGTCTCATATATTTACCAGAAAAACCACTAAACTGAACTCACATTCTCGGCTGATAAATCTAGTTTCATAAAATGTCGCCAATACAGTTGTGACAATACATAAATACCGCGAGTAATCTTTAAAAAAAATTCAACGTAAGAAACCCTAAAAACTCTTATAAAAGAACTGAATCTAAACAAACACACTCAAAAGTTATATAAAGATAAGATTAACTGGGGATAATAGCCTTTGTTTTGCTCCATATCCCACAAAACCTGTAACTGTAACATGGTAACATTTGATTATTACAAAAAGGGAGTATTAAATAAATTCGTAAAAAATTATGTCTTAATCTATAAAAATGATACATAAAGAAACTGTGCGAAAGAAGAAAATGAATAGCATGCTTAGAAGAATTTTAGCTAAAAAATCATTAAAAAAACCGAATATTCAAAGTAAAAATATTGAGATAATTACCTGAACATATTCAGTTCACGAACCAGAAAAACAGTAATTTGTTAAAATATTAAACTTAATGAAAAAATTATGTTAGATATAAATCAAAAATGATTTAGTAACATTTTTAAATTCATGTTATCGAAATTTTTAAACATGTAAATGACAGGAGAAATTATTAAAATTAAATAAAAATGATTTAAATATAAATTTGTTTAGAAAACAAGCCATGTTTATTATTAATATTATCTGTTTGATGAGAAGTATATATTTTAAACTATTAGACTTCATGAAAAATATTTATAACTAGCTCGTATACCCGTTCTTCGCACGGGGGAACTGAAAAATTAAACAACACAGATTGAAGGATAAAGAAGTTTTTAATGAGTTAATTTTACGTGAATTGCAAATTAAACAAAAAAAGCTTTTTGCATATCTCAGTTGAACAAAAAAAACACCTTTGTTAAATTTTATGTAGCTGATAAAAAGGATTTTTTTTATTTATATCTCCCCGTAACACTCTTGAGGGTCGATTTTTGAAAATACCTCCCTAAGCTGATCTCTGCTCAGCACACACAAAAGTAACACATTATTACTTTCTGTTGTATTTATTTTATGTTAAAATTGTAATATTCGCAAGCAACGCCGTTTCTTATATTATAATGGTGATTCAATGAAAAACATAGCGAAATGTTAATGATAGAGTCAAGTTGGCAAATGTCTAGCTACTTTCATAGCTCGAGCTTTATTAGAGCTTTGTAAGACCCGCCGTGTAGAGGATAGATGCACGTTAATGCTTTATCTACCGCATTATGATTTACTGCAGTTTTTTTCATGCAATATATATATATATTTGGATCACTGCATTGAAAATTAAGGGATATACATAAACAAAAAATACTCCACTTTGGGAAATTTAATCCGTTAGAGCTAATAAATTAATTAAAGATATTCCACTGTAAAATTAACTATATACACCGTTCACTTAAAATAGTCAAATCGTTTTCTAAGGTCTTCATTAACATACAAAAACATAAGACACTTAAATTTTGACATAAACTATTTATTCGGGACAAAAATAATAATTTTTGCAATGCGCTGAAAACGCAATATCTGCTGCAAAACTATTCGCCTTCCCCGCTAAAATACTCATCATAGAACCCGTGCTGCTATATATCTTGGAAGAGTGGATTTCAAAGAATATTCCTGCTAAGTATTGGTAGGATATTCCTTCTAAGTTAGTGTGGTGTGGTAGGAGAAGGGGGTTCCGGCTCAGGTGTCGTCCACGTCACTTGACCATGGTTCAAAATTACGTGGTCCGTTGCCAAAAGCCCTCGTGTAGCTGAACAGTGCGGCGTTAATATTCACTCACTCCAAAAAATACAGTACAATAGTTATAATTATTTTTATACTTAAAAATGTAATATCTGCCTATTCACACACAATTAAAATTATAGCATTATAATTAACTACTAACCACAAACAAATTTTGAAAATTTGTCCAAATGATGTAGTGTGAAAGAGAAAGTTTATTTATTTTAAGTACCAGAACCGATAAAAGCATTTATTTTGAAAAAAGATCAATTTCTTACTACCAAATATGCATAATAAAATCATAAAAAAACACACACACACACATTCACAAATAGAGAGATTAATAACAACCTCTCCCTTCAAAACCTTAGTTTTATTCTGAAATAAAAAAAAATTAGGGATTATGCTGATCACAGGAATTAATTAGAAGCGAGCGCCTTGCGTAGCCAAAACAAAAAGTGTTTATTCACAAATAAAACACAGATATATACTGTCGCGGGCTTTTTTGCAGCGCACGCCAGAATTGCTTGCAGATGGCAGAATTTTTTCCTACTTACTTGACAAATATCGTTATATTTTGGACACTTCACACAATATCTTTATAAATTATAGCCTATGTGTAATTCTGATGTATAAGCTATATTATTGTAAAGTTTCATTAAAATCCATTCAGTTGTTTTTGCGTGAAAGACTTTCGCATTTATAATATATATCTAGATTACAAGAACATTTCAAACACAAATATTAAAAAAACTCCAAAAATTATGAAAAAAACTGGGTACTCTCCCTTTTATAACAAAAGCTTTAATATTATAATTAATTTATAATAAATGGAAGTAACAAACACATACACATAATTGCAAATAATAAACATCAATATATCATTGGTTAACTTAAACATTAGTGTTCGTAAACTTTGTAAATCAACCATCAATAATGTGAAAAAATTTTCAGAGCAAGGAAAACCATATGATATTTGCATAAAAAAGACTTGAAAGAGAAGTGAATTCAGTTTGAAAAAGTTTAAAAGAATGCTTCCCTTTAAAATGTGACAAAACAAATATATTGAATACACTCCAAAGCGTTTTAAAAAGTTCAAATAAAACGACCTTAATGTTGTAAAAAAAGATGAATTAATTTGATAAATAGTTAAATATAGTAAAAAAAGCAATCAGTAGATTTACTAAGTTTAAATAAATCAAAACACTCAGAAAAAAAAGAAATGAAAAATGTATCAAAAGACCAAAAAAGGAAATAAAATTTACTAATTTTTCAATTATTTTAAAATTTAATAATGATAAATTAAACTTAAAAAAAAATTTTCAAAAGTTTTATACTAGTGACCTAACAAAAGAATTGCAGTAAGAATTTATTGATGAACTAAAAAGATGTCAATTTAAATAAATATTTGATTATTTTGGTTTGAAATATAAAAAGGAAGCTAGTATTGAACATCTACCTAAAACTTATGAAGGAAATTGTTTTAAAATACTCCAACAATTTAAAACCTACAAAAAATACATATAAAAAAATAAAAAATGTAATAAAAAAAGCTTTCCAATTATTTTTAAAAAAAGTAAATCTAAAAAGTTATATACAAGTACAGTAGAACGTCATTTATCCGAATTAATAGGGACCGGACACCATTCGGATAACCGAAAACCGAATGCGATCTATGCAGTATATGAAACCGGACACTATACGAATATTGAAAATCATCACATGCGGGAAACGTGCTTGAAGAAAAAGCAAAATAGGTGCAAAATGTCGCAATTTTTCCTTTACTGTTGAGCATTGCACTGTTCGAAAACGTATTCATATACTGTACATGTAGTTGACAAAAAGAAACAACTGATTCGGATATTTGATGGTCCGGATAATAAACGTTCGGATAAACGACGTTCTACAGTATATATAAGCTAACTGAAGAATTGCAGCAAGAATTGGTTGAATCACTAAACAGTAGATGAAAATTTAAGAAAATATTTGATTATTATGGTTTGAAATATAAAGATGACAAATTTATTTCAAAATAGAAAAGAAAGTTAAAATTGAAACTGGTATTGAATCTAAAACTCTTACTAGGAAATTGTTAAATTACCTAAAATTTCAAACCTACCAAAACACTTATAAATTAAAGAATTCAAGAAACCGAGACCCAAAGATTAGATATTAGTACATATAATCCTAAAGTAGATAAACTCTTAATCAAAAAAAATGATGTCCTTTCAAGAAAAATACGACACTTATTTACATGTTTTAATACAGAGTTAGATATTAAAAACAGTTCATCTGATTTTAATAATATCACAATATGGAAGAAGACACAGGGCTTTAAGAATGCTTAAAGATATTAAACACAAAATTAAACTACGTTAGATTAAAAAACAAAAAGTACATTAGAACTACAGTAACAGCAATATTCCCACATTAACCTCATTGATGCCAAATTTGCACCACACAAATTGTACTATGATATAAAACAAGCCAATAAGAAATGCACCATGGAAAGGTTACCAGACCTAAAAATTAGAAAGAGAAGGATTCTTTCATACAACGGTTAATCATAAATATAAATTTATTGATCCCGAAACAGGTGCGAATACACAAAGTGTTGAAAGAATGTGGGGCAGTGCAAAACGGAAGAATAAGAAACACTAGGGGATTCACAGGATATCATTAGGAATCATATGTGTTTGAGTTCATAAAATGACAGCATCGAAGCATTTTTGATGCTGTCATTTTTAGCAAAGAAAAAGAAAGATTGCTTTAACTCTAATTTAAGTCAATATCGATCCATTTTTCACAAATAATTTTAGAATTCAAAATATTTTTTTTCACTTCCAAATCAAGCTTTAGAGTAAGATCCTTTCCCTGATACTGTTTTCATGTTCATGGCATGATTTGGATGGCGCCAATTTCCCTGCGGTGGTGTTAATACACAAGTACAGTAACAGCTTTCAACACTGAATATAAAATGATTATCATATAAAATATTAGATAAGAAGTACTTGAAAAATGCCTAATATTCCTTTAGAAATAAGTAATTTTAGAAAAGCATTTTCAGGTTCTCAAATTATAATATTTTGTTAAGGAAATTTTAATGAAAGGCTAAATAGAAAAAAATCAAAAACCAGACATGTAATAAATATACAACAATAAGAATCCTAACATACATTACAGAATTCTTAACAAAAACTAATTACTGTAACGATTATCAAGCACACTACAAAGAAACGAATGAGCATAAATGTCTATAAAAAGGCAGCAGATAGTTTGAAAAAGATAGAAATTGTGAAGGAGAAAAAATCAAATGTGTGTGTGTGTGATGAATATTTCAAAACATTTAAAGGTGACAGAAGTTTCCAATACCATAGAGAATTCTTGTTTGTTAAAACCTGCGGAAAGGTTTAAATATAGTATGGATATAAATAAAACTAAAAGAAAACTAGCAGAACAAAAATGTGATGAGAAACAGTGCGAATATTGTTGAAAATAGGTTTGAAAATATTCCAAATACTTAACGAAACATAGATTCAAAAGGAGGGACTTGTGAAAAATACTTTAAAAAAAAAAGAAAATGATAATATAAGTATAAATATTCAAGATTTACACAGAAAAGCACAAGCATTTTCTAAAGTTGAAACTTATCAAGAGGCAGTAAATCATAAGGTTGTTTCAATAACGAATCAAGTTTTCAATTCATTTTTTTTTTTTTAAGTGATAACTTCTTTAGGCGCATTTTGCAGGAGAGTGAACTTGAACGATGCATTTGAAAAAGCCAAGCATTGCAAAACTCGGGTTTGTAAAGCTTGTAACAATGGTAACAATACAACTGAATCATTTGGGTTTAATGAGTCATGTATTAGAGAAATTTGTGCAGCAAAATGTAGAGCAGAAAATGGACAAATAATTCTAATGGTTACTATTTATATGTCACCAAATCAAGGTGTAGAGAAAATTATCGAATTCATTCACAAAAAATTTAGTCGCCTACACTAAAGCCAGATCAACTCTTCTGAACGGATTGCCTATTATTTTAAGTGGGGAATTTCATGTAGATTTTTCAAAAGACAAATCAAAGCCTTAAAAAGATTTTTTAAAATTTAAAATTCAATTTAATTATGTCAAATGATCCAAATGAAAGCAAGACAAAGTATAAAACAACGCTTGATGGAGTTTTCTTAGATATTTAAATAATTTTGAACTTAAGTATTTATTACCTATTACAGCTACCATAAACCTATTGTTTCCTTCTTAGAATACAATTAATTCACAAATATGATTGCATATTTCATACAAAAATATTACTTTATGAGTACAGACATAATTAAATAATTTTATATGACAATATTAATATCCCCTTGTTTTTTATTCACCTAACTAATCCCAAAATTTGAAGTTACCACTTCTATCGTGGGGTCATAAGCACACACTCTTTTTTTTTTCTAATAAAAATAATTTTTCAAAAAAAAAAAAAAACATTTTTGAGACTATGTCCAGGGCCACTGTGAAAAGATTTTGATGTTTCTTTATTGAAAGAGATGGGCTAAGCAGCAGAATCAGCCACTGGTTGGCGCGATAATTTTTTTGCACTTTTCACGAGATCGACAAGCCTGCCAAATGTGGTAACCCAGCTGATTTCTGAGCTGTGGAGAAATCCTATTGGATCATTTTCGCACATGCCCAATGCATTTTTTTTTTATTTAAATAGTTTTCTAGAATTTGGTTCTATATGGTTTTTTTTGTAATGTTATTTTTTTTTTTTAAATTTACTATATTTACTACTTATTGTTATGTATATTATTTTTTTATTAATATTCTGGTATATAACATTAATTTTTTATTGGTTTATATTTATGCAATGATTTTAATTCCTATTCTTCTCAAACATTTTCACAGTTTCAGTTCTCGTGTGTCGTTAGCTTACATTTTTACTCCTACCTTTTAATGGAATATTTCACAGTTCATTTTTTGACTTCATTCTGCTATTGCGGATATGTTTTTTCATGATAAATTTCTTTTTCTTCATATAAATTTTTACAGATACTCACGATGGCTTCTGATACTATAAGTATTGTAAATGTGAATGAATGTATGTTGAAATATGCTATCCTAAAAGGGGTTTTGCTATATTGTCTGGGTTAGGATAGAAAACTGTGTTAAGAATGGTAATAAAGATGGCTTAATTCAATCGCTGTATGCATGTTCAAACTGTGGGAAAAGCATGAAATTGAGAGAAAGGAAGGAAGGCTAAGAAAGCAGTAAATGATCATTTTGAAAATAGTGTATCTTAATATTTCATCTTTAATTAATTAAGTTTAAGTAAAATTAATTTTTATTTAATTTTATCAAATGAATTTTTCACAAATGATTTTAAATTTTAAAAAGAATTTTAATTTTGAAACGATTTTCAGCTGTAAAGGTTTTTTCCCTAGTTTTCTTTTCTTGTGAAAAAGCAAATATTAACACTTAAACAAAGTTTAGTCTCATTTTCGTAACATTTAAAAAAATAAAGAAATATGTAGGTAAATATCCTGAAAAGTAATGTTATGGATATGATATATCAAGAAAGAATCATTTGACAAGTGGAACAAAACTGTTAAAAACAAAACATTTGACTTACAAAAAGAAAACACTGAAATAATGAATTCATGATTATTTTCACACACAGCAGATATAGATAATTTTAAATATGTTACTTCATTTGATACTTACATGCTGATATGCAAAGTTAAATCTTTTAAAAGAAAATACAATAGCTACAGGTGAGACACCAATCAGAAAAATTTTTTGAATTGATTGCTTTTCTCATAAACAAAAAATAAACATACAGCAAACTATGACTGAAAAAGAAATGCACAATAAAATTTATAAAATAGATTTATGTCATTGGTGTTATTGACATGATTATTTAAAATCTTTTAAAGAACCTTCTTCAAATAAAGAATTAATTGGAACGAAAACTTTCAATGAAGAAATACAAGTAATAAAATACAGGATACGAATGAATTTAAATATGAAAACATAATTTAGATAATAGTTAAATTAATAGATAGCAAATTTTAAAAATACATGAAAAACAGTAAAATAAATATTAAAATATAAAACAAAATTAAAATATGAAATAAAACTATAATATTAATTGAAATTTAAAAATATATTACCAAATGAAATTATTAAATGAAAGTTCACAGAAAAGTAAATATATTCATGAATACATATAGGTTTGTGGCCTCTCGATTTTTAACCTGAAAATTCCACACCAAATAATATATTTTATTTCGTAAAAAGTTGTTTCAAATTGTCATTTTGTTTATCTTTTCCAAACATTCTCACATTCACCCATCAAAATAAATATATGAAGTCATTAAAAAGAGACTGGTTTTTCTAGAGGAGGAGAGGGAAAGGAAATAGTGGGGATGAGGCATTCTGCTGGGTTACAGGCTAAGTAATTTTCTCGTCAATGTCGGCGATTGCTTGGAATACGATACCAAATGTTTCATTTTCTCCATGGACGTTGACCAGGCCGCACCAGATATGCCAGTTTCTTATCGAAAACATATTGGATAAATAAAAGAAATATATTATCATCTTTTAAAATTGCAAGTTTAAATACATGCTACGTGACGCAGTCCAGAATGCCAAGCATCTGATTCTTGCTTGTACTAAATTCGCTTCGGAAAGACGTACACTCATGAATTGCCTACAAAAGAACAATATAGTGTGGCCTCCTCCTTTCTATGCCTTTGTTCTAAGCAAATCATCTTTCACATCGTTTTGCGCATACATTAATTGCATTTATTACTGTATTATTTAGATTGTAAATTTTGCGTGTTTGTAAACATTTTCTGTACATGAATATACATGTGTGTATGTGTTTATATATATATATGCCTATGTATGTATGTATGCTTTATGTATTTGTATTTTGAAAATTTTTTGTGATCATATTTTCTTATCTTCCTCATTGTATAGTTTTAATTTTTGATTATCTCCGTTCACATGTGAGCAATCTTGTATTTTTTTTCTGTATTTGTTGTATCTGTATTCACTTTTTTTCCCCTCTTTTGGTTCCCATTTGTGAATATTTCCTTCTACATGTAATTTCCTATCACTATTATTTGAGTATTGACTTACGTTTGTAAGCCTTGTGTTATACTTGTCGGCACACAAGGAGTCTACCTAGAGTCTCAAAAAAAAAAACAAAAAAAAATACATGCTACAAATTTATTTTGAATAAAATTAAATAATTTATTTGGAGAACATTTAAGAAAAAAAGTGAAATACATTATTGCAGTTGTAAGTAATACAATTTCACACTATCATGAGCATAAAGTGCCTAAATTCTTGCTGAAATAGTCAATTTTGTGCCCGTGAATTCAAAACCCGATGTTCAATTACCAAACCTAAATGTATTGCTAATGGCTTTTTTGAAGCTCCACAATTTTAATCGAAAGGATATTGGTTTAATTGAAATAATACAATTACTCAAAAATTCAGGAGTAGAAATCAAGAAAAACGGTTTCTGATCAATTTAAAATCCTAGATGTTTCTGTTTCTTGTAAACACTATAGAACTTTATATTTATATATATTAAGTTCGAATTCAATTGCTGCAATGATACGGTAAATGTATCACAACATACAAAGTCCGAATGGGAGCAGCTTTTCCTTCATGGATTATATACAGGTATTACAAATAAAAATAAGTATTTCAAATAAAACAAGTGATTTAGTTGATCTTTCAAAAATATAATTAGTATATGTTGAAAAGGTAAATAGTGTGATACAGAATATAAAGCACTTACAAAATTAATTTGAAACTCTTTTCTTTCTTAATAAATTTGGTATTCTACACAATACAATGTTAACTATATTTTTAGTCATATTACTAAGAAACACTTCTCTTATTCTGCTTGCCATCAAATTAAGGTTTAATCATAACATAATTGTAAATACTTGTTTAATTAACAATTCAGTATTTATAAAAATTAATAAAAATACAAGTAAAATGATAGAATGCTGTTGCCCTAGGACAAGGGCGGCCTACCTTTATGGATCAACATGCCATTTTTTGTAAAGAAATGTTTAATGAAGTATAGACATGACAACAAATAATTTTGACTCGTGATTATAGGAAAAACATTAAAAAACTAAATATTAACAACTGAAAACTCTTTATTTAAGACAAAAAAATACATTTTGCACTGAATGTAAATGTAGTAAATGTTTTAGTAAAGTAAAATTAGTATAAAAAAATAAAGATTAGTATAATAAAAATTAGTATTATAAAGTAACATTAGTGCAACTTTTGTTTTTGCAAATTAGGTCACAAACAACATATTAGGATTGTAAGATGCACTGGTGTAGCTAGTCTTTCGTGGGCCCAGTATCAAAATTCATTGAGGGCTCCTTTTCAGGTCCCTTAACGATTTTTTGCTTATGCTTGGGGCTCTGTTTCATTGACATGGCTGACACAGCAGTTTCTACGCTCCTGGTAAGATATTAGTTACTTTTAACAGAATGCATGCTGAATTGGAGTCATCCACCAAACGATTTCTAAGCAATTAATGGTTTTTGCTCTGGTTCACTTTTTTGACAAAAAGATTTGAGATTTGTTTCAGAATGCCATTTTATAGACAACATCCTACATCTCACTGTTCCAGAACATAACACACTGTTTTGTCGCATTTACTGATCATGCCATATTTCTCTGTTACACTTACTATATTGCATTTTTTTCTGCTAAACTCTAGCCAAGTTAAAAATCATAAATATAGCACAAATAAACTTTGAAATACAGTTGTGTCAATGAAATTGACTATGCTATGCGTAGGCAAACTTTGCATCAATAGCCATTGTAGCCCACGACTTAACTAAGGAAAAACAATAAAAAACGAGTGTGCGCCCTGCGACCGATCACTAATGTTTGTTCGTAATATTTCATAAAGTAAATTTTGTTATTTTGAACTCAAATGAAAACTGTTTTGATCGGTGGCGTGCCCAAAATATAGTTTCACATGCCATCAGAGGCATGCATGCCACTGGTTCGCTATCCCTGCCCTAGGATTTCCCTCTTATCAAGTTTCCCTGATATTTTGGTTTAATATGAACAAAAATATTTTTTAAGGATTCAATAATTTATAATTTAATATAAAATTTCCCTGGGTAAAAAATAAAAAAGCATACTTCCAAAATTAACATGAAGCAATATTCTTTTCACATACTTGATAGCGAGATTAGATTGTGAATTAAACTCATTTTCAAACAGAAATTAGGATATCATGCCATGGTATAATCCAGAAGTGGTTAACCCGCGGCTTTGAGGCCGCATACGGTCTTCATAAAAGCTAGCACTTTTATCCCAGCACTAGTACTAGCCTAGTATTATTTAATCCCAGATATCTGGGGATACTCACCTTTACGTTACAATGCACATTTCCTTTTGATGCTGACTGAGGTGCACATTCGTTCATTTTTCGTATCGCTTTCTAAAGCTTGTATAACTATTTTTATTGTTTATTTTTACATTTTCTTGCCAATTTGGCATCGTCATTGAATCGCAACAAAAGTGATGCTGAATCGGAGATTTGCCGAAAACCGATGACTACTACTGTGACTTTGACGCAGATTTATTTATTTAAGATGAAGAAATGGAACAAAAATGACAATACACTTCTGTAAGGCATTTTGGAAAAGCTTTTTGTTCCAGGAGACATTTCGAGCAATTCCCAAAAATTTGTAATTTTATTTCTAATTTTTATATTTTTTAAAACTTTTGTAACCCAGACATTTTGTAACTTTTCTCTAATGTATATAATTTTATATTATCCCAATACAATAAAATCTACCTAGTAATTTTTCCTGTGCTGGCAGTACTGGTTGAGCATCTAAATAATGCTTAACGTTAAATAAAGAGCACTTTTTGAGTTGCTCTCGCCTCGGGCATTCTTCTTTGGCGCGGTCAAAGGAAAAGAGGTTGCTTGTCATTGGTAGATGTGCAATGACATCATTATTCTGGGTTGCCTGGTTTGGCGTTATAGCATTTTCTGGTCCCTAGTGGTTCATTGAAACATAAAAGGTTTGTCCCCATTTGGGAGATTGTTTTTCAGGCAGTTTTTTCTTCCATGTCTTGAGCATATTAGTTAAATCCCCTTATGTATTTAATTTTCACTGTAAAAATAACAATCTGTTCTTTTTTTCATTCACGTAAATCAAAATATTTTTAATGGATTTAATTTTGTAGAAGAAATATATACCGTAAAATCCGCTGACGCTGACGTCTCTGGGAAATGGAACGCGAAGCGTTCCTCCATCCCATATCGAAGTTGTGTATGTGGCCTGATGTTGAAGGGCCTGGCTGGGAGAGATTATCCTGATTGGTTGTGAGATCGTGGCAAGGAGGCGTGGCTATTGGAACAGTGAGGATCGTATCTTGGGTTTCGGCGGGAATGTCCTGAAGTTTGCTGAGTGGGATTAATTTGATTGGTCCATGGCACTGGGAGAATAGGCACTCTATTGGCTGCACTGATACTTTGGAACTGTACAAAGAGGAGGGGTCTAGAATGCTAGCCTGTGTGGGATCCCATGAAGGAATTTAAGTTTAAAAAGTTAAGAAATAGAAAAATAGAGAGAAATTTAGAAAAATACAGTCACTCGTCACACGGAGAGTGACTAAATTAATTGTTAGGGGGGGGGATAGGAGTCTAGGAGAATTCTCCTAGGTCTTTTTACATCTGGCTCTGGGTAATAGTTGTTGAGTTTTTGTATATTTTCGTTGTCAATATTCGGTAGATTATTGAAAAAGGAAATAGCCAGTTTTTGAATATATGCTTTAAAGGGGAGAATTTTAATATCGTTATAAATTAATGAATTTTAGTATATCTATCTGCTTTAACTATGTTTCTAATTAACGTGTTCTGAGCAATCTCGAGAATTTTTAAATTTGAATCTGCAGCATATCCCCACACAGGCGCACCATAGGTGATAATAGGACGAAAAACGGCAGTGTAGAGAAGTAACTTGTTGTACATTTTTAATTCAGAATTCCGGCCAATTAAGGGGAAGAGTGCTCTTAGAGCCTTCCGGAATTTATAGCGTTTGTGTGAGTCAAATGTTGTTTCCAAGTGAGTTTTTTATCAAGGATCAATCCAAGGTATTTTGTGCTCTGAGACCACTGGAGTTGTGTGGAATAGAGAGTAGGAAGTGTTGGTTGTGATTTCCTTGTGAAAAGAACTGCTATTGTTTTGTCAACATTAATTTTAATTTTCCATGTATCGAAATAATTTTGCAATAGATATAGGTGGTTGTTAAGTGCCAAAGTTATCGTTTTGTGATTTTTGTATGTAGCGAGCGTGACAGTGTCATCGGCGTAAATATTAGTACTAGTTTGAGGGTGAGAAGGCATGTCGTTAATGTAAATGTTAAATAACAGGGGGCCCAAGAGGGAACCCCATAATTAATACTGAAGTTTTTAAAGAGCTTATCATTAACGCGTACTTGAAAGCCGTAAAATCCAGCGTATAACGCATACTTTTAACACAAAAAACAAGATCGAAATTTACGGATGCGCGTTATACGCAGGGTATAAAAATGAGATCATTAAAAATAAAAAAAAAGAAATGAGCATAAAAAAAATAGACTTCTAACTAGATCGGAATACTGTTTATTTAAAAGAAATTTCATACTTTATGAGTTGCAGTTCTAGAGGTATACTATTTTTTTCAAAAACTATTTTATACTATTACTACTATACTATTTTTTTCAAATAAATGACTTCAAAACATAGGAAAATTGCGCACGTACATTTTTTTTTAAGTTTCTTTATAAAAATGGGGGAAGGGGCGGTTCTAGGGCCGGACAAACCGGACCCCTGTCCGGGGCGGCATTTGGATGAAGATGAAATGTATTTTTTTCTTGTTACGAAAAAATTTGACATATTTTCAGAAATATTGTGAATTTGGTATTTCATTTGATGTATCTAATTTCTTAACTTTATACTCTGTATGTTTAAAGTCAGTTTCCTTTTATGGTACAACTTGAAGGGTTCAATGCCTGAGCTTATAATAAATCATGAAATTTTAATAAGACGTCCCCGTAAGACATCCAGTGTCAGCTAGCCAAAAGGGGACAGGGATAGTAGGAGATTTTCGAAGATAGAGAGCCACAAGAGATGTTTTATTTTAGTCTTGAATGCAGTTACTTAGTTAAAATAAATGTTTGTGACTCCTACAACCAGCAGACTGTTTGTCGAATAGGGTTGTGACGTCTCTCGCCTTCTTCTTCTAACATAACTCCTAAGTTCTTTGACGGCCACGATTAATGGCAAAACTTTTCCAACCCAATACCAAGAAGAGAAACGGATCGAATATGCAAATGAGATATACTTTAAAAGGATAGAAGGTTTGGTGAGATATAACGGCAAGCCTAGAGATAACTTAGTGCGGAATTGTTAGGAATAAAGGTTAGACGTCCTACAGCTCTGGAAGAAGGATACGCTCATCGCCATTAATAATAAGAAGGATTAAGAAAGCTTGTGTAATCTCTCCTACAATTAACATAATAGGAATTACTTCAACCTAGGAAGGAAGGTGACTCTATAAAAGGTAATATTTTGTATAGGAAGTTAGATTAGACAGTTAATTAAATATAATTAAGATAAGTGTTCTAGTTGTGCGATCTGACTTGAATATAAAGTTCAATTGTTGGCTGATTCTCACTTTAAGAAAGTTGTTATTTAGAATTAAGTAATTTAAGTTATTCTTAATAAAAGTTGTGTTAAGAATTACATAATGTCTCATCATTTAGATAATCCCACACCTCTAGCTTACGCGAATCACCCCAGACATAGTCATCACAGGTTGGCTATGTCTCAGGGTGTGTCCACTGAAATGGGAAATTCCTTCTCTTACATTTTTGTCTTTATTTTCGAATTATTTTGTATTTTTAAGAACTGAAAATAATATACTTCTAGTGAGGTACACCTCCAAATAAGGAACAATTATATCTGTACCAGTCTCTTTGAAGAGGGACCATATATATTCCTCCCTTATTAAGAGACATTTTATTTAAATGACCTTGAAAAAGTTTCAAAAGTAAGATCAAAGGAGAGAAATAAATAAAAATATTCTTTCTGAAATCTTAGGATTTCAAAGATATAAACTTTTTAAAATTCTTTCTTAAAATTTTTTAAAAAATTCTTTCTAAATATTCAAAGGTCAGTAATCTCGTTGTGTTATTTTACAGTTTTTTTATATTTTTTTTATTTAAAGAGAGATAAATTTAGTTGTATTATTTGTTATTATTATATTATTGCATGTGCTATAATTTAAGAGATAGTATTTTTTATGTTAACTAAAAAATAGAATTTTATTTTGGAAAGAGAAAACAACGTTTTTCTTATGGTTATTTTAAATATACTGCAATATATTTTTAAAGTATTTTTATTAGTTTTAGCTTTAGGGTTTGGTTATAAAATTTGCCGAAAGCATTTTATTCTGTGAGAGTTGTTTAAGTAAAATATCTTTTTGAGTTGAAATTTAAATAAATCAGTTCTATATTTTGTGAGTGCTATATACAGATATATATGTAGGTTTGTTGAAAACAAAAGTTAAATGTTTAATTCCGCCGTCATCATTTTAATTTTGAAAATTCTACTTTATTAGAATGTCTTACCCCACGTAGTTACCAATTCTAAATATATTTAACATAGTAAATTTCGACGAAAATAAAATAGGGGCTTCTTATATTTTCTGTTTAAAAATTACGATAAGATTTGGAAAAATCTCAAACATATCGATTTTAAATTCAAATGAACCCATTTTTGATTAATTCAAATTTTTGCAACAAAGAAAAACAGTCTATAAGCTATTTTATATATTTCTCCTATCTAATTCAAATATTTTTTAAAATATTCGATTATCTAAATTTATTCGATAATTTTAGATTGCACTCGTGATGCCAGTAAGATCTATCAAGTGACATTTTTGGTACAATATGTATGTACTGAAAAATCTAATCCTAATGAAGTTACCAGTGAAATTCATTAAAGAGTTCTTAGGTTTTCTTCCAATTGTATTGACAAGAAAAGAACTTTCAAATTTAATATTTGAGAAAATTTAAAAAATTAGCTCTAAGTTTGCTAGATATGGGGTTGGGGCAAGCCTATGATAGCGAAGACAATATGAGAGGCAAAAAATCAGGATTATAGTCTAGAATTGGGACGTCACAATTCACGTGACTGGTAGCCACTCTTTAAATTCTGTCGTTAATGAAATGGCAAAAGCATCCTTAGAAGCCTGTAATTTTTTAAAGTGGACAAAAAATTGTCTTTTTTTCTTCAATTTTTTTATGTGCCATATTATCAAAATGAATCAAGGGCATAACTTTTAAAACCACTAAGTGTAACTACCTGGGAAAGCCGAATAAAATTTATAAAACCCTTAAGGTATCCAATTACATTCAGAACCGGGATTTTTCAAAAGCGCACAAACGAATATTTTTTTAAATATTTAATGTCACTCAGATTAAAATACACTTATAAAATTGTTTTCGGAATATTATTACAATAAGAATATTACTTAAATTCAATATTTTGGCAAAAAAGGAACTTAGATTTCCCCTTTGTCAAAACATTGTCCTTTTATGAAAGAATGCTAATATAATAACCATATTTTGCTTATATATAGCTAAGACTTCTCCAGAAGGCCTGAACGACGGCTTTTTAAAAAATCATATTATTTTCAGAGTTACCACCAATTGAAATAATTACCAGTGTTTTTCCGTTAAAATTTCTCCAGTCTTATATATTAAAGGATGGATAAATTCACCTCTAATTAGTATATTTGAAAAATCCTAGTTCAGGTTCTGTACAGACGTCTGAGCTATATATAGGCAAAATATTATTATTACAGAAGCATTTTCCATAAAAGAAGAATATATTTGGAAAATAGATAATTCTATATTCATTTTTTTCCAAAATATTGCATTTAAATCATTTTTTATTGTAATAATATTCTTAAGACAATTTCATGCGTGTATTATAACCTAATTTACCCTAAATATTAAAAAAAAAATATTCGTTTGTACGCATTTGAAAACGTAGTGGACTCCGAACGTAGTGGGATACCTTAAGGTATCAACTAAGATATATTTATGATGCTTTATTTTGTGTTTATAATAATGCTGAAATTGACTACTCTATAAAAGATTAGGTCTCTCCGGATTATTAAACTCTTTTAAAAAATATTCAAGCTTATGTACTACATTATTATTTGGTATAAAATCTTAAATTGCATAAGTGTATTAAGTAAGCTATTGCAGACAAAAGTCCAAGGTCTATCATCTGCTATGGAACTCAAAAAATTCTTCAAAGATTCTTTGAAGGATCTTCGATAGGATATCACTTTCTATGAAATATCTGAGATGCAATAGGAGTGGCTGATGAGACTTATATCCTTGCTAACTTAGAGATGATGTAGTCACATCACAGAGTTTGACGAAGAAATCTTAATTTTATAAATAAGAAGCACGAGATGATCCGGTGAATAATCCTAAATTAAAACTCTAGGTATTTTCATTTATTTTTTCTTACGATTGATCCAGCAGTTAAGACCTTAGAATGTACATTTAATCTAATGAGTACTCACTGCAAATGTTTGAAATTTTTACACAATACGTATAATTTATAAGATATCTCTAAAGTTAAGGAAATAAAAATTAAAAAAAATTAGAAGCAATATTGATAGATGGAGAAAATTATTTAAAAAAATTATTAATTTACTGAAAGAAAGCAAAACAAAATATATTCTGACATAATAAAAAGTAAAATATACATTTAGATTGATATAATACACTTATAAATGCAACAGTACTGTGCAATATGTTTCATGATTAATTTAACTGTATTAAGTTAAAAACAAGTTTAATAATTACCAATGACCCTATGGGCATGTGTTCTAAAATTATATACAAAATTTATAATGCATATCTTGATAATTTAAACGGTTTATAATTAAAGTCGTATTGCAGCTTTACGTCAAAAATATTATTATTGAATTCAATACATTGTTATCTTGTGGAAGGGGGGCGCAATGAGAATTATACTTGAAACTTGGGTCCCAAGTATAGAAAGTTTGAGAAGCACTGATGGTAGGATATACTAATTTCTGTGTGAAAATGAGTTTAATTTATAATCTGATTTAGCTTTTAACTATGAGGAAAAAAAATATTGTTTCTAGTTAATTTTGGAAGTCTGCTCTTTTATTTTTATACAGAGAAAGTTTAATATCTAGTCCTAAAATATTAAGCTTTTAAAAATTTTCTGTTTATATTAACCAAAATTTCAGAGAAACTCGATTCATTGTCAGGGTGAAAATTGTGGCGTGCCTCGGCACCCACCTATTCCTCTTAACTGGAACCAACAGGTGAGCAGAGAGAAGTGAACTGATATGAACGGACTCTCGCGCTCACTTCTCTCTCTGACTCGCACGAGGAAAGACGTGTTTTCCGCTTTATTCAATTTCCATGTTTCAACCTAAGTAATTAGTAATTCTTACTACATTTTATAATGCTGTAAATTAAAAATATGTTTAATCTTTTTATCATTCATTTTTAATATTTATATGGCGTGTAATAAACCTTAAATATATTCTCACTTCACGTCATAAAAATCATGGTTTCTGGTCAATCAATCATTCGACTCTTGTATCCTTATGAATACATAAACATATTGAATTGTGCATTAATAAAACAAGTATTCACGATTACGTAGAGATTAAACTGTAATTGTATGACCAACAGAATGAGCGAAACAAATAACCAATTTAATAAAAATCTAATCAATGAATATTCAGTAAGACAATGTATCTAAAATTATAATCAAAAATTGTATTTTGTAGAACAGAAAATTTAATACGAAAATAAGCATTTCAAATCACTTTCGTAAACTCTTTTTATTCTGTATCAAATTACTCACTCTTTCGGCTTATAGTATATGTCAATTCACGGCGTGCGAAACGCCATCTGTGTAATTAAGTGAATTAGGAGTGAATTGTTGTGTCTTCAAATAAGAATATGTGAACTGTGTTTGCGCCAGCCCAACTGCGCATGCCCAGTAATTCTGATATGAATGTAAAAAGTGTTGTGAGTAAAAAATAAATGCCAGTCCACTAGAAACTGTGTCGTGATTGTGTCATGAGAATAATGAAGGAGTAATTAAGCTATCGACTAAAAGAGAACCATAAATATAGACAGTGTTTGCACCATAAAATTGGTTATTGTGCTAGAGACTCTGGAGTCAACTGCTTAAGTGTTGAAGTTGACCCAACAGTATATATGATTACATTTTTGAAAGATCGAAACGAAAGGCACTTCTTGGTTTTATTTGAAATACATATTCGTAACACCTTTTGTTTAATCTATGAAAGAGGAGCTGCTTCCTTTCGGAATTCAAGTGTCATGCGTAATCGTATTATTTAAATTAATCCAATATCTTTTCGTTAGAAACCTGGAGCGTAAAAAAAAATAAAAACAATCATAAACTAGAATGCGAGCGCTTTCTGCTCGTAATCGTATTACTTGCCACTGCAATTACATAATTCAACTTGTTATTTAAAAAATGTTGAACCAATCAGTTATTTAAAACAAATTTGTAGCATGTATTTAAACCTGCAATTTCGAAAGGTTGTTATACATTTCTTTATTTATCCAATATGCTATGAATAGAAGCCAGATTATACCGTGCGAATAGGTCTACGTTTGCTGAGTAAATGAAATCAAAGCAAGCGCTGATATTGGCGAGAAAATTGCTTGGCTCTGTAACCCTGCAGAATGTCATCCCCCTGTTTCTTTTCCCTCTCCTCTTCTAAAAAAAGTGCTCTGTATTTAACGACTTCCTAAATAATTTATGCAGAGTTGCCAGAAACTTACGCCGCTAACTAGCACGAAGAGTAGTCTAATAGATAAGAGGAACAAAAGTTAGGCGTGTAATGCTCTGGATTTCTTTGGAGGCACCTATTCCTACTATATTTGCGGTGTTGGAATTTAAACTCCTCTACTTCGGGGGTATGTGTGAATCTAATAACCTATTCTAAATGTGCATTTATTGTGTTTATAACTTCTCTACTGAACAATTTCAATGTTTTTTCAATATTTATTTAAATTTTAAGATACAAATATTTTTTATTATTTATTTGTTATATACAAGTTCATTAGAAATATGGTATGTTTATAAAATAAAAATTAAGATTAAATTTTGAAAAACATTAAATGAAACTGAAAAAAACAAATGTTGAACTGCAACTATATTGTAAGCAAAAAAAGAGGAGAATAAAGTATTTTAGAATGTTGATATATTTTTGATTATTTGCGATTTTTAGTAAAATTTTATTAGTCCTTATAACATTTGAATCAGGTTTAGCAAGTTTTTTCTAAACAGACATCTGAAAATTATGTGATTATTGGTACAAAATCATTTTAACTTTTGAACAGTTGAAATTAAATCATATTTTCATTTTGAGCAATTTTTATGAATATATATATGTATATTATGTCGCCCAACCAGTGTAGAGGTTAGCGACGCTGACTGCGGTGCCGCAGGGACTGGGTCCGAATCCCGGAGAAGACATGGATGTTTATAAATGTATAGTGCCTTTGCGGCATGGGGGCACTCTAAATAGCCGTCGAGCCGCAAGTCCTCTCGTGTGGTTGGTGGAAGGGGAAGAGAGGTAGGAGGCCCCTGACCACCCCCAGGGTTTTCTCCCTCTAAATTGGGGTGGAACCGAGCAAAATCATACTGTCACCTGAATGGTGCTCAAAGCTAAGGCTAACGAAAGGCGTAAAAATTCAAGCCCTTAGCCGCGATGAATTTTGCGGGCTTCGATCTGACTTCGTCAGGCAGGTGGCATTAGTCACAACAACATATTATATTAATGATAAAAGAAGGAAATTGTATTTTATATTTATTTATATATTGACTGTTATAAATGGTAGGAATTACATACATTGCCTTTGAAATGTACTGTTAACAGTTAAAATTGTTCTTAGCCTATATTATAGTAAAAATTGACTTGAATTCCATATAATTTTTCAGTTAAAAAATAGTCCAAAATTATGTTTATATTGTGATTTAGCTAATGTATAAAGGGGATAACTTATTTTTCAGTTCTGTTTTTATTCCCAAAATCTATTATAACCATTGCTCATAATAAGATTCAAATTTCATCTATTCTTAAAAGGTGATTAAACTTACAATTCTTAGCATAAAGCTGAAAACAGTATATATTTTTAAACAATTGTTAAAAAGTATAGTGTTATAATCATTTCAATGTTCATTAATATTAATGTACTTTTTTTAAAAATTTTAATTTATTAATTTTTTTAATGTTTGTTCATGAAACAGTCCTATTACTTGAAAATCCGCCGGGCCGTTCTTTTATTATCTGTTTTAGCAATATTGAGTAGAGATAATTTTAAAATAACTTCTAAGTATTTCAAAAATAATTATTAATGGGTGAAAAATAATGCTAAATTTTCAAAATACCTTGATGTATATTTTGCTCGGAGCACATATTCCAGTGAAAATGGGGTTTTGTTACAGGTCTTGAAAAAAAAAACTTCTTTTTTCATACAGAATTCTTTGTTTTTAAAAAAATAAGATTTCTGTTCTTTATAAATTATTACACGACACTGGCTGTTTTCTTTCATTGGATTATAATTTTTTGAAATAAACATTTTTATTTAATGTATTGAGATATACAAATTTAAATGTTTGTTTAAAAAAAAAGATTGATTTTTCCTGAAAATTTTATTTTAATGAAGAAAAATGTATAAATTTTTTTCCACCTTTTTTTAATTTGAGGGTTGTTAAGAAGAAAGACTAATACACACACATTTGTTCCTTCTCATGTTTGATTCCTTTAATAATTTCCTTTGAACTTAATAATACATTATCCCGAATTGCTTTGATTTTTCACTACTCATTTTTTAGTCCCAAATTTATAGCATATATTTTTTAATTATCAATGCTGCACTGTCTAGAAAGTCCAATAAGATGTGCTAATTTCAGAGGTGGATGGAAATATAACTGCATATTTTAATAAGAACCTGAGGTTATATAGTTATTCAAATGTTTAAAATTGTCAGAGTTCCCCTATTTTTTTTTTCCTGGCACTAATGCTGCAACTTTGCGAGTATTTAGCACCATGAACAATTCAGCAGTAACATTATAGATTTGAGTGCCTCCAACAAAATCGAGCATTTTTTATCCGGCCTTAAGGGTTCCTTTTATCTGTCAGTATCCTCCAAATTCTATCGGAGCATAAGGCGTTGGCCATGTCTCCAGATTTACAGTGCTATCACTGTACAGAACTGAACTGAACTGAGAAATTCAAAAAAGTGTTCTCAATTTAACATTGTTCAATAAATGACGATTATATTTTAACTATCGATAAGTTTCTCCTTTTTCAAGTAATAATTCTGTGGAAACATAGTTGAAAGCGATAAATTTACTCTCGCTACAATGTACTTGTTTATTAAAATTTAAAATCTGGACGAATATATGTACATTTGTGTGCTTAGGTAAGTGAAAAATACCAACAGTGAAATATAAAAAAATGCGAATATATTAATGTTTTAGAAAGAAAATGAGAATTTTTTCAACATTTTGTCATTTAAAATGAGAACAGATTTATTATGCGCCCGGTCTCCGGTCGCGTTTTTCGTCGCCCAATAGGGGGGGGGGCAAATTGGCGCAGTCCTTTTTTTGGCGACTAAAAGTGGTCGCCAAGGTACTTTTTTCGGAATTATTTATTATTAATTTTAGAATGAATTCGATATCTCACCATGACATTTAGAGAAAAATCGCCAAATCCGAAGTGCTCCCCTACCGTATACTACACTTGAACTAAGTTAAGTGTTTTAAATGTGTTAGAAAACATTTGAATCTTAAGATTCACCCTTATTGTATTTGCAATTAATTTTCCTATTACTAGATTTATAATTAAATTTTTTCAAGAATTTTAAATTGATATCACAAAATATTCACTGTAAGATTTTATGTTTTGCAAATGAATTATATTGTCCAAAAATACAAAAAGGGAGTTATATGGACTATATTTCACAAATTTGAAAGATATTTTTTATTGATTATAATGTTATTATTTTGTCATTGTAATTTCTTTATATTATGAAGACAACAATGATTTATTATACAAATTTACTCATTCTAATCCACCAGGTAGTTAAATAATAATTGTATTTACAGAGTCAGATTGTTGCATTTTCTATGTTGTGTATCATACAAAATGAAAAATCTTATTATAATAGAGAACAACAAACAATAACTGATGTATATTTTGAAATAATACTTTGCGAGTGATGACTGTTTTGCTATGACTCATCAAAGTATGTGCAAGTCGATTCTGCTTCTTATATAAATTGAACTTACTTTTATATGGGAAGGGGATTATGATGAATATTATGGTAGAAAATTTCGAAAGCTCGACTACATTAAAAAGTATATAATTTTAATAAATATAAATGGTTTGGAATTCTTTCCCAATTATTCCTATTAAGATTTTATGTACAAACCTCTTGATTCACCAAAAAGTCTTTTTAAATTAAGAAGTGATGTAATTTTTGGTACTTACATATCGCAACCGTATTGGTGACATTATGTGAAACAAAGCACATGGTCGGCAATTCAATCCATACAAAATTAGGTTTGCCACCTTTGGGAATTATCTTGAACTTTGGCATTGTTGTAATAATACGTAAGTACCTAATTTTTTTTGGTACTTACGTGTTACTGCAACAATGCCAGTGTTCTAGATAACTTCTCAAGTTTGTAATCCAGATTTTGCATATGTCGTACCCGCTGAATTGGCAACCATGTGCTTTGTTTCATATAATGTCGCCAATACAGGTGCAATAATACATAAGTATCTCTTTTAACACGCATTAAAAAATTTAAAAGATTCTAATAATTTTCAAGATTTGTCTGATAAATATTATTCTGATTTAATTTAAGAGAATATAATAAAGAAAAATGTTTGAATTACAAGATTTAAATCTCATTCATTGTATACATAGAGTCAAAGGTTTTACGTAAAAATTGCTGAAGTTTTGTAAAAGATTGTGTGCAAGGGATGAAGGCCATAGATATTTTTTTTTTAAAATAATGAGTATTTTCAAATGAATGGATTTATAATGTTGAAAGAATTTGAAAATTATTGGAAATACTGAAGATATAAATGATGGTGTTGCTAAGTGTTTTTTAGATTTAAAAACAAACATCATAAAAAATTACCATATGATTTTTTTTTCTTAGCAAAAATGCTGTTCTTTCAGACTTTTCTTCAATGAAAACATTATTTGCAATTATTCAAGAAGGAAATGTGTATTCATAGAGATAATTCTATGAATTTTAATCTATATTCTCTTTAAGTTAATTAATTCTTTAAATGTGAA
Source organism: Trichonephila inaurata madagascariensis (assembly GCA_019973955.1). NCBI lineage: Eukaryota > Metazoa > Arthropoda > Arachnida > Araneae > Nephilidae > Trichonephila > Trichonephila inaurata. The sequence continues at coordinate 48,751 of BMAV01016785.1, read as the reverse complement.
ACACACTACAGGTATGTGTATTAAAATTAATTTTCACTTATAAATGAGAAATAAAAGCATTGGTAATCATTTATCATAGATAAGAAATAAAAGCATTGGTAATCATTTATCATAGATTTTTTCTTGTTATATATATATATAAAGGTGAAATAGATGCACAGAAAAAGTTTTTAGTCATTTACTTCACATATATTAATGGTATAAAATATCACAAATGTTGAAAAATTTTTGTTGCATTTAAACAAGACTTAAAGATTGTACTTTTTTTTTACCTACTCTTTTAATAAATGGATATCAGTGTGGAAAATGTGTCTAAAATAATAAATTGAAAAAAGATATTTTAGAAATTTCAAAAATGTTAAACAATCTTTAATTTCAAGTTATCAATCAATGTTAGATTTTTTTTATAGAATTAATTTGAAGATAGAGAGTTATATAATTAAAATTATATTTCTTATTATAACATTTTTAATTATGATTAAGGAATGCACAATACCTGAGTTATTGTGTCACATATTTAGTGAAAGATCTATATTCAATAATATTAGTAAACTTAAAGTGGATGGATATATAAATATTTTTCATACTTGAATCTTCAAAATATAGAATATTTAATCATTTGTCTTAGTGTTAAAAAGTTTCTTGTTCTTTTAAAAAATAACACAGAAAAAGAAAATGGAAAGTAATGAATTTTAATTTTCTGTCCTTTTTAAAGTCAACTGAATACATTTACTGGTATTAATAAGGTGTTTGTATGCCAAAAAAACTAAGTGGTCAAATCAGCTTTTGAGAATTGCTCAAAAGAAACATTTATGATATAGCTTTTAACGATGCATAACCCAATCAAATTAATAACTTCTTGATTTATTTCAGTGCAGATGTAATAAAAATGAATTTGGATGGAAAGCTATGTTACAGTGTAAAAAGTTAATGTTTAGGTAATCTTCTAAATTAAAAAATAATGGACCCCTACCTTTGATTGGTTTCTTTTCTTAAAAAAAAAGAGGGTTTTTATTGTAGATTTTATGTAGTAAGTTGAAACAATATTGAAATTTTATGAATCATAAAAAACCTTTAGATGTATTCAGAGGTTTCACTAATACAGGAATGACTAAATTTCAGTAAAACAGTTCTCATTGCGTTTTCTCCTAAAATGGGCTAACAATGGCTAAAATAGAAAAATGAATTAAAATTACAAATAGGTTACAAAAAATATCTTAACTTTGCTTTTGGAATAAAATGGTTAGATATAATATGTCCTGAAACACAGTAATCATCTATTTTTTTTTATTAGACTATTTTATGCAATAAGATACTAAGTAGTTTGTTGAAATTCTCTTTAGTTCTTTTGCAGTGTTAAAATACACACTAGGAAGATTTCTTGAGAGTCAAAAATAGGAATAATCACTGGCGTAGCTACCGCCATATCAGCCATATGAAGGATACAGGGCCTCCAAACTACAAGGGCCCCAACATGTGTAACTACCATCTCACTAACAGGGGGCCCATATCTTAAAAAGGGCCTCAAAAGAATTTTGTCAGTGGGAATAATCTAAAGTATTTCATAAAATCATTATGACATGCCTGAATACAAAATGTGACACAAAAAACAAGACTAAGAGTGTAGCTTGAAAAAAGAGTGGAGTTGACAGCAATTGTTTGGATGATGTCATTCCATGCACCTCTATCCAAGTGGACAGTTTCGCTTCAGTTGATTATGACAGTTAAAGAATACTGCATCATTGAGTGAACACATGCAACTGCATTCTACCAAAAAAATGTGGAATCAGCATCAAGTTTCTTAAGAAATCAACTGCACTAAAACATTTTAAATGTAAACTGAGGCTTATGGAGATGAAACTTGGTCTAGTGTGTTTGAATGGTATAAGAGGTTTTCAGGGGGATGGGTTAGTGTGGAAGGTAGTGAACCTGCTGAACGCCCTAGGTCAGCGATTACATACCGAAACATAGCCAAAATTCATGATATGAGTGGGTTCCCACTGTCAGATTGTTAATCAACACTACTACATTGAAATACTAAAAAGACTTCATGGAAAAAATAAGAAATAAAGGCCAGAATCGAGGAGTGATGGATGGTTGTTTCACCAAGGGAGAATTAATCCACTCGCATGGCCCTATGTGTCGAGTAGTTTCTGACCAGCAAAAACATTACTGTGATTGGGCATGCTCCTTATGCACCAGATTTGGCCCCATGCGACTTTTTTTTTAATTTCCTACAGTTAAATCTTGCATATTTCCTATAGTTAAATCTTGCTTATTTCCTACAATTAAATCTTGCTTAAAAAGAACCTATTTTACCTCAGATGAAGAGGTTCAGACATTAACAGAGAATCTCCTAAAGGGCCTTCTAAAAACCTCATTTCAGAACTCATTCCGGCAATGTCAGCACCGAATGCAGAAGAGAAATACTTTGAAGGTGATTCTGTCACAGAGAACTAATTCTGCAAGTTCAATGATTTATTGGACCAGTCTCATTTTTTTTGTGTGTCACACCTCGTATAAGAAATAAATTAAAAATATATTTAAAATTTAAAAAAAAAATTCTACAGTAATTAATGAAATTACCATCCAAGGTTTGAAAATTCAAATAACTTAAAAATCATTTTTTCAAATAATTGTCATTACTTATTTAATTGAAAAAAAAATCATTGTTAAGGAGATACACATTTCCCCATAAAATTGACCAAATTATCAAATATTACCTCATTTTAATTGCACGACTTGTAAATATACGTGCCAAATTTTTTTGTTAAAGTCCATTGCATATCGGATTATTTAACTATTTTTTTTAACAATATCTGGATTCATAACTCAAAAAACACGTAACTTCAGCATTTTATTGACACACCTTCATCTTAACCGAAACACTTTCAATTTATTTACTTGTGTAAGTATTTCTAAAACTTGATACTTTAAATGGAAGGGAAGCAAATGAGTCCTGTGGCTTTTATTGATGAGTTAGGAGTTACTACATGTAATTATTTTCTCATTAAAAAGTAACTAGCTCTGGGTTTTTCATGATATTATGTGATAATATCGTTAAAACTGTACTAAAAAGAAAAAACATGTTTTCTATATTAAAGTTTTGTAATCATTCCAAAGCAGGGAGTTTTTTTTTATGTATAACACTCTTGCATTCTCTTTTGAAAGTAGATTTTGAAAAAACCAATTCTTATGGGACTTTTCTCAATAGAAAGATAATGTTTGTCACATTTCAATTCTGTAGGTGCAGTTCTTTAAATAGGGAAATTTTTGTGCATCACATTCCTGCAACCCCTCTTTGAGATTTGATTTCCCCAAATTTCTCAAGTCTAAGTTGTAATAGTTCTAAAACAGTTCTTTTTATTTAAAAGGCCATCATTCCTCAACTTGGAGGTGGGTTTTCACAAAGCCCATTCTTATCTTATTATTCTTATCTTGGTCTTATTCTCATTAATTCCCAGTCCCATCCTGAGGGCCTCTTTCTCTAAAGATGATAAGGCTTGTCTTGATGCAGTGGGTGTTCAAACAATAATATCAATGCCATCAGCAAAAGCTTACAATTGTATTGATTTATTAAAGATATTTCCTCTGGTATTGATGTTGAATCTCTTACCACTTTTTCTAATGCAAAATCAAAGAAAAGGCACGCTAGTGCATTCTCATTCAAAAGCCATTTTTTATTTTCAATGGTTTTGAAAGATTCTGTATTTTGACCATTATTTTTTTTCATTTAATGTCAGGTTTATCAGATTTAATAACTTCAAAGGAATTTTAAACTCTTTCACTGCTGCAAAATAAAGGCCTTTCTATTGATGTTATCATAAGCGGTTTTTAAGTCAATAAAGAAGGGATGTGTATCAATTAAAATTTTTTTTTGTTCTCTCCAAATTCTGACAGATGTTAAATATCTGTTCTTTAGTGGATCCTCCTTTCCAAAATCCATTTTGATAATCTCCAACTGTATTTTTCACTGGTGCAGAAAAGTCTGTTGAATGAAATATTCAAGAATACCTTATAACTTGTACAGAGTAGACTGATTCCTCTGTAATTTAAACACTCTAGTATATCTCTTTTCTTATGTGTTACATGAGTTATACTCATTTCCCATTCCTCAAGGATTATTTGAACTATTTATTAAATACTCTAAAAAAACTAGTAAAATTTAAAGGATAGTGCTTTAAATTATGACATTCTGTTGCTAATACCCAATTTTTTCAAGATTTTGAAATCATACAGTCCATGAACGCCTTTCTCTTTCTCACCAAACTGATAGTCTTAACACGATTTAGGGTTGTTTATCCCAACCATTATTGATCAGTTCTGAGATTTAAACTTAAAAAAAAAATTAGTCTGTCGTGATCACAGTCGTCAAGTTGAAAACGAAATGTGTACTGTTACATTCATTTATATATGAGGCAGAACAGTTTCCAGATCTTAAGATTTTTTTCTGCGCCTAAAAACATCACAAAAGAAAACAGAAACAAAAAGGAAACTTCATATAAAAACTATAATTTTATTTCAATTTTAGAAGAGTGATTATTTTTGTTAAAACTCTTCCCCAGTTTTATTGAAAAAAGATGTTATATCAAACCATAAATGAATGTATTAATTTAGACAGGTTCTAATTGATTAAATTCCGAATCAATGAAAAATTTCTTTTATTTTGGGAATTTGAATTAACATTTTCTATTGTTCAAACAAAACTTACTTGTTTCTCAGAAGAGAAAGAGTGTTGGAAGAGGGCCTCTTTTGGAAATATCTAATTATTTTGTTACATTTGTATCTTAAAAATCTGAAAAATTTTGCCTTTTTTACGCTGTGTTCTCTCTCTTATATTTTGCCTGTTTACATCTAAATAAATCACCTTGGTAACTCCTTATTGTTTTCCATACTTTCTAATTGAATCAGTATACTCGTGCAATGGTAAGTTAATTAAGGTGTGAAAGTTTCTTGACTCACTGTTACTCAATCCCCCACCTTCTAACGAATTTTAATCATTTCCTGTGAACAAGAGCAAAGGTAAAAATTACCGAATGTTAAGGATAGGAGACCGCTTCCTTTCAGAAGGTCATAAAATATTGTTTATTGCTTCAAAATTTCTTTTAAGTGCAGTGCCATTAAAACGTTTTCTTTTTTACAGATGCATGCAAATGAAAAAAAGATTCTTTTGTGTGATGTCTTTCTCTTCCTAAATATATCATTAGGCTTTTATGTAATGAAACTGGAGAAAAGACATGTTGGTGAAATTTGCAACAATACCTCTGGAAATGGTAATTGATCATGACTATTACAATTTTATACCAACGACAAGCTTCATTATTTTGAAATTTTGATAAGTCTTTCGTGTCATTTTTATGTTAAGAATATATTTTGGAATTCATATCACAAAAAGCCATATAGTAATGAAAGTTGCATAAGGGTTTTTTTCAAAAAGTGTTTTTTAATACGTCATTGCTAACTCATTCCTTACATTTGTTAAATGTCCAAGAAGTCTTTCTCACAGTAGTACTTTTAAAATTCAAGTTCACAAAAAAAGTCAAATATCTGCAAAATTTTTTTAAAGCCATTTTCTATTAAAGGCAATTTAAAAAAAAATTTATACCATGAAAAAATCATGTGTTTGTAAACATTGCTGTAATGCTTTTTCTCTGTTAGTAGTACTTTAAAAAAACATTTGCAAGTTCTCGCCAGAGATAAACCTTGAATGTGAAATTTCCAAGAAGGCTTTCTCTACCAACAGTAATTTGAAAAGGCATTTAGGAGTTCACACCAGAGATAAACCTCTTGAATGTGAAATTTGTAATAAGGCTTTCATTGGCAGAAGTAGTATAAAGACATTTGTGAATTCATGTCAAAGAGAAGCCATATATTTGTGAAATTTGTAGCAAGGTTTTTTTCTGACTAGTGCTTTAAAAAAGCATCTGTGAGTTCACACCAGGGAGAAACCTAATGAATGTGAAATTTGAGAGAAGGCTTTCTCTTGCAGTAGTAATTTAAAAATGCATCTGCTAATTCATACCATGGAAAAGCCACATGTTTGCAGAATTTGTTTGAAGGCATTTTCTCAAAACCGTTATTTAATGAAACATTTACAAATTCACACTGGAGATAAACCTCATGAATGTGAAATTTGCAAGAAGGCTTTCTCTGCCATGAGTGATTTAAAAAAACATGTGCAAATTCATACCAAAGAGAAGCCATATCTTTGCGAAATTTGTAGGAAGGCATTTACACAAAATGGTTCTTTAAAAGTACATTTGCGAATTCATACAAAAGAAAAGCCATATATTTGTGAAATTTGCAGGAAGGCTTTCTCTGCTAACAATGATTTAAAAATTCATTTGCGAATTCATACCAAAGAAAAGCCATATGCTTGCGAAATTTGTTGGAAGGCATTTTCCCAAAGGGGTCATTTAAAGGATCATTTGCAAATTCATACTGGAGAGAAACCTCATAAATGTGAAATTTGCAAGAAGGCTTTCTCTACCAATAGTATTTTAAAAAATCATTTGCAAACTCATACCAAAAAGAAACCATATCTTTGCAAAATTTGTAGGAAGGCATTTACACGAAATGGTTCTTTAAAAGTACATCTGCGACTTCATTCAAAAGAAAAGCCATATATTTGTGAAATTTGAAAGAAGGCTTTCTCTCAGAGTGGTAATATTTAAAATCGCATTTTCGAATTCATACCAAAAAAACCCAGTAAGTTTAAAATTTCTAGGAAGGAGTTTTCTCAGAATCATTACTTAAAAGAACATGCAAACTTCCTCCAGACAGAAACCTCATTGTATAAAATTTTCAACAAGGCTTTTTCTTCCAGTAGTGATTTTAAAAGGTATTTTAATTCATACCAAGGAAAACTTATATATTTGAGAAATTAAGAGGATAGTATTATTTGAATAACAATATCAAATTTTTATTCAGAACTAATCTGATGTTTGTGAAATTTGCAAGAAGTCTTTAATTTGAAAACATTTAGAAATCCATTCCAAAGTGAAGCCATATATTGTGAAATTTACTAGAAGGCTTTCTCTTTCTGTAGTTTGTAAAGTCATTTGGAAATTCATACTAGGTAAAACATGTTTGTAAAATTTGAAAAAAAGTTCCTCAGTTAGTGCAAAGAGATTTGCAAAAAAGAATTGACATGTGAAAATTGTAGATATACCTATTTTTGGCATGTTTTAATTGAACATGTAAGTACCAACAGAAATGTATCTGTAAAATTTTGATATTTCCAGAAAGGTTTTTTCTCATAAGATCTTTTAAAAAAAATCATATACATGCTCATAAAATGAACAGCTGAATAATGTACGTGAATTCTGCAATGATGTTGTTTTAATTTTGCCATTTAAAAAAAAATATAGACCTATTCATGGACATAAACTTTGTTTGCATTCTTTAAATGGAGGATTTACACTCTGAATTATGATATTCTTTAGAGAGCTGAATAATATTTTTACTTTATATTCCTAATATCCAGGATATTTTCAAATATCTTTTTGCCAGTTTTTGTTACCCTTGATGTAATTTTTAAATAAATTCCAAACTTAGTAAAATGCTTATTGCTTTCTTTGCTTTATCATTTTTTTAAAAAATGTTATTTCTAAAAGTTCAATACTTATTTTAAGTTAAAATACATTTTTAAGAAGATTTTTTTTGTATCGTGTTCCAAAGCAGGTAGGTAGGTATATGGAAATGGAATTTTTAATGCATATTCTTAGGGGAAAAAAAGAAAATTATATTGTATAAAATTAAAAATATATTGTTTATGTAGTTTTACAGAAATGTTTAATATTTAAATATTTTGCTGAGATTTATAATATTTCAAATTTTTTTATTTTCTCTATCTTAGATCCATTATATCTAAATTAGAATTAATATAATCTTAATTTCTTCTTGGAATATATTTATTTTTAAATTGAATAATTATAAAAATTGGACATACTTTATTTACAGTAATACTTCAAACTTACGCGATAGGTGGGACTGAGTGATAACCATGAATGTCGAGGTATGATTTCACATATAAATTATTTTCATTTGGGGCTGGAGCTGAAGGAAAGTAATAATTAGGGGGAAAAAATGTTTAGCAAAATCAAAGACTACACAAAAACAAAATCGCAAACTGAAGTTATTTTAATGTAGAAGGTTTCATAAAATCTAACAAAGCAGTCTGCCAGTTGAAGATGTTTTTCTCTCCCGTAGAATTTATTCGTGGCCTGCTAATAATTTTTTTTTATTCCTCGTTTTTTTGAAAAAGAATATGTTCACCGTTGGAGCCTTTATTTTCTAAAATTTGTAACCTTTTTTCAATTAAACTGAAACCTGTCTTAAATTTTCAACCGTAATTCAATCTTCTGATTGGACTGGGTCTAAGGACTTTTTATTGTCCTGCTCATTCATTTCTATAAGCTCATCAATTGTAAACTCCTGATTGTGAGAACATCATCACTATCCTCTTAATTTGTCTGCCTGGCAAAATCGACAAATTCTTCAATCACATAACCAATTTTACCAATTTTTTTTCGAACAAAAGACGAATCGAGGAGATTTGAAAATCGAGTATCATTGTAATGGTATTGACAGTTTCGACTTCGTTCACGTTTCTTCCCAAAAGATATTTTAGATGTTAGTACGTCAAGAGAATCTTTCAGTAATAATTTTCAATTGCCATATGCCGAATTATGATAACGGATTACGTATACTGTGTTCAATATATGTGTAATTTTTCATGTTCTACTGTTGAAGATTTTTGCATTTGTGTTACTTATTTCCTGTTGGAATCCGCTGTAATTATTAGCAAGTTCTAGAATTAATTTTTGTTTGCTTCGCAAGAACTTACCAGATAATTTCTTAGACCTTGAACATGTGAAATACTACAAGCTAAAACATTTTGCTATCAGAAGTGTGTACGGCCATGGAGGAGCCACTTAAAGTTTTGATAGATATTGGTTAATAGATAAAAAGATGTAGTCACATGTGTAGTTAAATAGAAGACTACTACAAATTCAGGAAGAAATGACTGCTGCACAAGTTGAATTAAGTGAGAATATTTTGTGAGTCGTATGACTGGGGTCTGAAATTCAGACCGCTCAAAGAGACAAATTGATTTTTTTTTTTTACAACAAAGTGTAAAGTAAAAGATGCCAAAGGGAAGTTGGGAAAAGTAGAATGCTGATTTGACAACTGTTTGAGAAGCTTTTATAATTTCCAGAAAGTTTGTATCATGTTTCATGACGAAGCTGTTGTGTTTTATGTGGGTTTTTAACGATCAACTGTTTATTACTCTTAAGCTAATTTATATATTTAGGTCACGATATGCTCGGAACATTGCAAGAATATTACACTTATATTTACAGATTAATTATACAGTTTGTTCTATTCTATCACTCGGCATTCTTATATTCGATATGAATCCCGTTACAGTTATCTGTTTTAGAACTGGTTACCGTTAAATGCGACATCTCATCCCTCCTTAAAGATCAAGTCTCTTGGGTGGTTTCCTGATGTCTCGTAATGCCTAGGTAACGATCTCTCTGGAATTATAGGAAAGTTAAATTTAAAACATATAAAATTGCAAGACATTAAAAGAGGGGGAAAAAATTAAAGTACTAACAATATATTTAACTTCAAACATAAATCAATCAATTCTGACGCACTGGGAAAAATAATATTTCATTCCATTTGAACAAATCATTCCAAATAGGTCAATTTTACTGTATACTTTGAATCCAAATGAAAATTAATTAACAGAAGAGAATTCTCACCAATTACACCGAGAAATAAGCAAAACAGTTAAAAACCTAAATGAAAAACAGTGAAAAAAAGTATACTCGCACAAAATCCACCACTCTCTCTCTCTCTCACACAATAGTAATGCAATGTATGACAACATAATTAAGATGACTGCCTACATTCAAAGGGTATCAGACACTGGGATGCATCTTTAAAGTTGGGATCAACATGTAACTACCAAATCAAATTTGTGCATTGTTAGTAATCATATATTGACTGTGCATGCTCTTTTTTATCTCCAACAGAGTTAGCGAAGAAATATAAGTCACACATGGTTAAAGATATTTTGCATTGTATACGCAAAGAAAATTCAAAGAGCATGGATTTCACATCATAAATCCTTGACGAAGCGTTGATAATAATTGAAGAGCTTGACTATTCCCAAACGTTATCTATAAAGTTCAAGGCCATATCTTTAAAATTTAATGGCTTAGATCTAGACATGGATTGCTTCCAGTAGCGCACACAGAAGTTTTTCAAGGGGGAAGTCCTCCATTCTCGTATCATGCTCCAATACGCCGCTCAACACATATTATTTTGATTTTCGGGAACGAAAAACAGTAAAAAAAATTAATTATTGAATAAATAATTAGCATTGGTTAATAAAATTAATTATTTATAGATTTTTAATTAAATTTTGAGTACTATATACATAAGATTGTAATCAATCGGAAAAAAAATCAAGGGCTATGAGGGGGTTCAAATACGAGGACCCCTTGTGTGCGCCACTGATTGCTTCACTTTATGGACTGTTATTTGTTGTGTTCTAGAGTAGGCAGACCAGACAATCATTTCTGTATCTGCACTGACAATAAAGCAACACAAAATATTGTCTACCCAGAAGCATTGTAAAATTAAACCTTTGCCCTCTTGGACTTCAGTTTAGAACCATTTCATCAAATTTGGGTATATTTTATTTGTTTAAGACAACTTTTTTTGATTCATCTTAAGTAAGTATTTTTTCTTTTCTTTTGGTGTAAGACTGCCCCTTATTTATATATTTTTGACTATTTTATGAACTTATTTATGAAATTATTTTGGTACTTGCGTATATCGCAACCTATTGGCGACATTATATGAAACGAAGCACCGAGTTGCATATTCAGCGTGTACGACACATAAAAATCAGGGGACCAACTTGGCAAGTTATTACTAGAGTATGCCAGCGTTTCTCAAACTGCGGGGTGCCCCCCTACGTGATAACCCTACAAGGGGGTCGCGAGCATATTGGAAAGTCAAAAACTAAAGATAGTTTTAAAAAATTACTAAGGTACTGAAAGTAAACGAAAACAAAAAACATTCTGACATAATAAAAATAAAATACATATTTACACTGATATAATACATTTATAAAAATGTATCGGTACTGCATGATGTATTTTATAATTACTAATTAACAAAACTAAGTGAAGAAAACAATTTTAACAATTACCTGTGACTCCATGGGTTTGACATATACAAAATTATACACAAAAATTATCTTAATAATTTACACTGTTTATTATTAGTCCCTTAACTGTTGATTAAAAGGTATGCAATTCGATCCCTAATGTCACCGTTTTCCATGTAGGCGTGCGTACGTGATGTATTGGGGGGGGGGGGGGGAGATGAAAGGAATAAATAAGCGAATTCTTTGAAATAAGTAAATACTTCGTAACACAGTAAAGGTATTTTTATTGCATTCCAAAGCTTTCGGAATAATTTTATAAACAGCAGTGCACATAAAAGATATTACTTTAGAAAGACGTATATATACATTCGAGGAAATTAATGCTTTGGCTGATAGAGACGTTTATATACGACGGTGGCACTTAATTGGTTAGAGTAGTATTGTAGCTTTAGCGTCATAGTATAGTATTATTGAATTCACACAACACAATGTTATTGTATGGAGGGGGCGCGATGAAACTTATGATGAATATTGGGTCACAGATATTGAAAGTTTGAGAAGCACTGGAGTATGCGATTGTTGCAATAATACGTAAGTACCCTTTCTTTTATTTGTTTGAATTCATGGTCATTATATTACTTACTTTTGTAAGCCTCATGCCATACTTTATGGTGAAACAGTCTTTTTAAGCTTTCTGAGCAACATGTAGCTCCGTACATCTAGTTATAACGTAAATTTAAATCTTAAAAAGATATCAAAAATAAAAGAAGGCTCAATATTCTGATTAAATTAATATAAACAGTTTCGTACAAACACAAAATATATATTAGAAAATCTTTATTTTGCCATTCATATTTCAGTGAGACATGAAAGAAAATTTAAAAAATTGTCAAAAACAGATAAAAAAACATATTTAAAACTCCCACCGATTAATTTCGCCAAATTAAGACATCGCGATGTGCAAAAAAATATTTGCGGTACATTAATCGGCAAAAAAAAAAAAAAAAAATGTAAGTACTAAAATATAAAAAACAATAATTATATATTGAATTTTGTAGGATTACTGGAGATAAAGATGAAACAGGCTAAAATAATATTCATAATATTAATTTCATATTGGTACGCTACTCGTTTTTGGCATGCTTTTGAAATCACGCTAAACTGGTACGTTGCGGCCAGTCTAATGATACAGCAATGTACAGAATTAAAAGTACTTACGTATTATCGCAACCTATTGGTGAAATTATGGGAAATGAAGCACATATATATACAACATTGGGATTGCCAAAATGGCGAGTTATCTTGAACGTTGGCGATTGTGTGATAATACACAAATATCAAATTAAAATTAGTATTTTATATAAAAAATTATCTAAAGTACATATTCCAAGCATAAAAATAAATTGAAAAACGAAATACAATACTAACATTAACTGACATAAAAAGAACTGAACTATCTTTATCAATGCGAAAGCATAATTTGAAAAAATAAGGTTCTTGCGTATTATCACAACCTATTGGCGACATTATATGAAACGAAGCACATGATTGCCAATTCAGCGCATACATCACATGTGAAATTGGGGTTGCCAACTTGGCGAGTTATTTGAACTTTGGCGATTGTTGCGATAGTACATAAGTACCAAAAATAATTACAATCTTATGATCACCTGCTTCCTCAACAGATATTTGAGTCATTTGTCTGTTATGCTCGTTCGCTGATGCCTATTCCAGTTTGTTATGTAATAACTACCAACACTGCTTTTGCTTGGCCAGTATGATGACATAAGTTCGATTTTCTGCAAGGCAGTTTTATGCACTGAAGCCGATTGGCTACACTTAAAAATAAAATAAAAACATATAAAATTGCAAAACAGCTCTGAGAGTGGGTCCTGAATCTAAATTCTTTTTTTGGGGGGGGGGGGGGTTTTGAAATATGGGCCCCATGTTAGTGAGACTGTAGTAACATGTATTGGGACCCCTGTAGCTTGGGGGCATAAAATTACATAAAAAAAAACAACCGTGACGTAATATATAAGCAAAATCGGAAACACCCCGCGTTAATGCAATCGGAATGTTGCCGAAACTGCAAAGCAAAATTTGAGTTGTTGAAAGAATAATTTTAAAAAAAAAATGATTTATTTGAAAAACGTATGTATCAATGATAAAAAAGATAAATATGACAACCGATAAACATAACTATAGTAAAAATATGTAATAATCCGGAAGAAACTATGTGTAAAGTTTAAATTTCCGCATTCAGAGAGAATCTTGACATCATACGACGTCACAACACTAAAAAATCACTTAAAAATTAAATTCTAAGAAATTTAAAGTGAATTTCGAAATGAAAAGTACATAAAAACCCGCCTGGATTCAAATGCAACGTTATGTCAAAATTTCAGACAAATTGATGCAGAACTTTTTGAGTTATGGAATCGTACACAAACCAACATAACATATATATACAGATATATAAGTAAATATATAGAGAGAGAGCCAGCGAGCTAATAGTAGGAATTGATAAAAGTTTCCACTAATAACAATATAACAAGTTATCGTAAAATGAGTTAAAAATATTTTTTAAATAAATCGTACATATATATTAGGTTGGGGAAAAAGAAATCCATTATTTTTTCGGTATATGGCTGGAGTGTCGATATCTCGTGAAGTACAATTTCAAATTTATGCTCGTTGTCAAGGTGACATTTCGCAATAAAATTTTTTTTGTTTGGTCCATTCAGTTGTGAGTTACAGAATGTTAAAAATGGAAGTCAACCAAGAGAACATTCGGTACATTTTACAGTTTTTCTTTGATAAAAGCGAAAATGCTAGCCAGGCAGCTAAAATTGTGAATGGTGTTTATGGAGCTGATACTGTAACAGCTAATTACGTGCAATTTTGGTTTCATCGATTCCGTTCAGGCATTTTTGATGTTAAAGATGCATTTCGCACAGGTGGGTCTGTCGTCAAAAATGTTGATAAAATCACAGAAATTATCGAAGTTGACCGGCATTTTAATAGTTGTAGCATCGCCAAGGAGCTAAAGATCTATCATAATAGTTTTAAACCATTTGCACACAAAGATGGATTCAAAAAGAAGCTCGATGTTTGGGTGCCACACCAATTAATACCAAGAAGCATGATAGATCGAATTTCCATCTGCGAAGCCTTGGCCAAACGGAAAGAAATCGAACCATTTATTAAACGGATGGTGACTGGAGATGAGAAATGGGTCACATACAACAATATTGTGGGAAAACGATCGTGATCAAAGTGCAGTGAAGAAGCTCAAACGGTAGCCAAACCATGACTAATGGCCAGGAAAGTTCTGTGTATTTGGAGGGACTGGAAAGAAATCATTTATTATAAGTTGCTTCCGTATGGCCAAACACTAAATTCAAATTTCTACTGTCAACAACTGGATCGTTTGAAGCTAGCGATTGACCAGAATTGGCCAGCAGAAAAGGTTATGTGTTCCATCAGGACGACGCCAGGCGACACACGTCTGTAGTGACTCACCATAAACTCTGGGAGCTTGGTTGGGAAGTTTTAATCCATCCACCATATAGTCCGGACCTGGCACCAAGCGATTACCACCTTTTTCTCGCATTATAAAACCTTCTGAGTGATAAGAAACTGGGATCAAGAGAAGATTGTGAAAATCGATTACTAGAGTTTTTCGCCAATAAGGACCAAGACTTCTATGAGAGAGGCATTATGAAGCTACCTTTAAAATGACAATAAATTATACAACAAAACGATGCATACTTGACCCAAATCGGACAATCCGAAGCACGTTAAATAAAGTCGAATTTCATGCAAAAATAACGGATTTCTTTTCCCCCCACCTAATAAAAACATAGATTTATACCTAAACAAATGTATATATATAGAGAAAAATAATGCATCCACATACATAAAAATAATATAATTTATTTAGCTAATAAAGTATGTATTTTTCTTTTCTTTGTTTCATCTTTTTTAATAGACTTTTTTCCCCTATAGTAGTTATGTAATAATGCATTTGTAGAAGTGTTGATAATATGCTTTAAAATTAGCTCAGAAGCATGATCATCGTTACAAAGTTCATCATACATAAAAAAATCATTTGAATTTATCAAGTTAATCGATATTTTTGAGGCAATTTGACGTTGATTATTTTGTTTGAGGAACATATTTTCATAAACATTAGAAAGAAGTTTCTGAACTATTGTATAGAGTTGTAGAGTAATGAGGTAACAACATCTGGGAAGGGGGAACAATAAACCTCTGTCTAAGTTGCGTATTAAATCATAGAATTTAGTTCAAAAGTTTTATTAAGAACAAGTGATTTGGAACGAAAGTCGCATTTTAATTTGTGAGGGTAACGCTCTACCCTCAGCACAACCTAGAGATGCGGAAGAAAGCGAAGGAATACTAGCCATATTCTAAATCAATCAATTTATTGATCCAACACAATTTACTAACACAATTCAAGTAATTTAAAAGGGAAGAATTTCACAATTCTAAACAATATGAGGTTCAACAGCGTGATACAAGAATTATGACAAGACTGTCAATATCAATACTCTTATTTCAGGATCTATATAATCTATGATCCCAATTATCTTAACACTAGTAATTTAGAGTGATCAACGTCACTTTAATTTCTCCACTTTTCAGATCTTTGAAATACAATATGAAATATTATATCTGCTCGGTAGCAATCTATTCTATCTCACCCCACTTTTTCTTTCCTTCTCTTCGCTAACTTGAAAGCCTGGACCAGTGATTCCCAAAGGGGTCTACGTCAGGGAAAAAATAATTTGGGGGTTTATGAGGTGTAAATGGGGGTCTATGATAGTGACTCTCATTAAACCAGATTGTGACTTTAATTTTAAAAGGAAATTTAATCAAGTTGAAACCAGACTTCCCCCTATTTAACCCCCTCAGGGGGCTCACCTTCTTTAGGTGGGTACGGGTGTCACAATCCCGAGGTACCCTAGTGATCTTTTCCTTTTCCCAAGGGGTTTACTATCTTTGGTAAACACGGGTGTCACGACCCCGGGGTACCCCAGTGATCCTTCTCTATTTCCGACCCTCCATCTTGTCATCCAATTTCTCCTTTTCTTCTTTTCCTGTCCAGACCACAGACCTGTGAATGTTTGGCGCAGTATAGCCAAAACTGGCTCTTGCGCCATAAAACACCAAACTCAACTCAACTCCCCCTATTTAACAGATTTATTTACTAAGTTGAATGAGGTTAATTTGCAGTTACAAGGGGACTGCATAATTTTTATTTAAACAAGGACCACATTTCAGCCTTTCTTGCCACAATTAAGCTAAAGGAGTATAATAATGAACGTCGCAAATTTTCCCAGCTTCTCAAATGTCACAAACAATCTACCAAGAAAAAGACGTTTTAACCTACTTTTAACATTTAAATGCCCTTTTTTTGGATTTTGAAACTACGTTTGAGAATGTTTTGGCTATCTAAATACCACAGTAGGCAATTAATTAAAATGGTCAAATTGGAATAGGCACTAACGATCTTGAAGTAAAGCTGAGAAACGGATGTCAATAATTTTAGCTTTAAAAAAGATATACCTGTTATTCATTCCATATTATAGAATATCTTGAGAAAGTTTTTAATTGTTTTTCCAATTGAGAAAGAGTTACAGTGTGCTTGCCAATATCCAAAACAAACAAAAGAAAGAAGAAAAGATTGGACACTATTAACCGAGGAGATATTTAGGGTTAAACCTGACGCGACTGATGTCAAATATTGAAAATTTGTTATTGCGCATCCCCAGATTCATCCCTCCCCCTAAAAGAATTTGTTAGTCACTTAGTTATTTGATGTATTAATTAAATATTTTTTTAACTAATCAACATGTGTTTTCTTAAGTTTTAAACAGTATATTTCACTACAGTTAAAAATTTAAATCATTAAAAGGAAGTAGCTCAATACCTGCTATCAAAAACACACTTAAGTTGATGAATTTGCAAAAATTTAATATTAGGTAAGTAGGGGTCTACCCCAAACCGAAAAACCTGTCAAGGAGCCTATGAGGCAAAAACGTTTAGGAACCTCTGGCCTAGAATATATAGCAGACCTAATCTAAATATTACGGTTTCTTCCTCAAAGGGTTGGTTGTGTAGAAGTGCGAGTTGATAGCCCAAAGATTTCCCAAGAGGGCTAAATGAAGTTACGCGGATAGATCCGTCACAAATTTTTAAGTGCTGCTCTAGCACAAACTCCAGTTAAATGTGTTAAAACAAGTAGATATGGCTGAACATCACGAAAATCTTTTTCAGATAGTGTAATATTAAAATTGTGCGATACTGATGACTGTATAGGATTTTCATTACACGAATTCTCCAAATTAATGTCTCTTAAGTTAAACTGGCCATAAGTGTTTGAAACCAATGTGTTAGAGGTAAAAAATTTTGTATTCTTAGTTTAGCTTCTACTTTATAAAGCTGTCGAATTGATATTAAATATAGAGGACCTGAAAGTGTCCACTATTTCCCAAAACTACTCTCTAACGCATCTGTTTGAATTTTTCCGGGAAGAAAATACTGAAATTTTAATTCATTAAAGCAATATTTTGACATTTCAAGTAAAGCGTATGTGGTATGAATAAAAACGAGATGTGTTTCGTTAGTAAGGGTATCAGTAGTACAATCTTTTTCCTTCCACGAGTCTAACCACGACAAAATTTTACACAAGAATTCACATGTTTTGCTGTCGGAAGATAAAGTAATCGGATAGCATTAACAATTTTCTACCATGTACAAATTAAAGAAATAAAAATTGATGTTTCATAACTAATTATTTTATGTTGCTCTCCTAATAGTTGAAGCCCCTGAATAACAAAGTTACACTACTGGCCATTAAAATTGCTACATTAAGAAGGCGACGAGCTATAGATGGGAACTTTAAATGACAAAAAGCAGGTGCAGTGATATGCAAAGGATTAGATTTTTAGCGCATTCAGACAAAGAAAGCGCCGGAAACGACACTTACAATGTGTTTAAATGAGGAAATTGTTCAGCCGGTTTCTCATGCATTTGAACGTTGTTGTCTGGTGAAAAGTTGTTCTGATGCCTCGTGTAAGAAGTAGAAATGCGTACCAGCGCGTTTCTGACTTCGATTAAGGTCGAATTGTAGCGTACCGGATTTGCGGTTTATCGTATCGCAGTATTGCTGCTCACGTCCTTCGAGATCCAACTGACTGCTAACAGAATATGGAATAGATGAGTTCAGGACAGCAATACGGAACGCCGTGCTGGGAATCAACGGCCCTCTATCATTAGCAGCCGATAAAATAGGCATGTTACCTGCATAGCCTTAAGTGATCGTGCAACCCCGTCACGAGACCTGAGTGAAGAATTGGGGTTGTTTGCATGATAAAAAGTGTCTGCACAAGCAGTTCGATGATGTTTGCCGCAGTATGGGCTTTCAGTTCGGAGACCATGACTGCGGCTACCCTTGACGCTGCATCACCGGCAGGAGTGTCTTCTATGGTATGATCAAAGACGAACCTGTACAGATGAAACAGGGTTCTCTTTACAGCATCAAGATAGTCGCAGCCGTGTTTGGTGGCATCGTGGTGAACGCACATTGGCAGCGAGCATTCGTCATCGTCATACTGGCCCATCACCTGGCGTGATGGTATGGGGCGCTAATGGATACACATCTCGTCACCTCTTGTTCGCATTGACGACACTTTAAGCAGCGCACGTTACATTCCGTGCTCTGCGAAACCCTACGTTTTAGTAGGATAATGCACGACCGCATGTTGCTGGTATTGCACGGACCTTTCTTGATACGAAAATGTTCAGCTGTTGCCCTGGTCTGCATGTTCCCCAGGTATCTCGCCAATAGAAATAGAATTTCTTCTCGGACAATCTCTCACGCTTCTCTGCCTGACTCGCACGAGACAAAAGAGCACGCGCTCTTCTGTTCATTCAATTTTCATGCATTAATCGAAGTAGTTTGTTAGTAATCTTTATAATGTTCTATAATGTAATTGTAAATTAAAAATATGTTCAACCTTTCTTATAAATGAACTATTACTATTTTTATGGCGTGGATTAAATCTTAATTAGATTCCCACATCATTCCATAGACCATGTTGCACAGTACAAGTCGGCTTTTTATCGAAAGCAAAATGGATTAATGAAAAAAAAATATATATAACCATCTTTCGAAATTGCAAATTTAAATACATGCTACAAATTGATTTTAAATAATTGATTTGGTCAACATTTTTTTTTTATGAAAAGTTGAATTAAGTATTTGCTGTGGTAGGTAAGACGATTACGAGCAGAAAGCGCTCCCATTCTTGTTTAATTAGTAAATTTCGTGAATCCTACAAAATTCGATGCTCATTTGCCTTGTTTAAATGCATTACTAATAGTTTTTGAAACTCCGGGTTTTTTACCCAGCAGTTCTCGCGCAGGGTCTGTCATATCCACCGTCTAACTTTTTTCAACGCTACTTCTAAACCTTTTGCAGAAAATGGATAGTTTCTCGTGTAGCTGACTTTAAGGTCATATCCTCTGAGCCCCTCAGAGAATATGACCTTAAAGTCAGACCTAAAGGCTAGGGCCCCCCTAGCCTGTAGGCAAATTCTAAATATATATTTTTGGATACCACCTCTTCTGGTATGTCATACCTTGCGCGTGAATCACCGTTACAGATCTGAATGCATGAGCACGTTTTAAACATTCCTTATGTAATGGCGTATTATTGTAGTTATGATGAAGAAATGTGATATATAAGTAATTTAATAGATACAGTATTTAATAGAGATCTTCGGATGAAGAAATTCTCTTCGCGGTTATGATGAGGAAGAGTAAAATGATGAAATGTGTAACAGCAAGTATGATTCCTCCACTGAAATCGATCCCGATTTAGAAGAATGAGACACTGTTTAAAATAAATGTTTTATATCTAGAGGCACACAAAAAAACATTAGGGAAGAACGTAATTTTAGGCTCCCTTCACCTCAAACGATTCCGATTCATTTATCATCAAACTTATCTGATCGACCAGGATTCGACTTCGAAATTTCCCGCTCAAATAAATCAAGATTTGCTTCCCGCCTTCACACCAAACGAATCCGGTCCTATCCACCGTCATTCGCCTTCACCCGCGATTCGGCAAGTCAGATTTTCTTCATTCATTCACCAGCAGCCGGGAGCAATTTCTTAAAGAAAAAGTGAATTCAAATAAATGGAGTATTGATTTTTATTGTTTTTTTTAATGTTTTTAGTGATTATATCACATAAAGTTTTTCTATTCAAGAAACTGATTTCAAATGTTTGAAGATAATGATTTTACTGTTAGGGTTAACATGAGTTTGTATTTATGCCAATAGATGGCACTTAGATTTTTGGTATTCGTAGTATTCATTTCATTATGTAAACTAGCTCTTGTCATCGAGTGTGCAGGTTGTATTTTATCCCTGCTAATGTTATGTAAATAATAAATTTAATTTTGCATGGAAAATTTTACTCAGTTTTAAAAATTTGAAAACTTTATTTTTTACTTAATAACACTTTAAAGCAAAATGTTTTTTGGGGAAAGGATATTCTGAAAAATGTTTTTTTTTTTAAATTTTGGGGGAGAGAAAAATAAAATATTTATAAGAATGCTAAAAAAAAAAGAAAACACCAATAGTCCATAAAAATTTTTTAAAGATTCCATTTTATTACTACATAGATCTCAAAAATTTTTTGTTATATGCTAGATGAAACAAACAAAATGTAAATGGCATGAAAATTTTTAATTCTTTAATGTATTAGAAAATCATTTTTAAAAATATAATCAAAACAATAGTTGTAAATGCTACAAAAGCTGTAATATATAACAACATTTGAAATGCCCTTTAAAAACATTAGATATATTATTTGCAAAAGTAATTGTATTATACACTGGTGTGCAGAACTTAAGCAACAGGTGGGTTTATTGACATAACTTCACGAAAAATCATCTGAAAACATGAAATTTGAAATGGGGGAGAGTATTATGAAATGGGATGAAAAAGCATCGGCACTGAAAAGGAAAAAACCCATACGGTATGGAATCAAAAAAAAACAAGCTTTATTGAAGCATAGTATCGTGACTTGATTGTCTTCAACAGGAAGAAAAAAAGCAGATTTTCCCTTAATATGGTATATGCCCCCCCCTTACTACAATGGTTGCTTTGCACCGTTCCGCATACTCAGAACCAGCTGGTAACATTTTTTGGGTAGATGCCCATTCCTCAATCAACATCTGTTTGAGTTGTTGGTTGTACCCGGATGTGAGCGTGTGGGCAATATTCCCCAAAGCACCCCACACATGTTCGAGGGGTTTTAAATCGGGGAGCACGCTCCAATCCATTCAGTGATATCTTCATTTTCCAGCCCTCAACAGCAAGAGTGCGGGGCAGTGCATTGTCATCCATAAAGATGAAGTCGGGCCCAAAGGCCCCTGGGAAAAGATGCAGATGGGAAAAGTACCTCCTCACAATAGGATCCCCTTACAGACCCTCTTGAAAATGGGAAGCTCGTTCCCCCGTTCAGCATAATCCCAAACCCAAAAGAACTCCGGGACCACCGTAACGATGTTTTTCCTTTTGATGTTACTGGGAAAAAACCCAGGTCCCGATCTTTTCCCAAATAAAAAACGCGTTGAGAATAGCTTTGGTACTGAACCGATTTATCCGTAAAGAGAACACGTCCTTGATCAGTTGTCCAGTTTTGTGCTCTCTGGCCCGAAACGGTCTTGGTATCTTTCAACGGGGGGCGCGTTGGACGGCGGGTGAACAGGCCCCCTTTTGGGAAAGGGGCTGGGCCCCAGTAAACCCTACCTTTTACCTGTTGCTGTACAGAGTTTCGACAAAGGCCGGGTGCTGCTTCGAACTTTTTTTGCCGCAGGATGATATATCGGTCACCCCGAGTTGTCGTCCCGGGGGGCCACACCAACCTTTCTAACAGCTGTACCTTGGGTTTTGGGAAAGCTTTCCGCGCGCGAAACGACACTTTGTTGATTCCCAAATCTGCAGACACTGGTGACAGTACGCCCCTCCTCCCGGTTTTCCCATCATTCTTCCCCGGGGAAGTCATCCAGATGATTTCTTTAGCCATATTTCACGAACTGACTCACTGGACTTTAGAGAAATGGTGAAGCGTCCCGTCCCTTTTTTCATTCTACTGTTGAGCAGCGCGGGGCCGACATCACGCGTTTTACGTACGCTCACATCGCTTCTGACATTTTGTTCCTGATATTTGCATACGCATGACGTTTCTACTGACTTACGTGTTCCCTCTACTGATCTCCAGACCTCCTTTTCTGCAATTTCATGGCTATCTGCTAAATTTTTACATTGTTGCTTAAGTTTTGCACACCAGTGTAGTATAATTACAATACATATTGTTACGTAGATCCGGGTTCGAAGATTTTATGCAAAACAATAACAAATAAAATGAACAGTTCTTTAAGAGTGATGCTAATTTATTATCGAAAATCCAATCCTTTAAATACAGGACTAAGCAGCAATATTCACAGAGTAAATCCCCGAAGGTCTTCACACCTTCAACAGCAATCAAACACAATCATCAGTGTTTAAAAATACAGCCGAGCTAATCGCTAGTCAAAACAATGCTCACTACTCGATGGTTTAATCAAGACTAACCCCCGTTCCGGCGAGCATCTTTATTTTATAGGCGCGGCAGAAACTTCCAGAAATATAACCGCTCGTGTCATAGAACATGACGTTAGTGGATCTCTCCACAAATTTCTAGAAGAACCCAGAAGGTTCCGAACAACATGGTCGTCAAAGTCGCCGCCAACTTTGTCGCCAAAAATGATGCCAACTTGGTTCTACCACCAAGATTTCGCCAAGTTCTCATTGAATCGCCATTATAACGTAAGGGGTGGCATTGCTTGTGAGTAGTACAGTTTAACATAAAATAAATATAGCATAGAGTAATATAAATGCATTAAACGTCCAAATACAAATTATTTACACAAATTCGTAACACTGCCCCCTTCTCAAAGACTGCACGTCCCGGGCAGTACAATCCTGTAGTAAGAGGCATCTATTTACAGGCAATCTACTCATATAAAAATCACATATAAAGTAACAAATGTACTCCACAGCATATACAATACCAATAAATTCAAAGTACATAAAGAGATGTAAACATAAATTCCAATATTAAAATAAAACTAAGGAATTAGAAAAGAGAAATAATTTACATTATTTGCAAAATAATTAATGACCATGGTCTAATCTTAAGGAACTTATTCATCTTGGCCAAGATAAGGGGCTAGCCTATTGTAATGTATTACCTTCATTTTTGTGGGTGATGATTTCTGTATCCGCACCACAACGTCATTCAGCCTTTTTAGGACTGTGTAACGACCTTCTCAGTTGGTCTGCAGCTTCGGAGAGAGTCCTTTGCAACGTTTCGGATTTCGTAACCACACTTTGTCACCTTCGTGGAAGTCATGTCCGGTTACTCTTGCATCGTATCGGGTCTTCATCTTCTCAGAAGCCAAGGCGATTCTTTCCCTAGCCAGATGATGCATTTCTCCATCCGTGCCTGGAGTTTCTCAACATACTCTTCAGGTGCCAAGGGAGCATCTGGTGGCCGGCTGAACAGAAAATCTGCAGGCAGACGAAGATCACGTCCAAAAAGCATCTGGGATGGGGAATAGCCTGTGATCTCCTGAACGGCACTCCTGTAGGCAAGCAGGAAAAGGGGCAATTTCTTGTCCCAGTCCTGTTGATTACTGGATACCAGGAGAGAGAGGCTGTTCAGAATGGTCCGACTGAACCTCTCTACCATGCCGTCAGACTGAGGACGAAAGGCTGTTGTCCTGGTTTTTTCGATGGCGAGTATTTCACACAATCTCTTGCAAACCGCAGAATCGAAATTTCACCCTTGATCGGAGTGCACTTGTAGATGGACCCCGAATCGTGAGATCCAGTGTTGAAATAGAAACTCTGCAACAGTCGAGGCCTCTTGGTCGGAAATAGGATAGGCTTTAGGCCACTTAGTGAAGTAGTCCATCATCATCACCAGGATGTTATTGTTGCTATCTGATTATCTCGGAAGTAGGCCTAGGATGTCAAAAGCTATTCGTTCGAAAGGCGTTCCAATATTATACAGCTGCAATCTTCCCTAATGCGTTTTCTGGGCCTTTTGCTTGCAGCGCAGGGATCACATGTGCGACAACACTTTTCTACATCACTCCGCACATTGTTCCAGTAGAAGCGCTCAAGAACTTTTTGTCAGGTCTTCATAACACCAAAATGACCTCCAGTTGGACTGCTTTGAAGATCATTAAGGACTGTTGAAACTCTTGTCTTTGGGAGTATTATTTGCCACCTGAATGTGTTTTTCCATCGTCAGACTCAATTTTCGATATAAAACACCATTTCTCAGATGGAGAGAGTCCCAAAGAGCCCAGTAACGCTTCGTTGTAGGATGGAGAGGGGTGATGCCTTGCCAGCTGGGCTTTTCGTCAGACGACTCTTTGAATTCTATGATTGGTTTTATTTCGGATCAGCCAGTTGATATTTTCGAACGCTCTCATCACTCCACGGGTCCAATGCCGATGTTGATGGCGTTGTAACTTGGCGGACTATTGGATCTATTACGCCAAATTTCTTTCCTACTCTCGAGCAGTATTTACTGTTCTCCGGGTAAGGTTATCTCGAAGGGACGTCTTCATTTCTATCTGCTGATCTTTTTCGATGGCTACACACTTTCTTTGACTCGGTTACACTTGTACGACAAGGATCTTCTTGATTTACTCGAGGGCAGTTACTTCTGACATGCCCGGTTCTACCGCACCCCCAACACTTGATGTTGCAATCTTCTTTGATTATTCGAGGGCAGCTACTTCTCAGATGCCCTGCTCCACCACACCCCCAACACGTGATTCTACGTCTCCTCAGGTTCTGACGTTGAGCCATTAAATCTTGAATTTCCTTTCTCAGTTTCTCAATCTCCTTTATCCATGGAGATTCACAGAGCGCATCTGCAGTCACCCTAGCTCCTAGGATGGAATGGTGGTCTCTGCAACTGGCTTCATTGGTGGCCTCCAATTTCAGGGCATATAACAGGGCAGATTTAAGATCTTGGACATCTGCCATTCTTACAGCCCTCTGGATTTCCCCATCCTTCTATCCGTCCACGAAATACTGTAAAGAGATTATTTCTCGCACAGTTGCTGGGAGGTCAGAGAAAGCCAAGTTGGCGAGCTTTTCTACTTCGGAGGCATGCTCCTACAAGCTTTCTCTGGTTTTCTGGAGTCTTGTTTTCATCTGCAGACGTGTGTAGTCCTTGGAGTATTTCTGGATGAACCGAAGATCCAGAGCATTATACAGGAGTTCAAATTCAGTCGCTCTGTGTCGGGAAGAGTCTGCAATACTTCAGCGGCTTCACCTGTAAGGGATGCTTCCAGCTAACATGCTTTGACCCCTCACAGTCCATCCATTGGCTTCAGAAATTATACAAAATTGAGACTTGTACACCTCCCAGTTGGTATTTCCATCATAGGTGGACAGTTTCACTGATACTGTTGAGGCAGGCACAGGTACTGTCGAAGCAGGCACAAACTTGTTTTCGTTCGTCGTCTTTCCGCAAGCTAGAAGCTTCTTTTCACGATCTTCAACTCGCTGGCTAAAATTTCCAGCCACTTCCTCAATTATTTCATCAACTTGTTCTCTAATTCTTTCTTCAACTTGCTCTACTTTCTTCTCTATCTTCTCTTCAACTACTGCAATCTTTTCTTCAACTTTCAATGCTATTTTCTCTTCCACACTATTGATTTTCTCTTCAACATTGTCGATTTTCTTTTCTAGAGCATTCTTGAGGTCTTCCTGACATTTTTGCATTCTCTCTTGGCCTTCCTGCATATCTTCTAGACCTTTCTGCATTCCCTCCTTTAACTCATTCTTAGTTTCTTCTTGGCTTCTCAGCATATTCTCCATTTCCTTCTTAGTCTCTTATTGGCATCTCCGCATTCTCTCCTGTAACTCATTCTTAGTATCATACAGACCATTCTGCATTTCTAGCGGAACTTTCTCCATTCTCTCCTTAGCCTCTTCTTGGCCGCTTTTCAAGGCATTGATGCCTTCCAACAGAGCCTTCAGTTGCTCATCCATCGCTCTTGCTATTGGCATAAAACCTCACCTCTGACACCAAACTGTTACGTAGATCCGGCTTCGAGGATTGTATGCAAAACAATCACAAAGAAAACAAACAGTTCTTTAAGAGCGATGCGAATTTATTATCAAAAATCCAATCCTTTAAATATAGGATTCAGCAGCAATATTCACAGAGTAAATCCCCGAAGGTCTTCACACTTTCAACAACAATCAAACACAATCATCAGTGTTTAAAAATACACGTAAGTAAAAGATTATTCACAAGCACAACCGAGCTAATCGCTAGTCAAAATAATGCTCACTACTCGCTGGTTTAATCAAGACTAACCCTTGTTCCGGCGAGCATCTTTATTTTATAGGTGTGGCAGAAACTTCCAGAAATATAACCGCTCGTGTCATAGAACATGACGTTCGTGGACCTCTCCACAAATTTCTAGAAGAATCCAGAGGGTTCCGAACTCGCCATCATGGTCTCCAAAAATGATGCAACTTGGTTCTACCGCCAAGTTCTCATTGAATCGCCATTATAACGTAAGGAGTGGGCATTGATTGTGTATAGTACAATTTAACATAAAATAAATATAGCATAGAGTAATATAAATGCATTAAACATCCAAATACAAATTATTTACACAAAATTCGTAACAATATTTATTATTTGTTTCCCATTCTTATATTTTTCGTTTTATGTATTTCAATTTGAAAATCAATGAAAAAGGATTCAATAGTGAAATTAATAGCTTGATACTGTATTACTCTAGACCTTTTCTTACTCGAGGTGGCAACGCGGACTGATCTCGAGGGAGTGCGCATGCACGAGTGCCAAGTCAGAGGCAGTGGGCGTTTACCTCTCGACGAGAGAGGTGAAGATTTGGTGTGCTCCACCCGTGAACGGATAAAGTATGTGATTTCCTTTCGACAAGAAAGATTGTATTTATTTAGCTCCATCACACACGAGAGAGAGAGAGAGAGAGAGCGTAAAGGAATATCTCTCTACGAATGTCATAAATTCAGAATATTAATGATTTTTCCTTAAAAATTGTAAATAGTGTACAAATTGTTTATGTCTATGGACTGTCCTGTGTGCTTGAAAAAAATAAACTTCAAAATACCAACCAAGTGTCATAACTTAGATGCTTAGGACGTTACAATACTTTAATCATCTTAAAACATTAACCCATTTTTTTGGGCCCAATAAATTTAAAAAGAAAAATTTGCTTTTTTTTTGTGCCTTGAAAAAGCGCCCCATTTTTGGGGGTAAATTGGGGAAAATTTTTGTGAACTACAAAACGATGCCCCAAAATTTTTCCCCCGTTTGGGGTTAAATGAAATTCCCCAGGGGTTTTTAAAACCCTTTTCCCGGTTTTTTTAAGCGTTTGGGGCAAGGGGTTTCCAATAAAAAGGTTCTTTTTTTTCAAGGGGAAAAAATAAACCTTTGGATGTTAGTCTGGGAAAATTCCTTAAAAGAATTTCCGGACTTTTTTTTCGGGTAATTTTTTATTTAAAGGGGGGGAAACCCCTTTAAAGCGGCCCCCAACCGTTGAAAAAAATCTAAATTTAAAAAAATTTTTTTGGTTAACCCTTTGGGGGATTTAACCCGCCAAAAATTTTTCCCTTACAAAATTGTTGCATGAGGGAACGTTTTTTAAAAAATCCTTATTTTTTAATTTTTCGTAAATTTTTTTGTTTTAAAGGGGAAAAAAATTAAAAAATTTAAAATGGAAAATTTTTAAAGGGTTTTGGGATGAGAAATTCCCCTTTCCTTTTTGATAGGAAAAATTTTTTAAAAAATTTTTTTTTGAAGTACAGAAATTTTTTTCCCTTTTTCCCAAAAACACCCGTTTTAAAAATGGCCAAAAAATAAATTTTTCGGGACAAAAACTTTTTGGAAAAAATTTTTTGGTTTTTAAAAAACCCCAAAATTAATTAAAAAATTTACAAAAAACTTTCGATTTTGGGCCAAAAAGGATTCCATTTTTTTCCAAAAATTCCCCTTTTTCAAGGAATTGCTTCCCCCTTTTAAAAAAAACGAATTTTTTTTTCCTTTATCCACGTCTTTTTGCTTACCCTTTCTAGCAGATTTTTCTTAAAATTTTTTTCAAGGGGGCCGGACCAATTTTTAAAGGAAAATTTTTGTTGGGGCAATGGGATTAATTTATTGTTTTAATGTAAAGTAATACCCAAAAAAAAAGTTTTCATTCCCCCCCGGGGGGGGGGGGAAAAAATGATTCAAATGTTAAAAAAAATTTTAAAAATTTAGGGTTTTAAACAAAATTTATTTGGAATTTAAAATGGATTAATTTTGGGGATTCAAATTTTCAATTTTTTTTATTAAACCCCACCCTTTTAAAAAAATCAAAAGTGGGGGTTTAACTGCTAATTTTTAAATTAAAAATAAAAATTGCAGGAAAATTAAACAGTTAAAAAAATTTAAATTTTTTAAACCTAATAAATTTTTAGGAAAAAATGGTGGGAAAGTTTTTGGGAAAATGTTTGTATTTTTTTGAGAGAAAAAATTTTAAAAATAAATTTAGATGTATAAAATAATAAAACCCAAAAAATTTAAATTAAAAAAAACCAAAATTTTTTCCCAAAAAGATCTAATTTTTTGTATTAAAAGGGGAAAAAAAAAAAGTAATGGGGTTTGAAAAAATTTTTAAATTTTTTTAATGTTTTTTTTAAGGGGTTTTTTTTTTAAAAAAATCAAATAAGGAAATGCAAAAACTTGAAAAAACATATTGGGAAAGGGCCCTAAAAACTTTAGTAAAGGAAGGGGGCTACCCTGGGGGGTTAAAGCGTTGTTTTTTTCCTTCAGGGGGAAAAACCTCTAGAAAAGGGAAATTTAATGGGGAGAAAGGAGGTAAAGTGGGGTAAAATTTTTTTTTTTATGCACCTTTGAAAAAAAAATTTTTTTTAAAAAAGGGAAAAACAACCAAAACCAAGTTTATTTGAAAGAGTTTTTTTAAAAAATCGTGATCATGTTTTTACCCAACAGGAAGCAAAAAGCGATGTTTTAAGGGGTAATGCCCTCCCTTACTACAAGGTTGCTTTGCACGTCTCCGCATACTCAGAACCAGCTGGTGCAACATTTTTGAGGTGGGGGTGCCCACCTCAATAAACATCTGTTTGAGTTGTTGGTTGTACCCGGATAGAGCGTGGGCAATGCCCCCCAAAGCATCCCCATGTTGGGGGGGGATTTAAATCGGGGACACGCGGGCCCAATCCATTCGAGTGATATCTTCACTTTCCAGCAGCTCAACAGCAAGAGTGCGATGTGGCAGGATTTGCACCCATAAAAAAAGGGTTGGGCCAATGGCACCTCGGAAAAGATGGATGGGGAAGAAGTACCTCCTCACAAAAGCGACCCCCGGTTAAGACCCTCTGTCGAAAAGGGGAAGCTCAGTTCCGCCGTTCCTAATGCCCCCCAGACAAGAACCCAGGACCACCGTAACGATGTCTTTTTCCTTGTGCGGATAAACCGGTCCCGATCTCTCCAAATAAAAAACGTTTGAGAATGCTTCTGGTACTAAACCCGACTTCATCCGTAAAAGAACAAACTCCATTGATCAGTTGTCCGTTTTTGGCTCTCTGGGACTGAAAACGGTGGTTCGGGGGCCCATTTTTTCAACGGAGGCAGCGTTCGGGACGGCGGGGCGGCCCCTTTGTGAAGGCGCGGCCGCAGTAAACCGCACACTTGTCGACCTGTTGTGACAGAGTTTCTGAGCAATGGCACTTGCTGACTGCTGTCGAATTTTTTCGCCGCAGGATGATAAATGGGGTCATCCCCTGCAGTTGTCGTCCCGGGGGCCCACCCCAACCTTTAACAGTGTTGTGGTTTGGAACCCCTTTAAGCGCGCGAAACACTTTGTTGATTCCGAACCTAGCTACATGGTGACGTACGCCCCTCCTCCGGGTTTTCCCGGGATCATTTTTTCACGTGTGAAGTCATCCAGATGATTTCTTCTAGCCATATTTCACGAACGCTACTGGACTTTGCGAGAAATTGAATTGCGTCTCCTTTTCATTTTTTCTTATGTTGAGCGGCGCCGACATCCGCGTTTTTCGTACGTCACATCGCTTCGACTTTTTTTGTTCCTTATTTGCATACGCATGACGTTTCTACTGACTTACTTTTCCCCTCTACTGATCTCCAGACCCCCTTTTCTGCAATTTCATGGCTATCTGCAAATTTTTACATTGTTGTTAAGTTTTGCACACCAGTGTAGTATAATTACAATACATATTGTTACGTAGATCCGGGTTCAAAATTTTATGAAAAAACAATAAAAATAAAATGAAAAGTTTTTTAAGAGTGAGCAAATTTTATTATCAAAAACCCAACCCTTTTAAATACGGGACTCAGCAATATTCACGAGTAAACCCCCCGGGCTTTCACACCTTCAACAGCAATCAAACACAATCTTCAGTTTTTAAAAAAATACACCCGAGCTAATCGTAGTCAAAACAATGCTCACTACCGATGGTTTAATCAAATAACCCCTTTCCCGGCGAGATCTTTATTTTTAGGCCCGGGCAGAAACTTCCAAAAAATAAAACCCGCCTTATAGAAATGACGTTAGTGGATCTCTTCACAAATTTAAAAACCCGAAGGTTCCGAACAACATGGTCGTCAAAGTCGCCGCCAATTTTGTGCCAAAAATGATGCCAACTTGGTTCTACCACCGTTTTCGCCAAGTTCTCATTGTCGCCATTATAACGAAAGGGGTGGCATTGCTTGTGAGTAGTACGTTTAACATAAAATAAATATAGCATAGAGTAATATAAATGCATTAAACGTCCAAATACAAATTTTTACACAAATTGTAACACTGCCCTTTTAAAGACTGCACGCCCCGGGAGTACAACCCTTAGAAAGAGGCACTATTTACAGGCAATCTACTCCACATATAAAGTAACAAATGTACTCCACAGCATATACAATCCCAAAAAATTCAAAGTACATAAAGAGATGAAAAACATAAACCCCAATATTAAAATAAAACAAAGGAATTAGAAAAGAGAAATAATTTCATTATTTAAAAAAAATGACCATGGTCTAATTTTAAAGGGAACTTATTCATTTTGGCCAAGAAAAGGGGGGCTAGCCTATTGTAATGTATTACCTTCTTTTTTGGGGGTGATGATTTCGTATCCGCACCACAACGTCATTCAGCCTTTTAGGACTTGTAACGCCCTTTCCCCAGTTGGTTCGCTTCGAGAGAGCCCTTTGAAACTTTTCGATTTCAAAACCCACACTTTGCACCTTCTGGAAGTCATGTCCGGTTCTCTTGCATCGTATCGGGTCTTCTTTTCTCAGAAGCCAAGATTCTTTCCTAGCCAGATGATGCTTTTTCTCCATCCGTGCCTGGAGTTTCTCAACATACCCTCGGGGCCAAGGGAGCATCTGGGGGCCCGGCTAACAAAAAATTGCAGGCAGACGAAGATCACCCCAAAAGCATCTGGGGGGGGAAAGCCGGATCTCCTGAACGGCACCCTGAAGGGCAAGCGGGAAAAAGGGGGCAATTTCTTGTCCCAGTCCTGTTGATTACGGGATACCAGGAAAAGAGGCTGTTAAAAGGTGACTGAACCTCTCTACCATCCCGTCAGACTGAGGAGAAAGGCTGTTGTCCTGGTTTTTCGATGGCGAGTATTTCACACAATTCGCAAACCGCAGAATAAATTTCCCCCTTGATCGGGTGCACTTGTAGATGGACCCCGAATCGTGAGATCCAGTGTTGAAATAGAAACCTGCACAGCGAGGCCTCTTGGTCGGAAATAGATAGGGTTTAGGCCACTTAGTGAAGTAGTCCATCATCATCACCAGGATGTTATTGTTGCTATTGATTATCTCGGAAATAGGCCCGGATGTCAAAAGCTATTCGTTCGAAAGGCGTTCCAATATTATACAGCCAAACTTCCCTAATCTTTTTTGGCCTTTTTTCCAGCGCAGGGTCACATGTGCGACAACACTTTTCTACATCACTCCCCTTGTTCCATAGAAGCGCTCAAAAACTTTTTTTCAGGTTTTATAACACCAAAATGACCTCCAGGGGCTGCTTTGAAGATCATTAAGGACTGTTGAAATCTTTTCTTTTGGGGTAATTTTTTCCCCCTGAATGTGTTTTTTCCCTCGTCAACTTCAATTTTCGATATAAAACACCATTTTGATGGGAGAGAGCCCCCAAAAGAAACGCTTCGTTGTAGGATGGAGAGGGTGATGCCTTGCCGCGGGCTTTTCGTCAACGACCTTTGAATTCTATGATTGGTTTTATTTCGGATCAGCCAGGATATTTTTGAACGCCCATCACTCCACGGGTCCAATCCGATGTTGATGGCGTTGTAACTTGGCGGGCTATTGGGTCTTTACGCCAAATTTCTTTCCCACTCGGCAGTATTTCGTTCTCCGGGGAAAGGGTTTTCTCGAAGGACGTCTTCATTTCATCTGCTGATCTTTTCGATGGCTACACACTTTTGACTCGGTTACACTTGTACGACAAGGATCTTCTTGATTTTCTTGGGGGGTTCTTCGGAAAGCCGGTTCTACCGCACCCCCAACACTTGATGTTGCATCTTCTTTTTTTTATTCGAGGGCAGCTACTTCTCAGATGCCCTGCTCCACCCACCCCAACACGTGATTCTCGTCTCCTGGTTTTGACGGGGCCTTAAATTTGAATTTCCTTTTCAGTTTCTCAATCTCCTTTATCCATGGAGATTCACAGAGGGATCTGCATCAAACCCCAGTTGGATGGAATGGTGGTTCTGCAACTGGGTTCTTGGTGGCCTCCAATTTCAGGGATATAACAGGGCAGATTTAAAATCTTGGGCATCTGCCATTTTCTATTTTCCCCACCTTCCCCCCGGGAAAAAGGAATTTTTTTCCCTTGGGGGCCAAAAAAAGGGGGGGAGCTTTTTTACTTCGGGGGTGTAAAATTTTTTGGGGGTTTTTTTCTGGGGTGACCGGGGAAGATCCAAAACAAAATTATACAGGAGTTTTTAGTCGCTCTGTGTCGGGGGAAAAGGGCTCAATACTTCAGCGGCTTACCGGGATGCTTCCCGCTAACATGCTTTTACCCCCCCATCCCTCCATTGGCTTCAGAAATTATACAAAAAAGAGACTTGTACACCCCCCAGTTGGTATTTCCATCATGGTGGACAGTTTTACTGATACTGTTTAGGCAGGCCGGTACGTCGAAGAGGCACAAACTTGTTTTCGTTCGTCGTCTTTCCCAAGCTAGAACTTCTTTTTTACGATCTTCAACTCCGGGTAAAAATTTCCAGCCACTTTCAATTATTTCATCAACTTGTTTTTAATTTTTCTTCAACTTGCTCTCTTTTTTTCTATTTTTTTCAACTACTGCAATCTTTTCTTCAACTTTCAATGCTATTTTCTCTTCCCCACTATTGATTTTCTTCAACATTGTCGATTTTCTTTTTTTAGAGCATTCTTGGGGCTTCCTGACATTTTGCATTCTCTTGGCCTTCCTGCATATCTTCTAGACCTTTCTGCATTCCCCCCCTTTAACTCATTCTTGTTTCTTCTTGGCTTCCCCAGATATTCTCCATTTCCTTCTTAGTCTCTTTTTTGGCATCCCGCATTCTCCTGTAACTCATTCTTAGATCATACAGAATTTCTCATTTTTTAGCGGAACTTTCTCCATTTCCCCTTGCCTCTTCTTTGGGCCCTTTTCAAGGCATTGATGCCTTCCAAAGACCTTCAGTTGCTCATCCATCGCTCTTGCTATTGGCATAAAAACCCACCCTGACACCAAACTGTTCGGTCCGGCTTCGAGGATTGTATGCAAAACAATCACAAAGAAACAAACAGTTCTTTAAGAGCGATGAATTTATTATCAAAAATCCCAACCCTTTTAAAAATAGGATTTGCGCAAATTCACAGAGTAAACCCCCAAGGTCTTCACACTTTCAACAACAATCAAACACAATCATCAGTGTTTTTAAAAAAACCGTAAGTAAAAAAAATTATTCAAACACAACCGAGCTAAACGTAGTCAAAATAATGTCACTACTGCTGGTTTAATCAAGCCCCTGTTCCGGCGAGCACTTTTTTTTTAAGGTGGGGAGAAACTTCCAGAAATATAACCGCTCGTGTCATAGAACATGACGTTCGTGGGCCTTCCACAAATTTCTAGAAGAATCCAGGGGTTTGCTCGCCATCATGGTTCAAAATGATGCCCAAATTGGTTCTACCGGTTTAGAATCGCCATTATAAGAAGGAGGGCATTGTTGTGATAGTACAATTTAACATAAAATAAATATGCATAGAGTAATATAAATGCATTAAACATCCCAAAAACAAATTTTTTACACAAAATTGTAACAAAATTTATTATTTGTTTCCCATTCTTATATTTTTTTGTTTTTGTATTTCAATTTGAAAATCAAGAAAAAAAGGGTTCAATGTGAAATTAATACGATACTGTAAAACTTAGACCTTTTCACCGAGGTGGCAACGCGGATGATTCGAGGGAGTGCGCTGCACGAGTGCCAAGTCGAAGGGGGGGCGTTTTCCCTCGACGGGAAAGGGGAAATTTGGTGTGCTCCACCCGTGAACGGATAAAGTATGTGATTTTCGACAAGAAAAATTGTATTTTTAAACCCATGGGGGGGGGGAGAACTAAAGGGAAAATTCTACGAATGTCATAAATTCAGAATATTAATGATTTTTTCCAAAAATTGTAAATAGTGTCAAATTGTTTATGTCTATGGACTGTCCTGTGTGCTTGAAAAAAATAAACTTCAAAATACCAACCAAGTGTCATAACTTAGATGCTTAGGACGTTACAATACTTTAATCATCTTAAAACATTAAAAACATTATCCATGTTCTACAGCAACTAATGGAAGAATGATTGACCCTTATTGACTCCCTTGACGGTGTGAGGGCAAATCTTGGTTCATTCAGAATCGCTGTGAATTAGAATGATTCGACAGACTTGGAATCGCTTGGTGAGAAGGGAGCCTTAACGGAGACAACTGGTAAATTTTTTCCACTTTCAGATGAACTTTTTTAAAAAAAAAAAATATTGCTAGAACAATAAAAAAAAAAAAAAAGAAATTTCAAAATTTTTTAATTTAAAAAAAGAGAAGTTTTTTTCTATATGTTTTGGTTTTTTAAAAAGAAAAATTTTAAAAAATTTAAAATCCGGGAAAAACCCCGCCCTCACTCCCACGAACTAAAAAAGGTATAAACAATGTACTGAATGTCCTTGTAAAAGAACAGAAAAAATAAACAGGGGAAAAAGTAAAAAATATTGTATTTCCTACTTTTCTTCCCTTTTCTTTTGTATACAAACTTTGGTAAAACGGTATTAAACACCCCCGGGGGGAGATACCCTGGGGAAACTTTAGGTCATTTTTTTTTTCCCCCAGTTATGCCATGTTAACGAAAATGTATTGGATTAATTACGGATTAATGATTGGATTCATTATTATGA
Source organism: Trichonephila inaurata madagascariensis (assembly GCA_019973955.1). NCBI lineage: Eukaryota > Metazoa > Arthropoda > Arachnida > Araneae > Nephilidae > Trichonephila > Trichonephila inaurata. Next base: position 12,944 of record BMAV01016785.1, on the reverse strand, counting down.
TTACTCGTGACAGAAATTTCGAATGGAAGCAGCTACTCCTTCATGGATTATATAGAAGGTGTCACGAATAAGTATTTCAAATAAAACAAAACATGAAGAGATTTAGTCGATCTTTCAAAAATGTAATTAATTATAAATCGAAAGGGTAAATAATTTGATACAGAATAAATGCGTTTACAGAAGACATTTGAAATGCTTATTTTCGTATTATGTTTTCTATTCTACAAAATACAATGTTTAATTATAATTTCAGACATATTGTGCCAATGAATATTTGTTGGTACATTTTTATTAAATAGGTTATTTGTTTTCCTCATTCTGTTGATCATCATATTAAAATTTCATAATCACGTAATCATAAATACTTGTTTTATTAACACACAAATTATATATTGGGGGGCCCGGTGGTATAGGTATCGGGCCCTGGGTTACCTTGTCACGAGTTCGAGCCCAATAACAAAGACCCGCCGTGTAGGGCAGCGATGCCGTTAAATCTGTCGGGGCTGAAACGTCCTCCCGTTGGTGGTAGGTTGGGGGGAGGGTGCTACCGGGGGGTCGTCCACGTCCTTGACCATGGTTCAAAATGACGTGGTCCGTCGCCAAAAGCCCTCGTGTAGATAAACAGTGCGACATTAATAATCAATCAATCAATCAATATATATATTCATAAGGACACAAGTAGAATGTTGGATTGACCCAGGAAACCCGTATCAATGATAAGGGGCCCCCAAGCTTTTGGGGTCCCAAAACGTGTGAGCAAAATATTTAGAAGCTCTTAGAAAAGGCCCTCCAAGGAACTTTGATACAGGCCCCACTTGGGTCTAGCTACTCCAGTGGATTGACCGTTAGCCATGATTTTTTCTCTGACAATGAATCAAATTTATCTGATATTTTGGTTTAATATAAACGCAAAATTTTTAAAAGCTTAATATTTTATAACTAAATATAAAACATTCTCTGTGTAAAAATAAAAGAAAACATGAACAAAATTAACAAGAAACAACGTCTTTTTCTCATACTTGGAAAGCAAGATCAGATTTTATATATATAAATTAAACTCATTTTCAAACAGAAATTAGTATATCCTACCATAAGTATAAAGACAAGCTATAGATATAATGTATAAATTCGACTCAAAATAGTGAAAAAGATTATTTCAGGTACACAATTTCGATGTTGTTACTAATGCCACCTGATCGGCAAAGGCCAGATCAAGGCCCACGAAATTCATCATGGCAAAGGGCGAAGTGACGCCTGTCGTTAGCCGTAGCATTGAGCCCCATACAGGTGACAGAATTGATTTAGCTCGGTTTCACCCCAATTTAGAGGGAGAACACCCTGTGGGTGGTCAGGGGCCTCCCACCTCTCTTCCCCTTCCACCAACCTCACGAGAGGACTTGCGGCTCGACGGCTATTTAAAGTACCCCCATGCCGCGAAGGCACTATACATTTGCAAACATCCATGTCTTCTCCGGGATTCGAACACAGTCCCAACGGCACAGCATTCTGCGTCACTAATCACTATACCGGATGGGCGACACATATTACTACTAAATGTAATTATTCATATTTAAATGCATATTCTTACATATTTCGGCGAGGGTTTCATTTTTTTTTTGGACCAAATGTGAAATAATTCGAGTTTGAAAAAGACAAAAATTTAATTGCATACTGCCTGTGATATAGTTTTTAATTATATGGAACAAAAAATCTGAATTCTACAAGTTATGCCTATTGTAACGTCGTCAGTAGTTAGCACACAAGAAAATTTGTCACAGCCTCATTTTAAAATTAAACAGTATTTAATAGCTTCATATGTTATTAAAATGTTCATTAAATATGCCAAGCCGAGGGCAGTCTTTTCACTCGAGGTCAATCCTTATTGCAAGGCACTCGACAATCCCTTTTCGGGCCCTCTCCAGTTTACCCCATGGTTTCTGTTTCCATCCAGGGCTCCGTCCCTCTGTTTCCATCCAGGGCTCTCTCAAAATTTCTTCCTCCTCCGTCCCAAATCCTTTTCTAGTTTCTTCCTCCCGTTTCTCCTCAAAATTTCCCTTTTTTAAACACCAGGGGCGGGTCCGCCTCGCCCTCGTCTTCCTGGCAAGGGCCAAAAGGTTTTGCCCTCATCCCCGGCCACTTTCGTCTCCCATTTGCGCGGCAAACAAAACACATTCCTCGTCTGTCTGGAATCCAAGGGCACCATAATTCTCATCCAACTTCTGAGACTTCCATTCAATTCACCACCTGGGCCTCATAGCCCTATTCTCTATGCACTGATCTTTCATACCGGCTTCGCCTATTCAGGACATTCATACAGGAATGCCTATTGTCACCGCATTCTTTAGCATGTATTCCAGACCCGTAAAGCTGCGCTTGTCCGAGGGAGACAACAAACAATGACCCCATGGCCACCTGCTCTTGTCACCAACGTCCGTTTGAAGCCATAAAACTTCGCTTGAATAGAGGGGTGAGTTCACCCCAATCGAAGACGTCACACTATTTACACACAATATGTTTTCTCATGAAAAGAAAGTTAAGAGTTGGCAAATTTAAAACGCAAGAACTATCGCGTTTCATAAGAAACCATAGGATACTCTATAATGGTTTCCTTTTCTAAAATAGCTGTATTAAATGCCGAATTATAAAAGTAAATACCTCTATTTGAATGCGTATAAAATGAATGAAAAAGCTTTATTTAAATATATTTTTTTCCCGTAGCAACAATAGAAACTACAATTTCACACAATTGTTTCTTTAAAGAAAATTGTTTTAAATAAAAGGTATGCATTTCTCTACTATATTAAAAATCATACGGCCAATTATTTACAGACTACTAAGAGAATTTCTGCATTTGTATTAATTTAAGACAGACTAAAAATACAAAGCATATGTTTTAATATTTTTAGAAAAAGCGGTCAGAGTTTTTTCAAGATTCTCCTGCCATAAGTTTATATATAGTACATCCTTTCTAATTTTAAATAATTTATATACTGTTTATCCATAGAAATGTATCTGATTATAAAAGTGAAATTTTATTTCTAAGCATGTCACTAAAATTTTAAAACACATTTTTCTTTATATTGTCTTCCAAGTGTGGTTCAATTAATTCCCATTCAGTGTTAAATACAGTAAATTGTACCAATTCTAGTTCAGAATGACGTATAGAAATTTATCACGTAAAGTGAGTAATAGAATCTGGTAAAGCATTGAATATCGCAAAATGTGTGATGACACAGATAATTTTTGTGTTGAAAAAAGGGACATTTGATTTCATAAATAATTGCATTACACACACACACACACACACACACACACACACACACACACACACACACACACACACACACACACACACACACACACACACACACACACACACACACACACACACACACACACACACACACACACATACACACAAAACACACACACACACACACATGAAATACTATAACTTATAGTATGGTAAAAATATACTTTTAAGACGTGGTGCGTAGTTAATGTTAATACGAACGAAAGGGAGGGCGTGGCCGTTGGTAAGTGAATGATACTGTATTACAAAGATGCAGTCTTGTAATTTATTAACCAATTTATTGTCTTTTGGAAAACCACGGCATATTACAAATAAAAGATTGGATGGCGCACAGAGAAAGATACACAAAAAGCGGGCACCCCCTGACTACATGTTTACAGTGAAGAGCAGAGGGGGCGCGCTTTCCAATCTCGCTATTTATACAGTGGGGCATACGTGATTTAGGAGTTGGATGGATGTAGTTTCACAGTCCCCGGGAGGCGGGGAGCCAATTAAATTAATTAAAAGTTGTCCTGAAGGGCTGGGCATTAAAAAAATTCAAAAGCTATTTAAGAAAAATTTTGGAATTTCCCTTATATAAACAAACTGAAACTTTTTAAAGAACGGTGCAGTTAACCAAATATTCTCCAATGAGGATAACCTATTTTAAACTGGAACTGTTAAAACACATGACTTTTAACAAATTTGGTTAACTTACTGCTAAAATTACATTATTTTTTGAAACCTATTTTATACAACTGATCACATATACCAGTACATTTGTTATTTCGATAAATAGTTTTGAAATGTCGCCCAACCAGTATAGTGGCTAGCGATGCTAACTGCGGTGCCGTAGGGACTGGGTACGAATCCCGGAGAAGACATGGATGTTTGTAAATGTATAGTGCCTTTGCGGCATGGGGGGTACTTAAATAGCCGTTGGCCACAAGTCCTCTCGTGTGGTTGGGGGAAAGGGGGAAGAGGGTGGAAGGCCCCTGACCCCCCCCAGGTTTTCTCCTTTTAAATTGGGGGAACCGAGCAAAATTGTACTTTTCACCTGCATAGTAAGGCTAACGAGGGGGTAAAAAGGCCCTTTAAACCCGTTTAAATTTCACGGCCTGATCGACCGTCAGGCAGGTGGCATTAGTCACAACAACAACAACAGTTTTGAAAGGGAGACAATCAAAAAACATGGTTTAAAATTAAAATTTGAAAAACCGAAGTTTTTATTTTGCTTTTTTCCCAAATTTTTTCACATTTTTCCCCATTTTTATATTTTAATGGTGGATTATATCACTAAAAGAAGCTGTATTATTGGCTGAGATTTATTTTTGTGGTAAATTAGTTAAGAATAAAAAAATACAGCATTATGTTACAAAATTTGTTTCAAACGTATATTGATACAGCTTGACCACGATAAACAAATCCCCATTTAATTAGTTATAATTGTAAGGAGTATATAGGATGTACACATACAATAAAATAAATTCTCATCGGAAAATTGGATCAGTTCAAACTTTATAAGAAAAAAAGTAAAAGCAAATCTTTCTTTATAATCTTTAATTTCTTAAAACGTGTTAAAAGGCCCGAATAACCAAAAAAACCCCCCCTCCCTCTTATATTTCGTAGAAATATAGGAGCCATAAAAAGATGGGGGGTCTGTTTTTTGCTTTGCCCTTTTGGAAGGGGGGGCATAGCAAGGCGAACAACGCATTCGTGAGGACCTTTTTAAAAACCTTCCCCCTTTCCTTTTAGACTGAATAGGCCGAAATTTTTTATTTCCTATAAGATCCGTAAAATAAATAAAGCTAATCACCTTTGAAGGCAATTTAGCTTATCTTTATTTTCTTAAAAAAATTTAAATTTTGAAAAAAATTTTAAAATTCGTTTTAAATCAATAGATATTTTTAATCCCCAATTGGGGATTTTCTAAAATAATATTGTTTTTAATTTTTCATGTTTGTAATACTTGTGTGTGTTTTATGATTACATTATTTAAATCAGCTGATATGCCTGCATTTCATTTTTTAATCAATGCTATTTCTTCGCACAAACGTGAATGGGATATTTTAAGCGCTATTTTTTTAAAAAAATTAACTTATTTTTATATACATGAGGAATTGAGGAAAAATATTTGAAATTATAGTATGATCATGCAATGTACATTGAAAAACTATTTAAGTTTTCAATAAACAAAAAGTTTTATTATTAACTGTAGTAATAAATTTTTTGGTGGGGCGGGGGAGTTTGTACGCGGAATTAGGGATTTTGTGCTTTTTTTGCTTGGATTACTTCGAATTCGACATTTATTTCTTGGCATTTAGTCATCTTAATATAAACTAATTGGGAAACAAAAGGTGCTAACATTGAGTCTCAGGCTTGTAAAAATTAAAATTTATTGGATTTAAGGGAATTTGTTTAAAGATGCAAAAATTCCTTTGTATAGTAACAAAGATAAACTATAATTAATAATATACACTTTACTTATTCTAAAGATTTTAAAGGCTGTAAACATTTACCACTTTGTAATAGAAAAAGGTAAAACCAAGAAAATTTTTGAAATAAGTATTAACATTGATTTTGATGCTATAAAATGTAATAAATAATTTTATAGATGACATTGCAGATTTTAAACAAACTGTGTTGGTTTTCAAACTCGTGGATCTCACTTAAACTAAACATTTTAAAGTTATAATGTTAATAAAAGTTAAAAGCAGATAAGAAAATATTATATTATTTTAAGAATAAAATTTGATTATATACAAAATACAAATGATCAAATTAGAAAAAGCAGTTGAAAATAAAGAATTTAATGTATAAAGAACATATTAAGGAAGAAACATTTTTTCCCTTTAGTATGAGCAAATGATTATAATGAAAACAAATACCATTATTATAAACATATTATTAACTTTATGTAGATATTCTAAAACTATTCACATGGAATTACAAGGAGTTGAATATCTCTAATAATTGGAGAAAGAGTGAATATTAACATCACCCTATTCAGCTACAAAAGGACTTTTGGCGTTGGACCTCATAAGTTTGGATCATGGTCAAGTGACGAGGATGACACCTGAGCTGGCAACCCCCTGTCTTAACTTCCAACCCAAACCAATGGGAAGACGCTTGAGCCTCGATAGATTTAAAGTGTATCAGCTCCTCTACAAGGTGGCCAATAACTGGAAGATAAATATCGTAATATTCTCCTGTTTCCGGAATCATATTCCAACTATGATCACATTTAGTTTCTATATAGATTGAAAAAAACTATCAAATTTTCAATAAATATAGTTCCACCTTTAAAATTAAATTCAATAATTAATTTTCAAATTTTTTCATAATTACAAAATAAGTTTTCCCCCCTAATATTTTCTTACTCAAATATAAAATTATTCATTACTTTAGATTTTTTTTTTCAAAATCTTTAATAGTTTTTGAATATTTTCTTCTATATATTTCTTTAACCAGTCTTTCCATTTAAACTCTAAAACACTCGATGTACTTTTATAACTTTATTCCTATTTTCTAATACCATTTTAAACTTTTATAATGAATAATATTCATTATGATATATACACTGAAGTGCCACTGAATTAGAGATATCAAGGTCTATGCAAATTGTGTAGCACTGGGGCATCATTTATGCGCAAGTTAGGGTGCTGTAGTAACTGCATATATAGAGCGTACTGTGGTTGTTCTAAATTCCGTTTCCCAAAGATGTCAAACTTCTCTTGTTCTGAATTAGTTGTTGGAATTGTCAGTATGGGTAAAAGCCATAATGTTTGTGATCTTGGTAGTTAGGCATTTTGTGTCAGTAGTAGTTTAAAAAAGTATTTGCTAGTTTACTTCCGATAGAAACCTCATGAATGTGAAATTTGCAACAAGGCTTTCTCTAACAGTAGTTATTTGAAAAAGCATTTTCAAATTCATACCATCGAAGGGCCATATGTTTATGAAATTCGTCAGAAAGATTTCCCTGCGAGTTGTTTGTACTTTTAAATGAATTGTGATCTGGAAGTCTCACCTTAATTCAATTTGCATGGCTTTTTTTCCCGAATATTACCTTGATTTTTTGTCTAGGAGAAGCAGGGCTGATCCTAGTAGGTGCGCAGCGCATGCACCACACGTGGGTGGCCGCAGACCGCATATAATTCTATCAATCAAGCAAAAAAACTTTCATATTTCTCAAAATAAAACTTGTAATAAGTTGAATTAATATTTTGAATTTCAAATAGTTATTGAAAAAATCAAAATATAAGTTCCGGTTTCCCGATTGCACAACACAGTTTAATAAAAGTAGAATGTTAATGTACATAGAGTGTTGGTCTATTGTCTAAGAATGTCTACTCTTTACACACATCCTGCGTTATTTTTAAAATAATTGGAAATTTTGCTAATTTGTTTTTTGATCTTCCATTGTTTCAGCTATTAAATTACGTCAAAACAAGTAATTAATATAATATCTTAAAAACTGTAAATTAAGAAATAAATGCAGTAATACTTGGAATCTAAGAATATTTATTAAATTCATTTCCTTACTTTACATGGAGGAATTCAAAAACGTGTAATTTTCAAAGAAAATTTCATAAAAAAAAAATGTATTTTCTCAATTATTTTCTAAGTTTAGGACAATTACACGCGTTTCTTCAACTATCATTTTTTTCTTTCCATATTCACAACATGTCATTTGAAGATCGTTCTAATGGCGCAACTTCATTTCCGAATGATTCAACTCTTTTACCTATCGCATTGTGACTTATTGCAATTTTTTCATAAAATACATTCTTTTTTAAATCACTACATTGAAAATTAGGGGATTTACATAAATGAAATACTAAACTTTGGAAAAAATTTAATCCACTGGAACTAATTAATAAAATTGGTACTTTAAGATACCATCAGTCCACAGAGGTCTAAAATATTCTCAAAATACGAAAAGACCGAATGACTTTTTTAGAGCAGTTTTAACTCTTAAAAATGCTGAATAACCAGAGGACACTAATATTTTACAGCACTAAATATTTATTTTAAAAGGTTATTAAATTTTTAAAATTTACTTTTTAAAAAACAGCTTTTACACATAAATTTAGTTTGATGATATTCGAAAAAAGAATGTTTCTTTTCATTGATGCCCAAAAATTCATTACACGTTGTGCATTTTGAGTACGAGTTTCGATTGAATATTTTTCAAAGCACTGCATCCTGGGATAGGAAGTTCAGTATTTTCTTAACATGAACTACTGCACCTTGAGTTTTTTTCAGTCTCTTGATCGTCGTCTTGAATCTAATGACAATTCCAGTAGATTATTTGCTGGGACTTCATCTGAAAAATCATCTATTAATGTATCACTGATTTCAGATGGTAGGTTCTGTAATAAATTCAAAGCCTCTTGAAACCTGAGCTTCTTTTTTCTAGACACTAGGAAAAGGAAATAATAAAAATAATAGTATCTTGAAAATCTCCTATTATCTTTAAACCTCAGTTACGCTAAGAAATTAGAATGTGGTTCATTTTCGAAGAATAGGTATTTCATTTAATTGTGTGGGAAAAAATCAGACTGAAAGTTTAAAATCTTTTGAGAACGTAAAAATAAAAAAGCAAAATAAATAAGTTTTTTTTTAAAAAAAAGGGGGTGGGGGTTAACTCTGTTGCACTATAGTGATGACGTTACAACACAACAAAAAACTACAATAAGCTACACGGACGGAAAAAACAACTAAGTTCTTGCTCTAACACCCAGTGTACTGTCAGTACTTATAAGTACCACAAAGATATTCTACTGTAAAATTAACTATATATACTGTTCACTTAAAATAAATAGTCAAATCATTTTCTAAGGTCTTCAGTAACATACAAAATAAAATAAAAAAATTGAGACACCTTTTGACATTAACTACTTTTTCGGAACAAAAACTACTATCTTCGCACTCCGATCAAAATGTCAGCTGAAAACGCAGTTTCTGTTATAAAACCTTTCGCCTTCCCCGATAAAATAATCATCATAGAACCCGTGCTGCCATATATCTTGGAAGAGTGATGTAAAAAAATATTCTTGCGAAATATCGTCATCGTAAAAATGGTTATTCTATGTAATTTAAAAGTCAGAGTGATAGTTATAAGTACAATCGGTAGATAAAGGATTAAAAAAAAAACAGTGGTACTCCTACTTCATTTGATTTTAATTTACCTAGAAATGAGAAGCAACACAAAAGCTGTCAGCGTGGACCTCTTAATTTTGAACCATGGTCAAGTGACGAGGACGTCAACAAAACACGCACCCCTCCCCCTATAAACTTCCTCATTACGCTAATGGAAAGACTTAGCACCTCGACAGATTTAGCGTGTATCGGCCTCTCTACACGGCGGGTCTATAGTGGCACTAATTTTCGAACCCGCGACTCAACAATGCAAGCCACGAATTCGCAACCTTGACCACTCGGCTACCACGACTTTCAACTTTAAGTCACAGTGACCCTACATAAAACACTTCACATTTTAAAAATCAATTTTTTTTTTAAAAAACTTCTTTAGTGATGTACAGGTATCCCTCGTATAACACGATTAATTCGTACCGCGTTATACGAAACTTTTTTTTATATTTGTATGTATAAATAATTATTTTTTTTATTTATTAACTTAATTATATATATGTACATAATCTAAATCAAGGCAATGTGCACCGTGTTATATCGAAATGAAATCTTAAGATGTAAAATTTTATAATAGCTGAAATTTTGTTCCATTAAAACATAAAAATGAAAAAGTAACTTAACTTCAATGTTTCATTAAAAACAAAAACATGAAATTTAAAAATTGAAAATACTATACAAAAATATATTCAATAATAATAATTATTATTATTTATAGAAACGGAGTTCATTAGGATCACAAAAGGAATGAACAAAAAGTACAGCAAATTTATCTAAAGTTGGTTGAAACTCCTTTTTACTACTTATTTTTTCATCATTTCGAAAGTAGTTTGGCGCAGTTGCAGTTACCTTTCTGTTTCGATCTTGCAATTCCTTCAGAATGTCTCTATAAGGAGCTAAGGAACTTTGGTATTCTCTTCTAAATTTTCCGCTACGTACTACTGAAGGATCTTTTTCAATAAAAAAAAAAATTCTAACTTTTTAGCTAAAGCTATTCTTTCTTGCAGATCAATTAAATTCAAATAAGCAACTGATGAAGTATTACAAATATTTTCGGAATCATCGGCGTAATTGGAAGTGGAAAGAAATTAAGAATGTTTATTGAGCAAAATTTAAAAAAATCCAGTTAGAAATTCGCCTTATTAAGGTATTCGACTACGTTGGGAACCGTGATTTTAAAATAGTGTATAAATCGATAATTTTCATGATATTTAGTGTCACTTAGATTAGAATACATGTATAAAATTGTTTTAAGGACATTGGGACAAAAAATTTATTTAAATACAATATTTTGGCAAAAAGTTAACTTAGAATAACCTTTTTTCCAAATATTCTCCTTTTGCGTAAAATGCTTCTATTACAATAATATTTTGCCTGTATATAACTCAGACCTCTGTACAGAGGCTCAACTATGATTTTTGAAAAATTCACATTATTTTCAGAGTTACAACCCATTAAAATAATTCTCGGCGTTTTTTTCTTAAAATTTCTCCCCTCTATTGTCGTAAAACATAGATAAACTCACTTCTAAGTTATATATTTCAAATATTCTAGTTGAGCCTCTGTACAGAGGTCTGAGCTATATACAGGCAAAATATTATTATAATAGAAGCATTTTTCACAAAAAGAATATTTTGAAAATGGGTCATTCTATGTTCATTTTTTGTCAAAATATTGTACTTAAAATAATTTTTATTGTAATACTATTCTTAAAACAATTTTATATACATTTTCTAATCTAAGTGACACTAAATGTCATAAATACTATCCATTTATACGCTTTTGCAAAATCACGGTTCCGAACGTAATCGGATACCTTAAACGAAAATGATATCCAATTTTTTAAAATCGTGTTACATCCAGACCATGTAATATTAAATTCAAGTTTTGTGTCGTGTAATATTGAACCTGTGTAATAATAATCACAAATTTTGTACCGCGTAGTAACGCAGCAGAGGGACTGTCCATTAAAGCCCCACTCTGGAATTGGAGGATATTAGAAGGACAGTGTAAACATCCGACAATTTATTGTGTGAGCGACTTATATTCCTCTTTCTTCCTTCTATCTTTGGAGTGTCCAATCAGCGGTGACAGGTTGAAATTGTTGTCAGGGGCAGTGTGTGTCACAAGACGAAACATTAGACGATCAAAACAATGTACAGTGCTTACTCAATCGTTTGCAAATAAAAGTTGTGATATGGTCGTTCTATGGTGACCATATCTTTGATTGTCAGCGAGAATTAGAGGTGTGGGATTCTCGAAATGAATCGACATTTTAAAATTCTTAATATGACTTTATTAAGAATATAACTTAAATTTCTAATAACTTAGATAAACTTATATTAAGTGAGAATAAACCAAACACACAGCTGTAGTTAAACCTGATCGCGTAACTTAGATCACTTATCTAAATAATTATATTATCCGCCTACTTTCAATTCTGATAATATTACAAGTCCTAATATCAAATAATCAGTCCTACCTTAATTCAAGCTAAGGTTCTATCACGGTACGAAGCTCCTAGGCGCGTGTGCAATGGTATGCACCTTGTTATAATGGCTAGAAATCTTGGTAACTTTACTAGTGGTTGTCAATTCACGTTTGTATCTCTTCAAACATAACTTTCCCCTAAATTACCATCCTGCTTACTGAAACTTCTGTTCTTTTAAAAGCTATCTTATTTTCATTTTACAATTGCATTTCACTTCTTGGATTTGGGTTGGAAAAGATTTGCCATTAATCTTGGCCGTCAAAGAACCCAGAGGTTATGTTAGAGAAAAGACGTGTGAGCCCGTCACAAAGTGGATTTTGGTTTTAATTTATATTAATCTAAAAGTTATTTAATTAAAAATTCAGCTACAATGGGTAAGAAAAGATCAATTGTGAAGAGCAACATTGCAATTTTTAAGAAAAATGGGAACTGCAATGTTTTTGTGTGCAAAACAAGAATAAAATATTATGTCTGCTGATATGTAAAAACTCTATTTCAGTTGCTAAGGGATATAATCTTAAAAGGCACCAAGACAAAATTCATAAAACAATCAGAAACGATAATTTTAAAATATTTGTCGATTCAGCTACAGCACTTGTAGGAGATTTAGATAATTATCCCGAATTTTTCATCTCGATGATCAAGAAAAAGGTCCATTTATTTGATTATGCGGGCAGTGATGAACCAGTTTCACACAAAGCCCTTTCAGTAAATGAAGACAGCTTTTTGTTTTGTAATTTTTGATCACGAGGTTTTTTTCGGTAAATGGAAGATATATCTTATTATTACCTAAGTGATATTCAACATTTTACATTCTGTATGAGTTTCACAACATTTTTAATGATGAAAGCCTGCATGGGCTTAGATATTAAGTTACAGGTACAGAAGGAAGGAAGTATTGTGAAGGATATAGACGGTATGCAACTCTTTAATGAAATAACTTCATTCAAAGATATTCTTCCTGGTTTAAAAAAAGCCGGTTTAGATTTGTAGAAATTATTAAAAATT